>OY856412.1:918809239-919409239 GCA_963693085.1 Alisma plantago-aquatica | reverse complement strand
GGTGACACCTAATGTCACTTATGTATGATGAAGGCATTAAGGATATATATGTATATATTGTTAAGGTTAGATAATTACATTTTAGGGTCTAGGTCAACATGACCATTATATGTTGTGCATTTATCTTATCATTAGGGTGACATGGTCAACATTATGTGTATTCACAATTAGTGAGTTACTCATATTATGTGTATTAAATATCTATTGGGGTTCATGTATATGAACTATTTATTTAATGACTTATTATATATTCATTAGTATATAAACAAACAAGTTAAATTATAATTATAATTTGTTTGGTCAATACTAATCATATAAGCTCACTAATCTTTTGTCTATGGAGTTAGGATTTACACATTCAGAGTAGCTAGATTTCAATGTATTGTAGGACTCCATCCCCTTAAAAGGATTTCATCCTTGAAATCAGCAATTCCAAATCTATCAAGGTGTTACCATAACTACTACTACTACTTCTCCACTTAAAAGGGTTGACCTATCAAGTCAAACTAAGCTAGAGGTAAAATAGTAAGTCTAATTAAACCAACACTTAATTATTTAACTATTCACTATCATCAAACCTCAAGGTCTAGTATAGGGTAGACTACCCCTAAACATGAAAATCTAAGACTCATATAAGGAACTTATAGAATATAAGGTGATTTTACTTGAGTAACAAGATCATCATATTAGGTTCCTAAGGATATTCAATATTTAGGTTATTTGCCTAAAGGTATGCTATTTCAAACAATCGGTATCAGCTCAGGCCAGGCCAGTGTTATATGGATATGGGAGTCCTTGTAAACAAAGCTAGTGGTGCGAAGGACAATTTTTCTAGCCCCCAGACCCTGACCCTTTCTAGACACCCTTGCTTTCAATGTATGTCCTAGTAGCTTACCTAACAGGCTAATCACCTAAAGGTTGACTAAAGATATTTCCAATATGAAATTCTTATGGTCCTAAATCAACCTTTCGCCATAGGTCAATTCTAAGGTGAATATCTTAACTAAAAGGAAACTATATGAGGTAAGGGTTTCTAACTAAGGAGACAAATTGAAATAGTCAAGACTCCGACTACCATAGGCTCTGATACCATGTTGTAAAAAAGTGAAACCACCTCTCTACTATTAAAAATGGTATGAAAAAGACCAATGAATAGTAGTGGAAGTTAAAACTTTGACTATATTCGATTTAATAAAGAGTACATTAAAATTTTCCCATTAAGGGTGTACATGTTTTATAAAAATAAAGGATCTAAGGCAGAGGGAAACTAAACTACATCAATAAATCTTCAATAAAATAACTTAATAAATAAGTCCATGATGGAAGGATGGACACCTTCTCCTAGTCTTAGGTTGGTTCACCATGCTCCTGTTGTGCACTCTGATCCTAAACCTGGGTGGTTGGGATCACTCAACAAGGCGAAAATAAAGTACGTGTCAATTAAAGGAATAAGGACATTTAATAGTTTAAAATATAATAAATTAAAGATTTACTAAGCTAAGAGATTTCAAAAGTATGAGGCAAGTAAATAATTAAGAATTCTACCAAGTCAAATAGTAATAAAGTTACATGCATGATTTAATATGACTACATTAAACTAATATAGGGATGAGGCACCTATCTGACCTCAACCAAAACAAATAGGTGAGAGAGAGTGATCATGTTTGGAAACACCTACAAAATATATATAAAAGTGGGGGGAGTGGTCACATTCCCCAGGGCTCATTCCCAAACTATGGGTGGTTGTACTCATGTACACTACATTAGTTAATTAGTCATTTACATCATCATGCTAGAAGAATTTATATGGCATATTAAGTAGTTGAAAACTTTGCAAGCGGGGTCCAAGACCCTAGAAATATTGAAGTAAACATACCAAACAAGAAATGGTGAAACTAGTGTAGAGACTCATGCCTCATTGGGAAACTAGGTTTGGATAAAAATGCCCACCTTAGGGTTTCGAATGTACATGCTGATTTTCACACATAAAGGTTAACTCAAATAGTATACTTTGGTCCACAAAGTCAACTTTTCATCCTAGAAACACATTATGTATGTTAGCCAAGTGAAAGTGAACATATTCATTCTTATTATATTTTTATATTATTCTTACCTTATTCCTGATCATCTAATGTCATGTTAGGGTTTATGATTTTAATCTTTGTTGAAAGAATATGTGATGCTATATATCTATCTTAGTTCTAATTACCCATCATTAGTCACATAAGTCTATGTAACTCATATATATGTGTATAATAATATATATTCTTCTAATTTAGGTTTAATGATGTCATTCTCTTCTCTATAATGTGAATCCATATTATTCCTAATGTCATGCTTACCATGTATATTGATGGGCATGTGCATTTCATTATCTAGTTCTTGAGCATGACATGAGTAAGAGTATGCAATATGTAGATACTTTAAAGTAGTTTTTGATATATCCCAACCAATATGTCATCTAGATATATGTTTATAAAAGTAGATTCTATTACACATTATTATATTTTTTACCATTTAATTCATAAGAAGAGAATATAGTTAGATGCATTCCATAATTATATTTGTATTTATAATTACCATCTATTGCATAAATATGTATCTGTGTATCTAGGGTTTTGTTGAAACATGATTATCATAATTCTTGATAATCTATGTGTAGTATTAAAATGTAACTCGTCTTATATATAATCTTCCATTATTAGTTGAGCCATGACATTCAAGATTACAATAAGGCAACATGCTCATCTTACATCCATAATTTGATATGTAGTACTACATGGATACATATATAAACTAATAGGATGTATACAAGTAAGTCAATATGATATAATAATGTAAACACATTTTGTAAAAAAAACTCCTTAGTTGACATATTCTAATCACCATGATCCGTGATTGTAGTCACTAGTTTTTCTAAAGTTATAGATCTACAATACGGATCATAAATTAAGATTTAGATATTCATTCCTTGGTTACCATAGGGAATTAGATCTATATCTGTATTTCCATGGTTTACTTCACATTGTCATCATAAGTTAATCATTAAAAGATTAAATTAAGGAAATAAATACAGACCTTAGACAACTAGAAACCAATGGATCTTTGATGATCCGTTTGTGAGCATATCTAGGGTTCATCCCAAGATAATTCATCTGGATCTTCAAGTGGTGTCTCCCTTGACATGACACTAGTATCATATCTAATCATCTTGCTTACTATCTGTCTATGAGGACTCGATTGTAGGCTAGTATAGACCATGGTCATTAGTTGTAGAATCTTATACTAGGAGAAGACAATGGTGGTTGATGAAGCTAGAGATGTAGGTAGAGAATATGTGTTGTGTTGGTGCATAGGAGAGGAAGGATTTAGAGGATCATCGGGATCATGTTAGATGATTTCCTACTAGCTTCAGGTAGTCAGTGCAAGAGGAGCAAGATCTAGGATTCAATGGGGTGATGGAGGTGAGATCAGATCGGGGGTTGTAGACGATGGCGTCACTAGCGTTGTGGTGTTTGTTGCATGTCTATCCATCACACAGATGAATAAGGGGTGTTGCATAAGAGAAGGAGTCAGCAACATTACAAAAGAGGAGTCAATGGTGTTGTAAAAGAGAAAACTTAATGGCATTGCAAAAGAGAAATACTTGACGACGTTGCAGAAGCATATTCGATGGCATTCCAGATCTGGTGGTGTAGCGTTTCTTGGAGAGGAAAGGCAAATAATGTTGTGATGATTCAGGTCATCATCCTCATTGTTAGGGTTAGAAGGGGGATTAAGATGACCACGTTGATGGATATTGGCAAGACTAGAGTCATCGCACCTGATGTCCATGGAGTCATCGTTGATCTTATCGTTGTGGGTTTATGGTGGCCTTTTTTGTAACAGTCATTGTATCAGGTTTGAAACAGAAGAGGAGAGGAATGGATCTGGTGAGGGACATTTCTTTGAGACGCTCAGCAGTGATGATTGTGTAGGAGTTGATGGACAATGGAGATCAAATCCATTCTCAAAGGTCCTAGTGGTGAGGATAGCAGACCTGTCGGTGTTTTGTTGGTGGTTGTGACGGGGTGACAAGGTGGGAATTTTATGGAGGCATCACATGTATAGGAAGGCAAGGCGGCTAGAGTTTGTTGGAGCTATGGTGAGGGAGAAGGCAAAGGAAAGAAATAGAGGAAGGGAGGTGAGGGAAATAAGAGGAGGGAGAGGGAGACGGGTGCCCTGTTGCGGTCATCATTACCTGACTCTAGGGTCATGCGATTGACGAGGATGAAGTAATGCATGATGTTACATTGAGGGGAGAACGGGTTTAAGAGACACCTTAAGTGTTTAGTCAAATGTGTATATTACAACCTAATTTAATTAAGGTTTTCATTACCACTTTAATTGGAATGCAAACATTATCTCTCCAACTTGCAAATTAAAGTGCAGTCTAATTAGGATTCATGGCATTCAATTTTACCATTAGTTTCTTCTTTTGAAAACATTAGGTTATCCTTTGTAGAATTTTTCTATCAAACACTCATTTAACTGGGAAAGCAATTGATATATGATTGTCAAACAATTTAAAGGGCAGGCTAATTAGGAATCAAGTAGGTTTCCTTTTTCACATGTGTTAGGCATTTATATATATTAGAGTTTGTATATTCATTCAACTAATTAAGAGAGTAAACGAATTCCAATTGACTTGAAAATTCATGGGTTTGCTAAATACAGTGTGTGGAGTCTAACTTTACATTAATTTCTCCTTTTGAATGCAGTTTGTATTTGATTGTATGCTAAGTACCTAATAAATATATTAGTAGCTTTCTTAATAAATTTGATATAAATTTTCTAATTTTCTCATTTCTGGTCCCGAAAAGCCTTAAAAACTCTAAATTAATATAATCTACTAATTATCTCTCATGAATGGTCATTTTGCATTATTAGACTCTAATTAACACACTAGTTGAGATATTTATGCAAAAACCCCTTCATTGTAATGAATGTGGGTCAAATATAAGTCAAACCATTAAGTATTTCTCAATTTCGATATTGAGGACAAAGACGATAGAAAAGATAGGGAAATTTAGGGAAAATTCCAAAAAGGATATGAAGGAAACAAAATCTTGAAAATGGGTTAAATTATAAATAAACCCAAGTTTTGGTATGTTACAGACTACAACCACAATGCAATGACCTATCTCAATTAAAAGATGCAATCTTGGACTCCAAATACTCTAACATGTATCCCTATGCCTCATACCCTGCGAGTATCTAACCATTTAACCCATACATCAACTACACTCAAGTCCTACCTCCACCATCCACCGAACTTACCCATACTCAATAATCCACCATGCAACTCTAAGACATAGCCGCCCATTTCTGCTTTGACACAGCACCCACATTTCTTGATGTGTATGATCTTGCCAAGACTAGTGCACTAGATTGGGGAACTCTTGTAAATACTATGATATTGCACCTTTCTATGAACAAGATCTAGAGGTGGATGTGATCCTTGATTATTCAAATGACATCTTTTTGTAATCAAATGGCTATCAATATGTATTTCTTTTGAGCAACAAAGCTATGTAATGGTTTCTCTTATCAATGAATTGAGCTTGCTTAGGTACTTGTTCATGACTATTCTGGCTAAATTTGACATTTTTATTTAAGCATCATATTAAGGGGAAGTATTCAACTAAGGGGGAGTATTCTTTTACTTTTTGAGATGACAAATGGGGAGAAATAATTTGAAAGAAAAACTTAATTCCTTGAGTTTTTATGATTAAGTTTTTTATTTGAGAGACACATTGCCATAAACTAATTGTTGCACTTTAATTTGAGAGTTTGATGATATACTCCACATCTCTCTAGTATAAATATGCACATATTTTTTAAACACTCAAGGAATAGCTCATCAAGGTATGAAAATTTTATTTTAAGCTTTTGTTTATAGAAATGTTTGCCATCTTCTAAAGGGGGAGAGTGTTGGATAAATTGGGCATTAGCTCATTTTATCTTTTGATTATGAAATATATTTCTTATTTGTGGATTGAACGTGCTATCTAAGTTTTTAGGTACCAAGTACATCTTGAGAAAGATTGATCCAGATTGGAGTATCAAATACTTGAATTATTGTGTATATGTGATTATTTGTAGCACACATGTTTAAAAGTACTTATAACTCATGTAAAA
This sequence comes from Alisma plantago-aquatica, assembly GCA_963693085.1. Classification (NCBI taxonomy): domain Eukaryota; kingdom Viridiplantae; phylum Streptophyta; class Magnoliopsida; order Alismatales; family Alismataceae; genus Alisma; species Alisma plantago-aquatica. Next base: position 919,403,059 of record OY856412.1, on the reverse strand, counting down.
TCAAGATATGGATCAACCTCACCTATCCCAAACCTATTCATACGTCATAACAAAGTGCCAGGGTAGATACATCATGTCAGAAAATTATTTGATAGGTTTTCTAAAAAATTGCAAACTTGTTTATAGGAAATTTTTCGGTCGACAAACTTGTCAACCAAGACACCCTCGATCAACAAAATTGTTGACAAACTCCCCTTGGTCGAGGACTCGGAGCATCAGAATAACCTTTAGAAATTGCTAGTTTTGAGTCATGCTCGGTCAAAATTATTGTTGACTGACACACTCATGGTCGAAGATTTTGGGGACTGAGGATAGACTATTAAACTAGTTGACCAAGAAGTTACAACAATACTTATCCCTTAGAACCAAGTTGGACACTTAGACCAAACTCGATTGAATAATTTCTCCATAGAGACACATTCAGTCAAAAGAATTGTCAACCACGAAGTGTTCTAGAATGTTAATTTATTAATGATAAAATTGGTCAATGTACCAACATTGACTCAACTATAATAGTTATTTCTCTTCCTATAACACTCTAGACACTCCCTACAGCTATCCTACCCACTTGCAACCCATTCTAATAAATAGTAGTGGTTATAGGACACCCAAAAATAACTTGCTCACATGAGTTCATGACATCTTGAGTAAATCAAGCTATAGCACCATACTTGCAATCATTTACAACTGTCATTTTCATGTCCTTGCCTTAGCTTAGCCTATTTCCACTCAAACTTGATATATCCTTTGTGGTTTGGTCCATAAGCTTGACTCATAAGGACATTTTTGAGATTACTTGGTGTATTCCTTTCTCCCATCTTCATTCTACTGTCGTAACTTGATTGGGCTACTCCTAGGAGAGGAGGTTGTCAAAGTATTTAGAGAAAAAGGATTCTTCTCTAGGTGATCTTCCATTGACCGTCAAAGAACAAGTGTTGATCCGGTACTCTTCTAAGTTTGTGAAAGAAGAGGTGTTGCACTGCTTTTCCCAGTCCTTCAAAGAAAATGTGTTTGGTGCTCTTTCACGTCTGTGAAAAAATATGTTTGGTTGGTTCTCTTTCGTGGCCGGTAAATAAGAGGATTTAGTTGCAACATAAGTTTTATAATTTGTCCTAACAGATAAATTAATAAAAGTATTTGTTGCAAATCCTAGTTGCAAACAACTACATAGTGAACTAACATTGTATACATAACCACTTTAAATCTAGTCTCATTTGTGGTTGCTTTCTAGTTACTTTTATTTGTTAAAATATTTTATGAATCTCTATCACCCCGCTTTAGATATTTTCATAGTAGTCATAGCTAGGGAAGGGGTTCTCTCCTCCTAGACCAATTGTCATCATCTAGTCCCAACTACCCTCATTTCAACCTTTTCCACCTTAAAACCTTAATTTTCTAGGGTTTAACCCCATTTCACAGTACCAATCCATGTCACATCACCTTGGAGGAAGGAAATTGTGCTTGTTCCAACTAAAGGTGAAGAAGGAAGATCTTCATCAACCATTCATGGCTTATTTATCTATCCTCCATTCTATATTTGTTTCTCTTTTTGTCATGAGGAGCTAGGCTCTTCTTATGGGCTATTTGGGGGTTAAATTGTACTTTGATACCATGTAAAGGATAATATTCATGTAAAACGATTTATTGTTCACTAATGTTGTGTTGATTTATGTTCTATCCTCCTACCTCTTTTTTGGTGTTTTAGCTCTGGAACGACCTAAGATATAGGGAAAAGAGGGATTTTGGAGGTTTTCTTATGAGATACTCCTAATCTAGTGGACTCTTATCTTGTTCTCTCCTCTACCCTTATAACCCTCTATATTACTCTCCCTAGTTTGGATATCAAAGTGTAATAGTATGTCCCTTCTTATACATTTGGGAAAGAGCATGTTAGAGATTTGATAGGGGGTAATAGGAGGTGAAACACCCTTATCCTACACCTTACACTAACCCTTGCAACCAAGTTTACTAGGAGAACCACACTTAGAAATCTATAGTTTGGTTGGTATTGTATTAGGTTCATCTATACATGGTCAATTGAGAATGATAATATCGGATGGGGTGTAGTTTAGGGATTAGTTCAGGTGAACACCCTATATGCCACCCATGGCCAATTAGTAGGATATAGCTCCTAAACTCGTCTTCACTTTTTTATTTGGTTTGGTAGCATTTCTATGATATGTGTTTTTTATATGACCCTAGTGCATTGTTGATATTTCATAACCCCCGAATGACCCACCTCCCTAATTAATTGCTTATAACCCTTCATTGTTGAGTTGCTTGTTTGCTTAATTTGCTCTCTTTCTCATAGTGGTAATTGTTTATTCAATGTTGATTGCTCTTTTTAGGGTCATTAGCTCTTAGTTGTGGTTACTCTAAGTGGATTTCTATTTGACTTGCTTATCTTAATTATAGTTTTCCCCTCCTAGCCAATTACCTTGTTTGTTTTCTTAGTCTAGTGTAGTCAATTGCTTGCCTTTATGTTAATTTCTCTACGACTTAATTAGATAGTGTTAGTTTTTCTTTGGAAAATGGAAAATATATTGCACAAAAAGGAATATAGTGTATCTATATTATACAAGACACAACATATATAAAACATTGACTCGATAAGAGCTATATAGTGTATTAACTACAATAAAAAAAAAACCAATGATTCTTTTCTTAGCATCAAGTTTAGAGAAAAGATTTTCTCCATATTTGATTGCATGGTTGATATTCTTGGTAACTATAACAACGAAATTCAAATTATCATTCTCATGATGACCATGATTTATTTTGTTTATCTTGTACCATAAGGAATAAAAAACACTAGATAAACAAAGTCTATGTGTCAAGTCTAAATTTGTTTTGTATCCAATCTACCCATTCCAACAAGTTATATGGGGCATCATTACCCTATCCATTCTTCAAACACACTATAGTTCACACTCTCTTGGCATGATGACATGTGAAGAAAATAGCCAATTGGATGCATATTTTTGTTGAGTTCTAACTTGGTAGGTCCAAGAATTATTTCACACCATATGATGATTGCATCTCAACACCAAATATACTAAGTGAGAACTTGGGCATCTCACCACTAAACTATATTGGTTCAATTGATATAAATACAAGAATATTGTTACTAGTCAATGGATTTTAGTTAGTAACAAAATAATAATTGAATATGTGGCAAATAACCCTAAAAGGTTGGAATTAAACTCAAAGATTTGAAGAAATCTCAGGTAGATGTTAACAAGAACATAGAAACTCTTCATTATGAACCTAATAACAAAGATAAAAATGAAAATAGTGATGCATTTGTTATAGAATCTATCAAATAACAAATTGATCAACTTATTCTTTATCAAGATATACACTAGAAACAAAGATCCAAATTCCATGGATCAATTAAGGGGATGCCAAAACTAAGTTATTTCACAAGGTGTGTACTAGACACAAAAGTATGGGCATGCTTCATACACTTTATTGTGGGAAGCGGTTAACAAACAACAAAAACGAAATTATTCAATATTTTACCACACATTTTAAGCAACTTTTCAACAATAATTGTTCCTTATGCTCACACATCAAGTTGAATAGTGGATCATTTATCAAGAAAAAAATGATTAATCCACAACTTTTAATTAAACCTTTGACTTTAGATGAGATTCAGAGTGTCAGATGAGATTCAGAGAGTGTCCTTCTCCTTGCTCCTTGATAAGTAGGATCTTATAGTTTTGACATGTTTTTTACAGATATAATTAGGATGTATTAAGAAATATCATTATAATATTATTATAGCTTTTTTTTTTGGAAATGGAAAGATAGATATGAAACAAATCTTCCATGAATATATCACTCTAAGTAAAAATGTTGACAATCCTACCTGCATGAACCATCGTAGACCTATTAGTCTGGTCAATAATTCATAAAAATTTATCACTGGGGCTCTACGAAATAGGCCAAAAAAACATATGGATTGTATCATCAACACAGAACAAACTGCTTTTCTAGAAGGAAGGAAAACACAATAGGCACATATATTGGCCAATCAGGTAGTACACACTAGTTAATCCTCTAGTCATGTATTATTGATTCCCAAATTGAACTCTGAAAAAACTTTTGACAATGTTAATTGGGTTCTCCTTATATTATGTCTCACATTTTTTTAATTTTCCCCACAAATAGATTAGTTGGATCGATACTTGTCTCAAATCTAGACATTTATTGATTCTTTTTAATGGATCCCATTTGGTTAGTTTCTTTATGATAGAGACAAGATGACCCCTTATCACCTCATCTTTTTGTTACAATTTCATCCTTGCTTACTGTTATATACAAATAAAGGATCAAAAACAACATACTTACATAGATTAATAATCCCAAATAGAAACATTTGATACAGTTTATTGGCGATGACATCATATTTATCACCTTGATGATCATAATGTAATCAATCTTGTTATGATTATTGGTATATTCCAACACCTTTCAGGCTTTAAAATCAATTTTAATAAATCATTTCTTATTGGTTCATGCCTCAATGATAATGACGTGACCAATTTTTTGTCATATCATGTGATGCAAAAAAAGAGAACTTTCCTATCAAATACTTGGGTATGCCTCTCTCTATAAATAAACTATCAATATCAGCTTGACAACCCATTCTATACAAAATGACTCAAAGATTAGCTAGTTGGAAATATGGATGTTTCAATAGAGTGGGCAGACTCACCCTATAGAATGCATCACTAACAGATACTCCCTCATATTATCTCAGCTATATCCTTCATCCTTATCTGATGTAAAATAGAATTGATAAAATAAGAAGGGACTTTTTGTAGGGTGGTACCAATAACAAAAATAAAATCCATCTTATCAATTGGCATACTATTACCAAACCAAGGTCATGGAAGGATGGGGCATTCTCAACATAAGACATACAACCCATCCCCCTATTATCCCCAATTAAGGTGGACCGAGAGGGCAAGGGTCATTATCATATTTACATGATCAAGGTTTAATAGTTAACCAATAATAATTATAAATTTCATTGAATGGAAAAGATTTTGATAACAATATGAAGATAGAATCTCCTCTCGATAGTTACATGGAATAGAAATCTAAATATTGCAATAGGAAACAAATCTAACTATCTAAATCCTCTAGGATAACTTGAAGATATTTTCTTTTGGTGCCTTCTTCTGGATGTCCGTCTTTGAGGCTAATTGTGGTTGAACCTAAAATGGTGTGAAACAAAAATGTGGTCAGCATATCAAAATATATTGAGTGTGTAGGGGAAACAAAATATTCACATCTAGGTATAACAATATAAACAACCATAGCAGAAAATATTATTTCATAATTGAACTTGCAAATTGTGTTATAAATTATCAACCCACACTTCTTCAATCTCTATGTATACCCCTCACTGGGGGCATTCATATTATCATACTCACTCACTGGGAATATTGTAATGATGTACCCACTCACTAGGGGTAACCTCTAATTATACCCACTTGCTAGGGGTATTCATAATATCATACTCACTCATTGGGAGTATTTCAATGGCCAACCCACTCTCTAGGGTAATTTATATAACTTCCATGCATGCATTTTTTTTTGGAAACTGAGTTTCATTTAATAGATAGCACTTAAAGTGCTTCTTGTATCAATTACATCATCAGTGTTAGAACTTAACAAAAGCTGACATAAGAGCTATACTAAGCCTAAAATCCTAAATGGGTTCATGATACAGATTGAAGGTAGCTTCCTGACGATGTTGTAAATTGGCTAAAGAGTCTCTAGTCATCATTGATAGACACATATAGATAGCAGCGAGTTCAGCCTCTAGTACCTAATTTGTTTAAATAACTTTGGACGAGGCACCAAGCCATGACCCATTTGAAGACCTTGCTACAACAGCAATACTATATTGATCAAGTGTAAGAGAAGCATCTGTGTTGACCTTCATCCATCCAATAGGAGGGTTATGCTAGATTTCATTAATAATCTGTAGGTGTCAAGTAGGTACTGATTGAACTTCATCAAAGGCCTCACAAATGCAGTGCGCCAAGTGAGTGTTGAGACTAATAATTGTAGTAACAGAATGCATTTCATGGTTGAAAACGAATGCATTTCTTGATAACCAAATATGGTAGCAAGTCGTTATGAATAGAATCATTTGATTAGATAATTAAGTGGTTAAATACAACATCCAAGTATTCAATGGAATTGTAAAGAAGGTCAGGTAGAGATCTAGAATTTGTAAGTAATTCCAAACATCATATGCTTGAGAACAATCTCATAAAATGTGAAGAATATCGTCATAAGGAGCACCATAGATAGGACATGAAGGATCCAATGAAAAAATATGGTGTACCCTTTGACTGTTAGTCATTAAACTTTTATGACAAACTAGCCACAGAAACACTTGTAGTTTAACAGGAATATTTAACTTCCAAAATTTAGACCAAGGATCGGTTATTGATTTTTATTTGCCTTCCATAAGAAGATATGTTGATGAAATAGTGAAATATCCATTCTCTATCAAGGACCAAGCCAAAGAATCATTTAAGAAACTCTATCTTGGAGGGCGAAGTGTCAAAATACACCTAGATGCTTCAGAGAGGAAATATAGGTTTATGAATTATTCATCCCATTCCCCCACAAGATTAACCATAGAACCAAGTTTTAAGTCATCTAATTCTTATAGAATAGGATGATTTAGAGTGAGATGTTGATTACATATAGATGGAATCCTATTATCATACCATACTGAGGTATGATTACCATTTCCCACAACTCTAATATTTTTTTAATGCTAATTATTTCAAATTGCAGACTATACGCCAAAAGGAAATGATTCTGCGACCATGATTAGGGACGTAATTCTGATATTTACTCATAAGTCCAGAAATCCATAGACATGTATGGCCAATAAGAAAATCCCATGCAGGTTTCATGAGCAAGGCCAGGTTCCACTCATGCACAGAAACTATGCCAAGTCCACCACAAGATTTTGGTGCAATGACTTGCTCCCAAGCCACCAATGACAGAGAATTTTGATAGGCATTTCTTTGCTATATAAACCTTTGTATTGATTGATCAGTATTATTGCAAACATATATTAGTAACACAATAGTATGCATGGTATATGTTGGTAAAGCCATTAAGACAGATTTAGCAAGGCAAATACAACTAGCTAGCGTAAGATTGTGTGCAAACCAGCTTGTAAGATGGTTATGTACCTTGTTTGAGACATGTGAGTTTATTTTCTTTGTTATACGGCCATGGATAACTAGGACTCCCAAATAGATACCAAGATCATCTACTTTCTACATTCCAGCCCATTCACAAGTTTGGTTCTGGGGAAAAGATGTGATTGGAGGAGAAAAATAAATAACACTTTTATCTGTAAAGATTTATTGTTCAAATGATGCCTCAAACATTTTGAATCAGTTGATGATAGAATCAATATTACCCATTTTCCCTCTTGAAAATAAGATTATATCATCTGCAACTATGTTGTGAGATATATAAGGACCTTGTGCTCATAATTTGATAGGATTCTAGATTGATCTATTCACTGCATCATTAATTAAGAGACTAAGTCAATTAAGATATAGAACAAAGAGATAGGATGATAATGGATCAACCTACCTTAAACCTCTAGAAGCTTTAAAACTAGGTAATTGTTTGGCATTAAAGATTATATTTATCTGGCCACCACAAATGGAATTCATAATGTAGGATATAATAGGTGTAGGAAATCCAGCTTTTGTAATGGTATCCAGCAGAAAAATCCAAGACATATGATCATATGCCTTAGCTAGATCAACCTTTATGGCCATAGAAGGACGAGATCTAGGTCTTATCATATTATGTATAAGTTCATGAACTAGGATAATGTTATCTGTAATGTGCCTTCCTGGTATAAAACTTGATTGGTTTGGAATATAATCATTCATGTAGCATTTAAGTCGGTTAACCACAACTTTGAAGATCAATTGAAGGTAGACATAGTTCAGATAAATGGGTCTAAATTGATTTCATCTTTGAGGGTGTGGAACCTTTGGTATTAATACCATTAGAACATTGCATAAAGAAGTTGTCAAAGGAAATCCCAACAAACCAAATATCACAAAATGAATGATAGAATATTTAATAAGTTTCCAGTGACTTATTATAAATTCAACACTAACACCATAGGTCCACCCGCCTTGTTGCAATCCATAGATTTTAGAGTACTTAGACTTTTGGCCTCATCTGGTAAACATACCATTGATTTTGCATGTATTGAAGATAAAAGGCCATAATTTGTCAGTATTTCTGATAAATGAAATTCATATGGTGTATATGAAATATCAAAGATTTTAGCAACCCAGTATCCATAATCCCATTATTATGATCATCTAGTAGCATAGAAATGGAATTTTGTGTCTGACGTGCTTTTATGTAAGTATGGAAGAATTTAGTGTTGGCATCTCCATCAGAAAGCCAAGAAATCCGACATTTATGCTTTAAATCGGCCTTTTCCTTAGATATAAGAAGTTCATACTATTTTTGTAAGTGAGTACAATATAAATCTAGATGAGAGGAATAATATTCTACAACAGCAATTTGAAGAGGACTTATTTGTTGTAGTAGGTGATGCTTGGAAATTTTTATATCTCATCAATGATGGGATTCCCAGGCTAAAATAAATGGTTTAAAAAATGACCATGTAGATGTAAACTCCATGTCGAAGGGTCAGTGATGTTGGAGAACTATCTTAAAAGGTTCAATAGAGTTACAGTTTACTTTGGTTTTAAACAGAGAAGAAAATGAAGGCCACTGAGTCGCAAAGAACAAAAGTGGGTTATGATCTGACTGTATTCTGGTAAGGTGATGGACTTTAAACCTTGGTGTCGAGATCAAGAATTATGAGTTAACTAGGACCCTATCCAGGCACTCATGAACATTGTGTGCTTTACAAATATAAGGATAACTAGTGAACCTGAAGTATAATAGATCAGCTTGCATTAAATAGTCTTGAAATATGTTGGATTCTAAAAAATAAAAATAATTACTACATGTCTTCTCCGATGGGGATAGCATGACATTGAAATCTCCTAGAACAACCCAAGGTTGGGTCATAGCAGAACTGAGCCAAATAATTTGCTGCCACAGAAGGTGACAAATTTGTGGTATATGATGAGCATATATTAATGTAAAGAAGAAAATATTTTTAACGCAACAGTGGAGGTATTGTCAGTGACTTTCAATTAGTTGAAGAGTTATTACACCTGGATGCCACAAAATCCAAATACCACCAGAAAAATCCCTTGCTTTGACACGATGTGAGCATGGAAAACCAAGATCAAATATGATCTCATATGTTGAAGATACTCATATGGGAATTATAGATTGCAAGAAGTAAATAAAGGCAATAGTTTAATTACAATCCATTCTGGAAACTTCAAAAAACCACAAAATTTGATAAGTTGAGTATTCGTAGGTGTAACCACATACCTTTCTTAGAGATGACTTAATGTCCAAGTAAATAAGATCAAGTGCAACAAATCAAGAAATAACCTTGTAGTTATTGTACAACACCCAAGTATTGCTTTAGTGTTCACAAATTACCATTAAGACTGACTTGGGTTCCAAGTTAGGGTTTCATGGTCAAATTAGGGTTTCATTAGAGTTAGGCATATCAAACCCTAATTATGACATTCTAATGTTTTTTAAACTTAGGAAACCTTAATTTTCATAAGATAGGAATTTACCTTAAATTACATCCAAGATGCTCTTTTTATCCAAAAATATTAAGCTTAATCCATTAAGATCGTTTAATCAAATTACGATCATCAAAACTATGAAATTAGTGTTTTCATGCATCTATTACATTAAACATTGCATCTTTATGCACTTTTGGAATTTGATATAGAACTAGGACATGGAACCAACTTTAGTGGATTCCTTATATTTTTTTGACCAAAAATATGTATACTTTTTCTATATTTGGATCTTCCTACAATTTTGTAGAATTGCTACAAATTAAAATTGTTTAGATCAATCAAAATTTTCCATCTAGGGGGCTGACGGGGTGAAGGTTGCACGTCGCGGGGGCATGGATGAGCCAATTATCTCACCCCATGTCAGCACCCATGCTCACATGGATATGCTAGGAAAAGGAGGGAATAAGGCAAAAAAGACCCTCACCTCTCTAAAGAGGGATGAGGGTAGAGCTGACTTTTCACTATGAGTCATCTTCTACCTCTATGGCTCTCTTCTTCATGAATAGGGAGTCAACCCAGTGGTTGACTTTGAGTTTTAGGCTTCATATGTATCAATCAAGGATAGCACTCCCTTCTCTAGACCTGAGGGTGGTTCTCGATTGTTTGGAGGAGGCACTGACAAGAAGGACAGAGAGGACGTCCTTTGATGAGGTACAAAGAGAAGGAAAGAGGGGAAGGATGGGGTTAGCAGAAAAATTGAAAGGAGAGATAGCAGAATCAAGTCTCACAAGGTCTCGTGGAGAGTTTTTTAGTCCCGAAGGGGTATTTCTACCCCTTTATATATCCAAGGCTATGGAGATTTGGGCATCGGTTGGGTCTGCAATTTGGGAAACTCTTAATTGCTTTCCAATGGGGGTGAAACTTGGGACTGTCTGATTCGTAATTGTCTCTAGATCGCAATGCAAAATTTTGTGAGTGTTCACATAGATTAGGGTGAGAGGAAATCAAGAAAGAAAAAATGGAATTGCATGTTTCTGGTTTCCTATTCTGACTGGAGGTGCATGACGACTTGTGCGTCATCATATCTTGATCTATAGCTATTAAGCCATGCAAATATTAGAAGTTCAAGCCCTATATTTCCAAATATGATTTAATAGTGACATTTAATACTTTTCTAAATAATCCCTTTCACTTTAGGAAGAAATTAATTAATTCATATTTTTCTCTCTTTTTAAACACTTGCTTTCAATTTTTCAAGGAAATATTTTAATGATTAAATCTCGATGTGGGTAATATTTGGGGCCAAGATACAAAAGTTAATAACATTTTTCTTTGTCTCTAAGCATTCCCTTTATTTGATTTATTTAAGGCATAAATTAACTTCTTTCTCGTTCAAACTCTAAAAGATCTCTTTTCTTAATATGTTTTCTTATTAAGTCCAACATTGGGTCAAATTAAATTCATTAGTTGTCTTTAGCATATCTTTTTCTAGAAATTTCCACACAATTCCTTATTTAATTACCAATTGTACATTACTTTTAGCAATTCCTTTATTATTGAATTTCCCACTCTTTCTTCATTCAATAATTATCAATGAATTATTCAAAACAATAAAATCACAAAATTCCTTTCTTACGGAGGATTTGCTTTCTCAAACCAAAGATAGAAGAATTTCAATCTTTCAAATATGTCCTTAATAATTCAATATTTGCATTCATATATATATATATATATATATATATATATATATATATATATATATACTTGCAAGATATAGGTTATGACATCCTTTCCCTATTATAAGAATGTTGTCCTCAAAATTCGACTAGTCATCCAAAAAGTTGGGGTGAAACTTTTCCATGTTTGTATGTATCTCCCATGTGTCTTTATCATCTCCATGGTGCTTTCAGAGAACCTTTACCATCTCAATCTTTTTATTTTGGAGCTCTTTTGCCTGGGAATCCAAGATCCTCATAGGAAAACTCAGGGTATGAGAATCTTTCTTGGAGCTCTATAGGTTTGATGTTCAACACATGGGTAGGATCCTTCACATAGCGCTTCAGATTGGACACATGGAGCACATCATGCATCATGCTATATTGTTGTGATAAAGCTAGATGATAAGTAGCCTCAACAATTCGTTCTAGTACTTAGAATGCACCCACATATCGGGGACTCATTTTTCCTCTATTTTTAGCTATATCTCATAGGGGTCAAATTTTTAGAAATACATGATCATGTACAATAAAGTGAAAATCTATCTACTTTGCATCATCATACGAATATTATTGATCTTGGGCTCTCTCTAGCCTCTACTTAATAAAAGTGACTTTATCAGCATATAATTGTAGTTCCTTTGACCTAAGCAAGGTCCTCTCACTAACACCATCCCAATGAAGTAGTGATTGGCATGGCCTTCCACAAAAGGTTTCATATGGAGGCATCTTGATATTGACTTGGTAACTGTTGTTGAAGGCAAACTCGACTAATGGTGGCTATTGTTCTCATGATCCACCTCAATCTAGCACACATGCTCTCAAAAGATCTTCTAGGGTTTGAATTGTATGTTCCGGTCCATCAGTTTGGGGGTGATAAGTTGTGTTAAACTTCAACCTTGTACTGAGTTCCTCTTGAACTTGTTTCCACAACATTGAGGTAAACTTAGAGTTACGGTCAGATATAATAGAACTCAGAACATTATGCAAACAGACTATCTCTCTTATGTAAATCTCAGATAATTCTGACACATTGGTAGTCATCTTCAGGGTAAGGAAGTTTGCTGACTTGGTTAGGCAGTCTATCACGACCGATATCACATCATGCCCTTTTCTTGTCTTGGGAAGACCCACCACAAAACCCATGGTAATCTGATCCCATTTCCACATACAAATCTTAATGGATTGCAGTAATCCACTGAGTCATTAGTGTTCAACCTTCACCATCTGGCACATAAGACAACTAGCCACAGACAAGGCTATGTCTCGCTTCATTCTTGACCACCAAAAGTACCATTGTAGGTCTTTGAACATTTTAGTGGTATGGGGGTCTATAGTGTACTTTGATCCTTGTGCCTCTTACAGGATACGAGTCTTCAAATGTGAATCTTTAGCAACCCAAATATGACTTTTATATTGAATTTCACCATACACACACACCTAGAGGTGTGTTTGAGGTTTTTCCATCAAACCCTTCATCTGGGTTAACTAATTGGGCTGCTACAATCTCAGTCAACATGTCAGGCTTGATTTGGATGTTGGAAAGTGGATCCTATATGCCAAAGGTTGTGGAATCCATTGAGCAAAGTATTCCAATCTCTTCTACTAGGTAACCAAACCAGCCGCACAACTGAGAGGTTTTTGACTGAGGGCATCAACTACCACATTGGCCTTATTGGGATGGTAGGCTATGGTGAAATCAAAACACTTTAGATGTTCCATCCAAATTTGTTGTCACTAGTTCAAGTCCTTCTGAGTTAACATGTACTTTCTCTCTTATGGTTGGTTATGATGTCAAATTGGCCCCATAGACATAATGTCGCCAAATATTTAAGGCATAGACAATTGCCACAAGTTACAGATCGTGGGTTGGCTAATTCAACTCATTAGGCTTGAGGTGTCTAGAAGCAAAAGCAATAACATTCTTTTTTTGCTCTAACACACATTCTAAGTTGATATTTGATGTGTCAGTAAAGGTAACAAAATTGTCATTACCTGAGGGTATGGTAAGAATAGGGGTTGAGGTAAACTTTTCCTATAATTCCTGGAATTTTGCTTCACACAAATAGGACCAAACGGACTTCCCATCCTTTTGATTGAGCTTGGTCAGGGGCAAGGCAGTCTTTGAGAAATCATTGATGAATTTCCGATAATACCTGGCCAATCCTAGGAAACTACAAATTAGGGACGCCTTCTTTGGTGTTGGCTATTCTCAAAGGGCTTCTACTTTGGCAGGGTCCACCGATATTGTTCCTCCAGATATAATGTTCCCAAGGAACATAACTCGATCTATCTAAAACTAGCATTTTGAAATTTCCTGTTGAACTTCTACTTTCTCAAGATATCAATGACCTTAGATAGGTGCTCAGGGTGTTGTTCTAGGTCATCAAAGTATACTAGTATGTCATCTATGAACACTATGACAAAGGTATCAAGGAAGGGTTGGAACACATTATGCATGAGGTTCATGAACACACTAGGAGCACTGGACAACCCAAAAAGCATAACTGAAAACTCATAGTGGCCATAACAGGTTTGAAAATTATTTTTGAGATATCCTCACTCTTAACTCATAATTGGTGGTATCCAGGTGTCGAAACAATCTTTTAGAAAACTTGGGAGGTTTTGAGCTGGTCAAACATGATGGGAATATCCTCTACTATTCCTACTGGATTATTAAAGGAATGATCTACCACTTGAATTCGCATTTTGGTTTTTACCATGTTAGTAAGACCTAATCTCTTAGCTAATGTGGGTGGCATCAGGTTGATGCCTGCTCCCAGATCATACAATCCTTTTTGTACCTCATTGTCTCCCACATTCAATTCATGAATGCGGGGTAGGGGATACTTATTCTTAGTGGTATCCTGGTTTATCATTTTGTAGTCTATCCATATGTCGAGTGATCTGTCCTTCTTCTTTACAAAGAGGACCAGTGTTCCCTATGGGGATATCCTAGGTTGCATGAAGCCCTTTTCTAGTAGTTCCTACAGTTGCTTCTTTAACTCAAACAACTCGCGAGAGCCATCTTGTAAGGTGCCTTGTCCTAGGAGCTTGCTCTATTCAAAAATCCACTTCTCTTTCTGGAGGTATGCTTGGAAAATCATCTGTGAACACATCATCATAGTCCCTAACTACCTCTATTTTGCTCTAAGGGCTGCACCATTTGCTCTAGCTCAGCCACTATATCTAGGAATGATAAACAACCTTTAGCTACCATCCATTCTGATTTCATGGTTGACACATACAGGTTGGTGGTGGTATCTTTCCTACCTCTAATTCTAAAAGGTAGATGACTTGGATTCTCTATCCTTATTTTCTTTTCTCTATAGTCTATTTTTGCATTATAGTTATAAAGTCGACCCATTCCTATGATGACATCAAAATAATTCATATCAAGAAGGATGAAGCCGTTAGGGAGTTCATTCTTCATATATTTAACAGGAATAACTAATTTTTTAAGAGGGATGAGAAGATACGACCACTAGGGGTAGTGACTTCCAAGTCATATCTAAAGTCCTTGAAGTCCAAATAAAGCATAGTTGTGATATTTTTCTCCCCATTATCAATGGCAAAGACTCGATCCTGTCGATGTTCACCTACAGTTAGGGATGCCCCTGGTTGTGTTGTAGCTATTGGTTGGGTCGTTATTGGGCCTGGCCCTGGCGGGGCAGGGATGGATAGTTGGATATGAAGTGTTCCTCTTATTGAAAGCAAAAACACACTCGCTTCTCATAGCGACAATTTGCTAGGATGCATGTTCTTGAAAGTATGACATTCAGGGTGAAAATTCTCCTAAAGAGGTTTCCCCTTTCCTCAATTCCTACCATTTCCATTGTTACAAACTTGTGCCTTTTGGTTATCATTTCTTGGGGCAGAAGTGCCTTCGGTGAAACCAAGATATCATTTAGCTGGGTTCTGCATGCATGATGGTCCTTTCTATATCTAAGGCAAAGTTGAGGACCTTAGTGAAGTTTAGGGGTTTATCAGCCATCACATGAGGTTTCAACTAAGGATGCAGACACTCAACAAAGTGGTCCACTTGTCGTTCCTTAGTCACCATGTATGCAAAGTGCTCGATGAGACGGAATTTTTGAGCATAATCTGCCACTATCATGTTACCCTGATAGAGGAACATGAAATTCTTCTCCTTTTCCTTCTTGTCATAGTTGGGAATGAACCTTGCCGAGAAGATGGTGCATAAATCCACCCAGGCCTTCAGCTCCTCAGTCAGATATTGGTATGTAATGTAGTTTTCCCACAACAACTTTGTTGCTCCCTCTAGAAGGTGGGCGGTGAAAATGACCTTATTGTTGGGTTACACTTCCAGGATGTAAAATCCATTCTCCACATCCAGGATCTAAGCATCTGCCTTGTCAATGACTTATGTCTTATCCTCACCCTAGAATTTCTCTATGTTTAGCTTGATGACGTCAAGGATGGTGGCTCCAAGGTGAGGACAGATAGGTACGGGTTCACCATTCTTGTTTCTGTCGACATCTTTGAGATTTAGTCTACTAATGGCCTCAATGAGCTTCTTATGTTGGTCCAACCATAGCATTTTTGGGGTCTAAATCACCACCTTCCCAATAGAGCCTAAGCCACCACAACTAGGGTTACCTTTCCCCTTGGGTTCATCTTCCACCAAGGGTTCACCTTTAGGGTCAGGACCACCTTTAGGGTTAGGGATAACAAAGGGGACAACCTCATGCTTGGTACCTTTCTCAGCAGAGTCCTTGTTTGACCTCTTATGCTTCTTGGAAGACTCACCTTCCATGGACCTCCTCCTCTTCTTTGAGGACATCCTCTTCCTATGGGAGGGCCCCCCTCTGGGTAGTCCTGGGGTGTGTCATCAAGTATCGCAGTGGTATTGGTACAGGCCAGGTTGTTTCACATAACTAAATTAATCTCAGTTTTATGTTTAGGGCATTTAAAGCATCACAAAATTATGTCCATGGCATCTTAGTTACATGAATTGATTATAATTCGGTGGAGGATTCCATAACCCTAATACTCATAAGCCTAATTCTTAGGAGGTTAGAGGAATTTGTTATCGGGTCCCTAGGGTTTTTTTAGGGAAGTAGGGGATAGAGAAGGGATGAATAACAACATGAGAAGCAACCTGGGGGTATTTTACTTCATCTAAAATATTCCAACTTTGGACACGAAGGATGCACTATGGCCCAGGAGTCATCGTAAGCTGACTAGAAGTGTGAAGGAAAGTTTTTCCAGTCCTCAGGATTGTGGTCCTTCTAGACATCATTGCCTTTAGAAAATACCCCAATAGTTCTCTTGGTCGATATGAAATTCTTTAAAATTTAATAATTATTGAAGTTTAAATGGTAAACATGGGCTCTGATACTAAATATAACAACCCCCTCCCCCTGTTATCTCCAATTAAGGTGGACTGAGAGAGCAAGGGCCATTATCATATTTACAACATCAAGGTTTAGCAGTTAACCAATAATAAATATAAATTTCATTGAATGGAAAAGAGTTTGATAACAATATGAAGATAGAATATCCTCTAGGGAGTTACATGGAATGGAAATCTAAATGTTGCAACAGGAAATAAATCTATCTAGATTCTCCAAGATAACTTTAAGCATCATTTCTTTTGGTGCCTTCTTTTAGATGTTCATCTTTCAGACTAATTACATTTTAACTTGAAACAATGTGAAACAAAAATGCTTTCAGGATATGGACATATAGTGAGTACATGGGGAAAACAAAATATTCGCATCTAGGTGTAACAATATGAACAAATGCAGTAGAAAATATAATTTCATAATCAAACTTGAAAATTGTGTTATCAATTCTCAACCCGTACTTATTCAATCTATGTGTATACCCACTCACTAGGGTTATTCATAGCATTATACTCACTCGTTGGGAGTATTGTAATGATGTACCCACTTGTTGGGGGTATTCATAATGGCATACTCACTCACTGGGAGTACTCCAATGGCCAACCCACACTATGGGGTGATTTCTATAACTTCCATGCATGCATTTATTCAGAGATATATCCTTGGCTTGAGCAAGTTATGTTTATATAAAGTGATACTCATATGGGCATTATATATTGCGTGAAGTAAATAAACAACCAACAATTTTCAATCCATTAGGGAAACTTCAAAAGAATACAGAAGTTGATAAGTTGAGTATTCATAGGAGTAACCACGTACCTTTCTTAGAGATTACATAATGTCCAAGTAAATAGGAGCAGATGCAACTGATAAAGCAATCAACATGTAGTTCATGTACAACACCCAAGTATTACTATTTTGTTCAAAAATTATCATTAAGACTGACTTGGGTTCCAAGTTAGGGTTTTATGGTCAAATTAGGGTTTTATTCGAGTTAGCCTTCCCAAACCCTAATTATCACATTTTGATGCTCTTGAAACTTAGGAAACCCTAATTTTGATAACATAAGAATTTTTTAACTTAAATTAGATCCAAGATTCTCTTTTTATCCAAAAAATGAAGATGTATCCATTAAGATCACTTAACCAAATTATGATCATCAAAACTATCAAATTAGGGTTTGCATGCATTTATTACACTAAAGAATGCATCTTTTTGCACTTTTGGTATTTGAGATTGAACTAAGTCATGAAACCAATTATATTGGATTCCTTGTATTTTTCCAATTGAAAGTATGTAATGGCTTCTCTTATCAATCAATTGAGCTTGCTTATGTACTTGTTCATGACTATTGTGGCTAAATTTGACATTTTTCTTTAAGCATCATATTAAAGGGGAGTATTCAAGTAAGGGAGGGGTATTCTTTTACTTTTTGAGATGACAAAAGGGGAAGAAGTGATTTGAAAACAAAACTTAATTCCTTGATTTTTATGATAAGTTTTTGAGTTGAGAGACACAATATTTCCATAAATTAATTATTGTGCTTTACCTTTAGATTTGGGTGATATATTCCATATCTCTCTAGTATAAATATGCACACATTTTTTAGACACTCAAGGAATAGTTCACCAAGGTATGAAATTTTCATTTTTAAGCTTTTACTTATAGAAATGTTTGCCATCTTCAAAAGGGGGAGATTGTTGTTTAAATTGGAAATTATCATCTTATCTTTTGATGATGAAAAAAATTCCGTATATTTGTATTGAACGTGTTGTCTAAGTCTTTTAGGTGCCAAGTACATCTTGAGAAAGATTGATCAGGATTGGAGTATCAAATGCTTGAATTATTGTCTATATGTGCTTATCTGTAGTACAAATGTTTACAAGTATTTATAACTCATGTAAATTCAAGATATGGATCAACCTCACCTAACCCAAACCTATTCATATGTCAAAACTAAGTGTCAGGGGAGGTAGGTCACATTAGAAAAATTATTAGATAGGTTTTCCAAAAAAATTGTAAACTTATTTATAGGAAATTTTTCAATCGACAAACTTGTCAACTGAGACATCCTCGGTCGACAAAGTTGTCAACAAAGACTCCCCTCAGTGGAGGACTTAGAACACCGAAACAACCTTTACAAAACGGTTAGTTCTTAATCATTCTCAGTCAAAAATATTATTGATCAACACACTCCCAATCGAAGGTTTTGTGGACCAAGAATAGACTCTTAAACTAGTTGACCAAGAATTTAGAATGACAATTAGCCGTTAAAACCAAGTTGGACACTTAGACTAAACGCATTTGAATAATTTCTTGACTGAGACACATTTGATCAAAAAAATTGTCGACCGAGAAGGGTTTTGGAATGCTAATTTTATTAACAATCAAATTGGTCATTGCACCTACATTGACTCATTTATAATGGCTATTTCTCTTCCTATAACACTCTATACACTCCCTAAAGTTTCTCTACCCGCTTGCAATTCCTATAAATAGTAGTGGTCATAGGACACCCAAAAAATAACTTGCACACTTGATTACATGACATCTTGAGAAAATTGAGTTATAGCACCATACATCCAATCATTCACAACTATCATTTTCGCATCCTTGCCTTATCTTAGCCTACCACCACTCAAACTTGATATATCCTTTGTGGTTTGGTCCATAAGCTTGATCCATAATGACATTGTTGAGCCTACTTGGTGTATTCCTTTCTCCCATCTTTATTCTAATGTTGTAACTTGATTGGGATACTCCTAGGAGAGGAGGTTGTCCAAGTATTTAGAGAAGAAGGAGTCTTCTCCAGGTGTTCTTCCATTTACCATCAAAGATAAGGTGTTGATCTGGTACTCTTCCAAGTCTGTGAAAGAAAAGGTGTTGCGGTTCTCTTCCCAGACCATCAAAGAATATGTGTTTGGTGCTTTTTCACGTCCTTGAAAGAAGATGTTTGGTTGGTGCTCTTCTATGGCCGGTAAAGAAGAGGGTTTAGTTGCAACAAAAGTTTTGTAATTTTTCCAAATAGATAAATTAATAAAATTGTTTATTGCAAATCCTAGTTGGAAACAACTAGGTAGTGGACTGACATTGAAGATGGAACCGCTCTAAATCATGTCTCATCTTTGGTTTCTTTCATGTTACTTTTATTTGTTAAAGTATTTTATAAAGCTCTATTCAACCCCCACTCTCGATCTTTTCATAGTATTAGTATCTAGGGAAGAGGTTCTCTCCTCCTAGACCTATTGTCGTCATGTACTCCCAACTACCCTCGTTTCAACCTTTTTCTACCTCAAAACCATAGTTTTCTAGGGTTTAACCTCATTTCACAATACCAATCCATGTCACGTACCTTGGAGGAAGGAACTCGTGCTCGTTCCAGCTAGAGGTGAAGTAGGAAGCTCTTCATCAGCCATTCATGTCTTATTTGTCTATCTTCCACTCTATATTTGTTTCTCTTATTGTCATGAGTATCTAGGGTCTTCTTTTGGGATATTTGGGTGTTAATTTGTACTTTGATACCATGTAAAGGGTAATATTCATGTAAAATGGTTTATTGTTCACTGATGTTGTGTTCATTGATGTTCTATCTCCCTACCTATTTTTTGGTGTTTTAGTTATGGAACCACCTAAGATATAGGGAAAGGAGGGATTTTGGAGGTTTGCATGTGATACTCCTAAGGCCACTAGTGTACTCTTATCTTGTTCTCTCCTCTACCCTTATAACCCTCTATCTTACAAGACCTAGGTTGGATGTCAAAGTATAATAGTGTGTCTCTCCTTATACACTTGGAAAAGACCATGTTAGAGGTTTAATAAGGGGTAATAAGAGGTGAAACATCCTTATCCTACACCCAACCCTTAAAACCAAGTTCACTAGGAGAACCACACTTAGAAATATATAGTCTGGTTGGTACTTTATTAGGTTCATCTATCCATGGTCAATTGAGCATGATAAGATTGGATGGGGTGTAGTTTAGGGATTAGTTCATGTAAACACCCTATATGCCACCCATGGCCAATTAATAGGATATAGTTCCTAACCTCATCTTCACTTTTTTATTTGGTTTGGTAGAATTTCTACATTATGTGTTGTTTATATGACCCTAGTACATTGTTGATATTTCATAACCCTAAATGGCTCACCTCCCTAATTAATTTCTTAAAACCCTTCATTGTCAAGTTGCTTATTTGCTTAATTTTTTTAATTTTCTTTCTTTCTCATACTGGTAATTATTTATTCAAAGTTGAATTGCTCTTGTTAGGGTCATTAGCTCTTAATTGTGGTTACTCATAGTGGATTTCTATTTGATTTCTTATCTTAATTATAGTTTTCCCCTCTTAGCCAATTACCTTGTTTACTTTTCTTAGTCTAGTGTTGTCAATTGCTTGCATTTGTGTTAATTGCTCTTCGAGTTAATTAGGTAGCATCAGTTTTCCTTTGGAAAATGGAAAATATATTGCCCAAAAAAGGAGTATAGTGTACCAATACTATACAAGACACAACATCTATAAAACACAAACATGATAAGAGCTATATAGGGTATTAACTACAATAACAAAACCAATGATTCTTGCCTTAGCATCGAGTTTAGAAAAATGTTTTTCTCTATATTTAATGGTTCAATTGATATTCTTGGTAATTATAGCAACTAAATTCAATTTATCATTCCCATGATGGCCATGATTTATTTTTTTTCTCTTGTACCATAAGGAATAACAAACACTATACAAACAAAGTCTCTTGAATCCAAGATGGTATGTGTCAAGTTTGAATTTGTTCTGTATTCAACCAACTAAGTCCAACAAGTTAGAAGGGGCATCATTATTCCATCCATTCTTCAAACAGACTATAGTCTACACTCTCTTGGCATAATGACATGTGAAGAAAATAGTCAGTGGGATGCATACTTTCATTGAGTTATAACTTGGCAGGTCCAAGAATTATTTCACACCATATGTTGATTACAGGTCAACACCAAATATACTAAGTGAAAACTTGGGCAACTCACCACTAGAATAAATTGGTTCAATTGTCTGACAAGGAGTGGCTCAAGTAGTCAAGCATGGTGTCCCCTACCAAAGGGACCCAGGTTTGAATCTCAGCCGCCTCCTTGATTTACCACCCTCCTGGATGTTCGGCCTCCGCCACAAGCGTGGGAGAGAGGGGGAGAAATCTTTATCTCTCAATCCCTTATTGGTTCAATTGATATAAATACAAGAATATAGTTATTACTCGATGGATTTTAGATAGTAACAAAATAAGAATCGAAATGGTTTGTGATCACAGAGACTGGATGGTAGGGTTTGGCGCTGGGGGTCATGGCGGTGGAGGTCAGGGTGGCCAGGGAGGCCGGGGCGGTCGTGGCCATCGTTCACCCGACAATTGGGGACCTGAGAAGGATGGATCGGGAGGAAGTGGTGGACCATCTACAGACAATATGGAATCTGATGGCGCTAACAGTTCCAGTGTGCCTCAAAGCAACATCAGGATCGTGGAGTCAGGTATCCCTAGCGGCATCCCAGACGTGCTTCGGATCGTGGGATTGAATCTTACCTATGCCACCTATGCGGAACAACAGAAGGGTTCCACACAGAATCAGGAGGCGGCTATGGAAGTCGATGGGGCACATCTACAGACAAGGGAATTTCCAGACCTCTGAGGATCGTCTCCAACTGATACGGCACAAAGACAAACCCCCAGACAGCAAGTGTCATATAGAGATGTTGTTGGATGGGGAAGCCGATCAATCATGGGGTTTGAGGATATGGAGGTGCACATATCCACTGAGGATATCCAGGTCGTAGATCACGATGGTACACCCAATTTTTGGATTATAGAAGACAAGTTTCAAGAACTAATGAAGCCATGGTGCTATATAGTTATTGTCAAGGTCCTCGAGAAAGAGATTGGATTTATGACCCTTTTGACTCAGATCAAAACGATATGGAAACCTATAGGAAACATGTGTTTGATTGACCTTGAAAACAACTACTATCTTGTACAACTGATGTGTGAGGACGATTACATACAGTCGCTCACCGGGGGCCCCTGGCCGATGATGAGGTCATACCTATCAGTACAACCATGGGACCCGTACTTTATCCCTTCGGATGAGAACCCTTGATACATTGTTGCCTAGGTTCGCATACCCAAACTTCCCATATTTCTATATCAAAGAAGAATCTTGGAGGAAATAGGGGACTACTTGAGAACGACGGTGAAGGTGGACTCCAACACGGTGTTAAAACGTTGAGGAAAGTTTGCAAGGGTGGTTGTGAAGCTTGACACGGAGAAACCCATCACCCCGGCCATCACGATCCAAGGGGAAAGATACAACCTTGAATACGAGAATCTGCCGACCATCTACAAGTTCTGCGGTAGGATCGGACATAAAGAGGATGGATGTAAGGTACGGGTTGATGTAGGGGCAATAGCTAGTACCAAGCCTACCAATGTTGATACGGTGATGAGACAAATTCATGCTGCTCCGACGGGGACGTTCACAGAAGCAATGCATGTACGCCCAACCGAGTGTTGTCAACGAAAACCAAAAACCCAATGACAAATCAAGGACGATTTGTAACAAGGAACAGATATGGACAACTGGACCAGGAAGAGCCGAACGAGACAAACCAGGTGGAGCAACAAGCAGTGGCTGACAGGATTACTGGCATAGACTGGAGAGCACAGAAGGAAGCCACTAGAAAAAACAACCAGAAGAATCAGGACTTGCGGGATCCAACTTTTAGAAATGCCTCTGGTCATGGAAATTCCAAAAGAACTGACAGCAACACGGGCAAGGAGAACGGCCATTCTGCAACAACCATCAATGAAGAGGACACTGTCGTGGTTACCAGATCAGCAAGCAATATCCCTCCCATGACATTCTATTTTGGGAAAGACTCCGATCAGACTAATAGGAAGGAGAGTCACACTGTGGCTTGGCTACAAGGAGGAGGTTCTGTAGGTGTCCATCTACGCAACCGGAAAGTTTACAACTCACCCGATCTTGTGAGACTGGGCACCAGGAAATGAGGCAAACAACAACATGTGGAAGTGATACCGATGGTGAATGTGGGCCAGATAAACCCCTTCGCCATGACACCCCCTGTGTAAATGATTTGTGCCTCATGGAATGTCCAAGGCATAGGCAAGGAGGACATTCAGAATGCCATCAGGCATTATGCAAGCAACCTAATATTGATATTATGGCAATTGTGGAGCCAAGAACAAGTGGACAGAATGCAGACCGCATTGTACGGAGATTGAACTTTGACGAATCTCATTGTGTGGAGGCTCAAGGTTTTGTCGGTGGTATATGGGTCATGTGGAAAAGGAGGATTGGAACGGTGGATATATTGGCTTTACACCGCCAGTTTGTTCACTGTTTAATCAACAGAACGCACCTCATCACATTTGTCTACGCAACCCCCAGCGCACAGGACGTTGTTTACTATGGAATCACTTAAACACAATCGCGTCGGCATCTAGCCTGCCATGGTTGGTTCTAGGCGACTTTAACGCCACCTTGTCACCTGATGAGAAGAGTGGAAGTAATACAATAATGATCTCGAGTTGCATAGAATTTGCAGAGGCACTAGCAGGTGCCAGACTGGAGGACCTAGGAGCATCAAGTCTGAAAATGGTGTTCAAAAGAGGATGTTTACAACAGTGGCTTGATAGAGCGGTGTCCAACCAAGCCTGGGTTGATTTTTACCCCGATGCAACAGTTGAAGTGCTGGCCAGAGTGGCCTCAAATCACTCCCCTATTCTAGTGAGAACCAATCAAGCCAGGAGAGTAGCACAAGCACACCTAAAAACAAGCAATAGATGGTATGCTAGGCCCTCATTTCCTAATTTTATCCAACAAGCGTAGGCGCCTGATGATGATTATACCAAGGCTGCAACAAAATTCATGGACGCAGGTAAAAGTTGGGAACGGGAGGAGCGGAAGAAAGAAGGAAAACATAAATTCAGACTCCAAAAAATGATAGCAAGAAAACAAGAAGAATTGAGCTCCATGTACTCGGAAGAACGGGATAGGGAGATCTGGGCACTTCAAATCCAATATATGGAGGTCCTTGCGTTGGAGGAAGCAGAGTGGCAACAGAAATCCAGGTGCGACTGGATCAAGCTCGCAGATGCCAATTCAGCTTACTTCCAGGCCTTGGTTAAAGTGAAACGGCGACGCAATGCTATTACTAAACTTATGAACTCTGTTGGGGAATGGATTGATGATGAGAAAGAGTTGATGCTTCTAGTCCGAAACTACTCTCAGGAACTGTTCTCAGATGAGCGTGAAGCGTCCCAGAGGAACAAGGCCATACTTTATCCAGGTGCATTCCCGAGCTGGCCTAAGGAGACAACTCACCACGTTGCCAGAACCCCTACAGAGACGGAGATTTTTGACACTCTAGAGAGGATGAATCCTCTAAAAGCACCGGGACCCGACGGGATTGATGTCGGTTTCTTAAGGAGAAATTGGGGTCATCTACAAAAATCTTTAACACTAACAATAACTCAGTGTTTTGCAGGGCATGAAATCCCTCAGACCACGGTGAAATCCACTCTGGTGCTCATACCGAAGAACAACACTTTGGAGAGATGTCATCACTTGCGGCCTATTGCTTTGAACAATGTGAGCTTGAAAGTCCTATCTAAAATCATTGTGAAGAGAATTAAACCCCATCTAGATGCCTGGATATCCCCCTGTCAAATAAGTTTTGTTCCAGGAAGGTGTATTTCAGACAACACAATACTAATGCAAGAAGTGGTACATTCTATGAGAACACGCACCTCTGGGCAACAATGCATGGTACTGAACTTGGACTTGGCTAAAGCATATGACCGTATGAGGTGGGATTATATTTTTGACACACTCCAACTAACCCTTATTCTGCCGGAACTTATAACGGTGATTATGAATATGATCACGAGTGGTGATATTGCAATCTCCTGGAAAGGCTCACTACTAGAACCCTTTAAAGCTTCCCGTGGGGTCAGACAGGGAGACCCACTTTCTCCATACATCTTTGTCATGTGCTTAGAAAGACTGAGCCAGTCCATAGCACAACTGGAAGCTGCATGCCAGTGGAAGCCACTCCTTGTCACCATCGGAGAGGCTACTGTTAGACAATCCCAAACCATCAATAAATGTATTGTGGAATTTGGCAAGGTATATGGTCAGGTTTTATCAAAAGAAAAATCATCAGTATATTTTTCAAAGAACACTGATTGTTTAATGAGGAGGAGAATTAGTTGAGAAATCCAAATGTCAGAGACACATGACCTGGGTCGGCACCTGGGTGTTCCTATTCTACATGGATGAGCTAATAAAGTCGTGTATCTCAATATAATACAATCCATTGATGCATGTATCAACTCATGGACCAACAGAACCCTCTCACTGGTTGGAAGGGTGACCTTGGCCCACTTAGTGCTCAACTCAGTACCAACCTATATCATGCAATCTGTGTGGCTTCCGGCGTCAGTGTGTGACAATATTGATAGGCTGATTAGGAGGTTCATTTGGAGAGGCTTATCAGAACATAGGGGCATCAGTCTAATTTCTTGGAAGAAGCTAGTGGCTGCTAAGCATGAAGGTGGCCTAGGAATTAAACCAACAAGACTGTAGAATGAAGCTCTATTATCGAAGGTTGTTTGGGACTACTGCACTAGTAGGAAATGCTTATGGCAGGAAGCAATGTATCAAAAGTATGAACACAAGGCCAATCAAGGCAGAACATCGGGTTCATGACTGTAGAAGTTCATCGCAAGTCACTCACAGGATATGAAAACCATGATGGCTAGAGTGGTGGTCAATGGGAAGGATACTTTGGCATGGAATGACAGGTGGGTTTTGGCCAAGTTTATTCCATCTACCTGGCATGAACGAACCATACCAGAAGAGTTACTAGAACTGAAGGTCCAATCAATGGCACACAATGGTGTATGGGATGCCCAATTCATCAACTATTGGTTTACTGAATCTACAAGTAAGCAAATTTTGAGCATGATACCGCCACAGGAACATGACGAGGAGGATGAATGGTGCTTTGTGAATAACCCTCATGGGGTCTATCACTCCCAGAAGTTCTACAAATAGTTACTCCGACTGTGTCGTATTCATTCCCCTAGGCGATGGATGTCGATTTGGAAGCTACAAGAGCCACAAAGAATATGTACGTTTCTCTGGAAATCCATGCACGAATTCCTGATGACAAATGTGCAGCGATTCAAAAGGTCCTTCACAGCCAATGCTCAATGTCTGAGATGCGGTACAACAACTGAGACTACTCTCCATGTTCTAAAGGATTGTGAGTATGCTAGGAAGATATGGAAAGGTGTAGCCCAGCAATAGAAGATCAACTTCTCCGGGGGACAATCTATACATGAATGGTTCTCACATAACCTCAAAAGTTCCAAGAAAGGGCAGAATCGATCAGTTTGGTTTGCAAACACCGTAGATGCTATCTGGTGATGGCGGAACGATCTAATATTCAACAACAGAAGTCCACAGCCTGAGCAGGCTATTAAAATGATCACAATACAAACAACGGCTACTCTTAAGGCTTTCTCTCTCGCACCCACAGTGCAAGGCACTCCTGTTACACCTGTATGGACCCCCCCCCCCCGATGGATGGGCACATTAAATTCAATGTAGATGGTGCGGTGGTTAAATGGAAAGGTAAAGCAGCTACGAGTTTGTGGCCAGAGATGAGAATGGGCAATGTCTCATAGGTGGAGCTAGTAGTAGTGAGAGTATGGATGTGTTGGAAACTAAACTCCTAGCCATTTACAAAGGAATCGAAGCAGTGGCAGACTTGTGCCCTTAGATCTTGGTGGAATCAGACTGTCAGATGGCATGCAACCTCCTCCTAAACATCGGGAATTCTATGCCCAAATACAAAAGCATTATAAGAAAGGTTCACTCCTTAATTTCGAACCACCAAAACCTACATCTTAAGTATTCACCAAGGAGCACAAACATTGTGGCAGATTGCATCGCCAAATGGGCTATAAAGCATCTAGGTAACTCTATCACTTGGAATCGTTGCCCTGGATTCCTCATTTCTTGTTACAGTGAGGAACACATGGCACAACAACATCCTAATATTCCTACTAGTTTGCATGCTGCCCGAGGGCAGGATGAATAAGAATCTCATGGAACTCGGAAAAAAAAATAAGAATCGAATATGTGGCAAATAACCCTAAAAGGATAGAATTAAACTCAAAGATTTGAAGAAATATCAGGGAGATGTTAACAAGAACATAGAAACCCTTAATGATGAACTTAACACCAAAGATAAAAATGAAAATAGTGATGCATTTGTTAAAGAATCTATCAAACAACAAATTCATCAACTTATTATATATCAATATATACACTGGAAACAAAGATCCAAATTTCATGAATCAAGGAAGGGGATGCCAATACCAAAAGATTTCACAAGGTATGTAACAGACACAAAAGTATGGGAACGATGCATACACTTTATTTTGGGAAGGGGTTAACAAATAACAAAATCAAAATTATACAATATTTTACCACACACAATAACCAACTTTTCAACAATAATTGTTCCTTATGCTCACACATCAAGTTGAATAGTGGATTGCTTATCAATAAAAAATTATTAATCTACAACTTATGGTTAAACCTTTCACTTTAGATGAGATTCAAAGAGCGTCCTTCTCCCCGGTCCTCAATAAGCAGGATATTATAGTTTTGACATGTCTTTTTACATACATAATTGTGATCTAGTAAGAGATATCTTTATAATATTATTGTAGAATTTTTTGGGAATGGAGTGATGGATATGAAACAAATCCTCCATGAATACATCGCTCTAAGTAAAAATGTTGACAATTCTACCCGCATCAACCACTATAGACCTATTAGTCTGATCAATAATTCATAAAAATTTGTCGCTAAGGTTCTAAGAAATAGGCCCAGAAACAAATGCATTGTATCATCAACACAAAACAAAATGCTTTTCTAGAAGGAAGGAAAATATAAGATGCACAATTCTTGGCCAATCAGGTAGTAAACTCTAGTCAATCCTCTCGTCATGTATTATTAATTCTCAAATTGAATTCTGAGAAAACTTTTGATAATGTTAATTGGGTTCGTATTGTACTATGTTTCACATTTTTCTACTTTACCCCACAAATAGATTAGTTGGATCGATACTTATATCAAATCTAGACATTCATTGATTCTTTTCAATGGATCCCATTTGGTTACTTTAGCTATAAAAGGGACTCGGGCAAGGTGACCCCTTATCACCTCATCTTTTTGTTACAGTTTCATCCTTGCTTGCTGATATATACAAATAGAGGGTCAAAAACAACATGCTTACATAGATTAATAATCCCAAATAGAGACATTTAATACAATTCATTGATTATGGCATCATATTTATCACCAGGGTGGATCATAATGTAATCAATTTTTCATGATTATTGGTACATTCCAACACCTTTTGGGCTTTAAAATCGTTTTTAATAAATCATCTCTTATTGGTTCATGCCTCAACGAAAATTACATGACCAACTTTTGTCATATCATGTGATGAGAAAAAGAGAACTTCCCTCTCAAATACTTGGGCATGCCTCTCTCTATAAATAAACTATCAATATCATCTTGACAGTCCATTCTATATAAAATGACACAGAGATTAGCTAGTTGGAAATATAGATGTTTCAATAGATTGGGCAGACTCACCCTATAGAATGCATCACTAATAGATATTACCTCATATTATTTTAGCTATATCCCTCTTCCTTATCAGATGGAAAATAGAATTGATAAAATAAGAAGGGACGTTTTGTTGGGTGGTACCAATAACAAAAAGAAAATCCATCTTGTCAATTGGCATAATATTACCAAACACAAGGTCATGGAAGGATGGGGCATTCTCAACATAAGATTACACTCACAGTGTCTGTTGAACATGATCATTGTTAATCTAATTTGCAATTTAAAAAGCACATGGGAAAAATTTATTATCAATAAATACTACAAAAGATCCCCCCTTGGGTTGCCATAAATAGCTTTAGTAGAAGGAAAAGTCTCTCCATGTTGTGAAAAAGTAAAGATAAAGAAAATATTTTATTAGAGAGACTATACATACTCCACCTTTATGATGGGTTGGTATGGCATTTTAGCTAGATATCTGATCTAGGGATGGCAGTGGTGCAGATATGGTGCGGTTTATAGCAAAACCATAACCACATCAGATAGAAAAATGAAATAGTGTATCTGCAACATATCCATTGTAGTTTCTAATATGAGAAACTATATCCACCACCACCAAAAACCCATGGTTCACCGCACCACATGACACTACATCATGAAAAAAAATTCTTTAAACCATAGTATCATCATACATAAAACTTATAAATTGTACACAATAAATGGAAATAAGAACATAGACAACAAATAAAGTACACATGTATATTTATTAGTTGTACAAAGAAGACAACCATGTCTATAGTAATTGTAGTAGAAAAAACTCCTTCTCCTCTATACATTAAATTCCACTTTAAAAATAGAGATCTAGCTATCTATGTGAGAATGATAAAAAGTAATGTGTTTAGGATAGAATTCTACATCAATTCATATCTAATTAGCATGAATTATTTTCAATGCAGTTTTTATCCATGATTTTTTTCTGTAGAGCCATAACTGCACCACACCACGGTGATTTAGAAAATTTAGAACCATATATTCACCATAACCACTTTGTGTGGTTATGCGGTGTAAAATATGATGTGATTATCCACGGATATGATTTTTTCACAACACCATTGTCATCTCTAATCTGGTCAAGCTTGAGTAGGCAAGATTATCTTTAAAGCAATTTTGAGGAACCAAAAAATTGGAAAAAAATAATTTGCATCAAACATGTATTTTGTTTACTTCTAGGAGGCTTAATTTACTAAAGAGATTCATGAATTATCATATCTCTAAATGGAAACATGAAATGGTCATTAATGAATCATATAGACCCCATCAAGGCCCAAGTCCCTCATGGTTCTGGGGCCCTACATTCAGGGTCAGTTTAGCATACAAATTCTTCAATAATTGATGATATAATACACATTATGGGAGATAGTTTGAATATTAAATGTCCACCAAAAGTACACATTTTTCTGTGGATAATCAGACATAAAAAGTTGTTTGTTGGGGATGTTTGTATGAAATAAGATTTTAATGGGCCATACAAATGTTTTCTTTATTCAGAAATTTAGAAAACATAGAATAAATTTGTGCATGAAGTGTGCTTTCTCCTTGAATATTTTGGTTTTTTTACCACTAACATAACCACTATCATCTTATATATGATAGATTTGTATACTTGATCAACGATATAGGTGCTTGTCATAATTGAAATTTTTTCTCTAGAAAACTTTTTTGGTATTTTTGGGATATTTGGATTGAGAGAAATAATAGAATGTAAAATTTCAATAGCAATCTATTTAGTTTTATTGAAAATTTTATAGAACCTATTACATTTGGAAATGGGCTTTTATACCACAGGCGATGCAGGCTCGTCCTAAAAGGGTGTAGGCGCCTCACATGCCTTCACCTTTTGTTTAGAAGAAGGAGCCACCATCCATGTCAGTGCCATTGACTTTGATGGTGTTGAAGAGACATATGATTCTCCCAAAGGCTCCTCCCATCCTTGAGCAAAAGATGTTTTCTTGAGATGCATCCCCAATGTTGATGTTGGTCTACCATATTTATGGTGTTGTCCTTCGCTGTTAATGATGATGTTGTGATACCCAGTTGTCGATGTTCCTCCTGTTGTTGATGATCTTGGCTCCTAAATGTTCCACCTTATGCCATTCATTGTCCTGAGGAGCTTCCTAATATGTCTTTTTATGTACGTGTTGTGGGTGTTTAAGGGGAAGTCACACCCCCATGGGTATTATTTTTATATGGTATGTGGAGACCACAAAAACACTTTTTTAGGAGTCTTGAATGGACTTGTCACATGTTTGTAGTTGTTCTTGACATAGATTATCCTTACTACCATCTTACGAGGTTTGTACTATTGGTAATGGGCTTTGATGTTGCTTAGCTCTTCTTTTGTATGCATATGTCACTGTATGTTGTTTCGCCTTTTTTATTAATATAACTAACTTTCATAAAATTTGCAAATATGACACGAGACAAAAGTATTACCAATATCAACCATATGGTGATGTCAAATTATTTAGTGTCTGTATCGACACTTGGTGGTCATAGTGGGCAATGTTATGTTCCTAGTAGTATTTCATTTTTCTTTTGAACAACAATTCATTTTTCATGTTGATTTCCTTTATTTTCTATAAGAGTTCTTATATGATAACCCCCAATTTTTGTCAACATTTTAGAGGAACTCTATGTCACAAGGAATCCCGCAAACCCGCTCCCGATATTTTTTTTCTTTTTTTCGCTCATACTTACCTTTTCCTACATCATACTTACCTATTATGTATGATGTTTATATGTAAATAGAGCATTAAAAAATAATATTAAGGTATATTTGTTAGTCTTTATAATGTTTTTTTATTTTTATAATTTGAACTTCAAAAAAGAAAAACTGTGATAAAAAGGATATTGGTCTTGGGTGTGTTCTAGGCTAGACAAGAACTAGGTCATTTTTCATAACTAGACCCAATTTTGTATTATTTAGATCCATAGTTTTTTCAATATTGGTTAGAGTCAGTTATTGTTTGAGTTATTAGTGACTTGAAATTAATTTATTGACACCTTTAAGCAAAGATATTTTTAATACATGATTTATTTATAATATACATTAGTATCATAAATGATGCTCTTATAACTAAGGTCGTTACTTGAATCTGAGTTGGACAAAATTTATTTCAGGTAAGTTCAATTCAGACCTAAAATCTTTGACCTCAACCTGGCTCGGAAATAATTCCAGATCCTACGTGCACGATCCAAACCCGAAATTACCGTTTCTTGGTCCAACTCGCTAAACCCAAAAATATGAAAAAGAATCTCACATTGCATGTGTAAACCCAAAAATACAATCCCACTAAACTTGAAAGTATTGTAAATATTGTTTGTCTAAACAAAGTTTTGTAAGCAAGGAATAGTATTATTTCTAACATTTAAAAGTAAGAATAACATTTCTCCTAAGAAAAATTATATGTTTATAACATGAAATTAAAAATATCATTAAAATGTTGATATAATTTTGAATCCATCAGGTTTTGCAGGTTAACAACGGCATCATGGACCTGAATCGTTAGAAAATAAAGAAATGGTTTGGAACCATTGGGGATCTAAGTCAGAAAAAAAGACCAAAATCTGCGTAAGTCAAATCAGTCAAGTCAAGTTTGGTTTTGCCAACCACATTCAAGACTATCCAAGAGTTAAAAAATCAACAAAGTAGCTATTTTCAAAGAAAATAAACACAATAGCTCAAAATTTATATTGCACAATATTTATATTTATACTACTATAAAAGAACAAGTTTGTTTTAATAATTACAATCATTCCACCACAAAAACGCTGGCCAATCAGAATAAAAGGATTCAAATTTCTGTAATTGCCTTGACTCTCTCTCTTCTTGAAATTTTTTTCAACTTTTTTTTCGTTCTTTTTTTTTTTTGTCTTTTCTCCTGATGGCCGCCACCCCACTGCCCGTACCTTAAATCATCTCCTAAGTTGACGCCCCTTTCCCCATCTCGATCTCTCTCCCTCCTTCAAACGGTCATTTCCTTTTCTTTCTCCTATCTTCACTCTAGCAATGAGTTTGTTGAAAAACATGCATGTCATTTTATTACATACATGTCATTTTTATCTATACTAATTTGTTGACAGTTTTTCCTGACCTCATAAAAAATATTGATAATTTTTCCTCCTCCAGAAAGCCGTATCTCCCGATAACAACTGTTTCCCGGTAACCTCTCTCCTTATCGTGCCCACCAAACTACTTCTCCGTCGTGTTGTAGCCAACTAACCACAATTTTTCCACGTTTAAACCAAGAATGACTTGTTAATTCTCCACAGTTGATTATATCTCTACACCAATGTTGTTCCCTTATCTGACGTTTTCCATGGATGTTTAAATACTTTTAAATGAATAAAATGCCCACTAACAGTTGTCGTACCCAATCTCCGTTTACCAGACTAATAACTGCATGCTCCGTCTTTATTACTTATATCATCTTTTCTTCCTGTTGCCCCCATAGCACAACGCGTCGCGGTGAAAATTATCTGTAAGACTCTGAAATTACTATGGGTATCGTTTGGTTTGTTAGATTATCAAGAATCATCCATTTAAGTCATCTTACATTTGTAAAATGTTGCAGCATTGAAATCTCTTAAACATAAAATTAAAGTTGGTTTCCTAAATTTGTAAAATATATGATTTTTTTCTTGGTTTACGTGCCATCTAAAATTGAATTTTGGAGTTCCGGAGAATTTTTATGGAAACTAAAATGCGGAATTCCCTTCATGCCAGGGAATCCCAGAATTACCTCTATTTTCGGAATCATACAAACCAAACATAATTTTTTTCCAGATAAATTTTAAAATACAATCCTGAAAACCAAACGTGCATATGTATATTGCCCTATAGGATTATAATTTCATCTATGTATGAGGGCGACTTTTTCCTTTGATTTTCATGGTGATTTGCGTCCAATATAGGCGGCTTGTTTGTTGGTATAATTATCTTCGATTCTCCATGCATAGAAATCACAAATAAATAACATTTCATAAATTAAACCATTAAGTCTCTCGCTTTCTACAATCTCAAAATATGACAATTACATTAATGTCTTTTAAGAAGCGCGGACAACAAAATAGACCGCTACTCGAAGACGAAACTTATGGATCTAAATCCTCTCTACTAAATACTTCATTCATAATTCAACCCCAACCTAACTCTCTCCCGAAATCCTCTCCTCTCTCCATCCACATCTCTCTCATCAGTAATCTCTTGATCAATTTTTTAGCAATAAAAGATAATAATTTCCTATGACTTCAATTCTTTCCTAGGCTTTCTCTAAAGTTAATTAACTCACTAGCTCCTTCTCAATCTAATAATGATATATTTATTATATTTCACCAAATTGAAGAAATACATACTATAATTGTCTACATGGTTAACAAAGATTCACATTTAAGGACTAATTTAGCTGTCCGTAGTTGCATAACACAGATGAAAATAAAAATAAGAAATGCAAATCATGTGGTTAAAACTACAATGGTTTGGTCGGAAGCAGCTTCAACCAGACACTTCTATTTGCTAACGTTTGGTTGCATGTACTTTAGAGATATGATTACTTGCGGTGAAGATATCACCTGATAAATCATATTTATCACTATAGTTACTGCCGTGGTTAGGAAAAAGGTAAATATACCATGTTACCATTGAGGCATTACGGCTGCTACAACAGAAAATGGAAAACGAATTGTGCCCCTTTTGGGCGCAGTCAGTTCTCCAAATTTTAGTGCGCTGTCAGGCATTGCGGTGAGTTCGTTTTCCAGGTATGAACCAAAACTATGTGGAACCAAAAAAATTGTCTATGGAAATATTTAAAAAATATTATAGTTTGTATTCTTTAATAAATGTTAATCTTAGATAAAATTTTAATAAAATATATTATCTTGTACACTCTCTTTCTTTCACACTTCATCCTATTGAAAAAAAAAATCTCAATTTTCTCTTACTTCTCCGGGATCTAAATGTGTCTTTTGTTCAAGTTAATAAACCCTTCTCCAAAAACTAATTGCACTCCTCTCGTTCCATATATGTAGTTCCATTAATCTTATTCCAGTGACGAACATTATACTGTTGGTCTTCCCTTCAATTTTTCAACATCTATCTAGTAATTTCTCTTTCCTCATTACCCCAACAATACTTTTATTAGATCAATGGTTTTCTTTGCATCCCAACTTTTCACCTATCCTTAATATCCTCAACCAAACAGGGGCGAACCCAGGGGGCAGGGGCCACGGCTCCCCCAAAAATAAAAAAATATAAACTATATATATGTATGTATACATATGTTTGTAATGGTAGATTGATAATATATATTATATTTACTGCATATACATCACAGACATGGACTTGGTCTAGTGGTTTTAAGTTACACACATATCTTAGAGGTCTCAAATTTGATCTTTTGCATGCATTAATCATTTTTCGCAATACATACAGAACGCATAACAAAACACATAGTTAGACTTGGTATAGTGGTAAACATGTTTGATGTTCTATTTGAGGTCATGAGTTTAAATCCTATATTAAGTATTTAAATTTTTTTTGACCCCCCAATGGTTAACTCCTCCTAGTGCCGTCACTGCAACCAAACTCATTCCAGTAATAACTCAATGGGGATGAACGATCAGTAGTGAAATGGCATAATTTCAAGTTTTATTCTTTTTTTCTCATTACACATACCATCTTGATCATTACTGTCACCCACTTTGAATCTTTAAGTGTTTTTCTGGTTGACATCCTGGCAGCTTATGCTACCTAATAAACTTCGTGGTCCTTTCTCCTCGGCCCTCTCTCCTTGCAGACCTAGAAAGCAAACACCATAGAAACTGCAATGTACTTATTTTGGGTCGAGTTCGTCACACCTGTTGGTGTTGTATCAGTGTTCATCCTCAACTTCAATAGCTAGATACATCCGTGCCCACCTGTGCATGCTATTTGTATTTACGATAGTATACGGCGATCATCAAACTCACAACTTCATTATATTATAATCCTATATTCAAACCATCGAGAGCAACTAGTTTGAGAAGATCACATATTAATGCTGGTGTGAAGTTGTAATGCTACCATTCCAAAAGAGAAATTACCGGTCTTCTCATAAGCGCAAAGTTGCCGTCGCCTACCTACAATATTTTAAGATAAAGATACGATTTGCGTTCAGACTTCTTAAATTACTGATTCGTCTATTAGTTATTTTATTTTGTCCCAGTCCTCTCATACAGGATATCTTTAAATTGCCTTGTGTGGGTGCAAAGGGGCGTAACATTGGTCTAAACTAGAAGGAACAGCAGGAGCTTCAAGCTTTAAGTTGCCTTGTTTCAAAAGAATTTCAACTTCGGACATGTTTGGTAGGATGTAGTCAGATGACAAAGAGTACGTGTTTGATGTACATTTTTACATTGTGAATTCACACAACTGCACCCTACTATATCCAACCAAATTAGTCCTTAGTGGTGTAAGATTTTTCTTATGTGTGTTGGTATATTATATATTTGTACTAGATAGAAAGATTTAGGCTTGTTTTGTGTATGATACTTGGTAATGCCATCTTTACTTTAAAAGACTTCTGATTTTTTGTTGAGATATTTTCGTACTACAATCCAAAGTTGTTGTACATACCCACACAAAATGGATCACTCCAATGCAACGCCAGAGACCTTCCTTTCTACAAATTATACTAAGCCAAGCGATTTCCTTATATGACTAAGTTGCAGGCAGTTCTAAACACTAATGTGGCCAAATAAAGGATTTTTTCACTGCCTTAGGCAGAGTCCGCATCTTTTTTCCAGCCATAGCCCGGATAACTGACGGGTGATAAATCCAGCGTTCCACAGCGTGGCTCGAACCCGGCTCCCCCCGGAGGGGGACACCGTGCCTTACCAACTGAGCTAACGCTGACCGGGTTAATGTGGCCAAATAGATAAAGTACATCTAGTCATAAAAAATGATGTCTATATAGCGAAGATATATATGAGGAAGCCAGTCAAGAAGCTTGATGTACATCTCGCAAAGATATATGTGAAAAGTGATGTGTGTCAGGTGACGTTGCCGAGAAAGTCCCCCTGACAAGAATTATTATTTAATTAGTGAGGTGGTTTACAAGTTTTTCTTTGGTATTTTGAATTTGAGTCTTGCCAGCTTGTTACATTGGCAGCCTGATGTAAATATTTGCAATGTACATGATAGTTGTGTTGTGTTTTTACTAACTTTGGACATTTTTGTGTATATTTTGGGTTTCAAGAAACTCGAAATTAGTGGTTGGAGTATTATCAGAAACATGTCAATATTAAAAACATTGTCAAATCTTGCAGTGTTGTGCGAAGGCCATGTTCTGCCATTATCATTATGGCGACGTTTATTTATTATCTATGCAGTTAGTCTTGTCTCAAGAGTGCACGGTATGTTCAAATCAATTTGTTGTTCCCTCTTTCTTTCTTTGTTCCTTTATATATTCTCTACAAAATGAACAAAATTACATGCAATACATCCCGCATATAAATAATCATATCTACAATTAGTCTTTTCAATTGGAAACTCAACAACAAATCTTACTGCACCACATTAAATATATACAATGTCTCTCTTTCCATTTTTCTCTTTTTTTTTGTCACTTTTTTAATCTCTTCAAATGGCCATGTCAATCACGTTTCTACAAAAATGAAAACTAATTACATTTCCAGATAAGTTTCTATAAACCAAAAGTAAAACCAATATACTCAAGTAGTCATCTTAAAGAAAATGAAATTATGTGAAAATATTATTCAAAATGAAATGCTTGCTTTTTCAACTCATACCGAAAGGGCTTGTACATACAACGATACATATGCCTATTGTACACATGTATATTTAGTTTATTTTTCGTACTTTTATTAGAATGTTTTCATGCCAAATCTAACCCGCAATGTCTTCAACAAATAATCAACATAACTATAGCTCTTTTTGGTCATTTTGCTCTTTCAAAATTTGAACACAAATTAGGTGTCTGTTTATTTCTTATTAAAATTATTATCAAATATCAATTTTTTATCTTTGATGTGTCACATGCACATGCCCATGGGCTGTTACTAATCTTTTATAAAAGAAAAAAAAATGGTAAAAGTGTAGAGAATAATATTTAGTAGTTTAATAGTCATTGTGCCTTAACTCTATACTCTAATTATACATAGACATTCATATTGAAACAAAGAAGCCGCAGCTGCCGTCAGTAAAGTTAACAGGAAAATATCACAGAGGTTTTTCAGGATTTTTGATAATACATTTGATTCTCTGAATTTTGGCAAATTCAAGGAGTTATCGGTAAGAAGAAGAGCTGGACGGTAGCTTTATACCATTAGTGTTGTACCCATTAGAATTAACTAGTGAACTGGTTTGCAACCTACGGTGGTCTGTATCCTAAACGAAGTGACAGACTCCTTTGGCAGAGCATTTAGAGGTGACTCGCAGCCTACACCGATAAGACAAATATGAATACAGCTTGTGGCAAAATAGCGACTGCACGGCACCAAACACGTACAGGCAAGATTATCAAAAGAAAAGAAAAAACACATACAGACCGAGCATTAAATAAGCAACGATGGCCTGTAACTAGCAAACATGGACGAATAATATTAGGACACAACAGCGGTCACACAATATCTTACTTCAAGTTCCTTTTTTGAAGTAATCAACTATTTCCAGTTTCCTACCACACGGAATAGTATAATCATGGCTGACCCAATAGCTATTTCCTTTTCAAACATAAGGGGTCGTATTAACGAAACATAAAGATGCATTTCTCAAAGTTTTTCAACATGATTGAGTCTCTCAGTGAATTCACTAAAGAAAGGATAATGTGTGCTTCAAATGATGGGTTCCATATAGTACATTACCTTCAAATCTGAACCGGTTTAAACATTAGTGGTAACACCCTACTAATACTTTCGTTTAAATGACATTTTCCTGACTGTTTTCAGATTTATCTATTTCATTACAATATCAATTCACTAGTCACATACTACATCAAATCAGTTGAAAGAATACATAAGACACCAACCAAATCATTAGTAACAACCAAAGGGTAAGGTACTAGTATAATGCTAAAGACCCAAGTCGCAGCTCACCCGCCACATCAAACACCTAATTAATCACCGTGCTAGTTTAGTTTGGTTTCTAGGTTTCGTAGCAATGTGCTTCCACCACGAGAAAATCCTACAGTTGGGAATCTCGATTGGCAAACTACAGTGGGTTCATTTCAAACCCAAGTGCAGCATTCGATAAAACTTATAACCTTTTGACATGGCATTTAGTAGTCACCAGTGGTAACCAACCAGTAAATACAGACTAAACTTTTTTCCTGCCAGATTACAGGAATAAGTGGTCGGCTATTTCACTTCCCAGACAATTGCTGCTAGCCCAAAATCAAGGCCGGAGTACCAAGCATTTCACCAGACAATTGTTAAGGTAGATTGGGGAAAGGCTGCGACAAGACTTTAAAAATATACACATCTAGCAAGAACGTACTTAACCGCTTGGCTCAGCGGTAAAGCCTGCTACACATCATAAGAGCAGGTCGGAGGTTCAAAACTTGTTGATACACTGAACCGGAATGCAGCAACAATGGTATAGCCTTGGTATAGCCTTGCATCGCGGTGCGATGGGGCACCTCAAGTAGAACAAAAATGGAAAAATTATCAAAAAAAACACATCTAGAACGGCGGTTCAAGATTCCACTCTTTGAAGAGAAATATTAATTATGATGCACTTGGCCATTGCAAAAGTCATCCAACAAAAAAGCAAAAAGGCAAAAAAACATTGGCCATCCAGTTTTCTAATTAATAAACAATACAAAAACTAATGTAGCACCAATCCATAAAACTAACCATTCCACATATACGTAACCAGCAAAGCTGGTACTTCAGTGAAACCAACTAATGTAGCACCAAACGATAAAACCAACCACTCTACACCCGTAGACCAGCACAACTGGTACTACCATGCAAAATACTCTGCTGCAAGATGGTATAATTTTGGTCAACTAGTTCCCAAATAATGTCTCAAAGGAATACTCCACAAGTGCAGCATCACGATCACTCCACAAACAGAAACGCCTCTTGTATTCCTCAAATTGGAGAAAACCTGAAACTGTTCAGGAACAAAACAGCTCAATAAAATCCAATCAGGAATATTTTACAGGCATAATGAATATAACTTTAGTTGACAAACAAATGGGTACCTCAGATGACAAGATTGAGCAAGCTTAATCCTGCAACCAAAGCAAATTGTTGGATCACGGTATTTGTAATACCAAACACATACCGTGATTTAAGACTGGATGGGCTTGATCTTGAAGTGCAGTGAGATGAGCGAGAACACAAAACACTTGAGATCCTGCAGTTGAGGGAAAGAGGATACATAGTTTGTTAGACCAAACTGCAAACAAAGTGAAAGTTCTAATATCGTCAAAGCATCAGGTGACCAGGCTTGAGATCTGGCAGTTGAGGGAAAGAGGATGCATAGCCTGTTAGACCAAACTGCAAACAAAGTGAAAGTTCTAATATCGTCAAAGCATAAGGTGACCAGGCAGGGCACCTTTTAACTTTGCATGCCTAGAAAACAGCGGAAATCAGACTTCTAAAGAAGATTATGTAGATACCCAAACCCCCTATAATACATATCAAAGATTATGAGAAGTCGTACAAACATGGTAATATACTACATGGTTTTGCAAGTACACGGCCCTCCAGCATAGTTTATGAATGCTTAAGAATATTTATTCGTTAGAACCTCATGAAACTGTTATTAGAAACTGTGATTTCACAATCATAGTATGTAATGTTAATGCCTGTAACTGCATGGGGCTATTAATTAATAATATAAATCAACTTAGCATATGGCAATAAGCGACACTTATTATGTCATCAATTATACATTCTAGACATTAATTATTATATCTTTCTCGGCGTGTCATCCTACATGGGTATCGGTTTCATTCCACACACACCTATTTTGCCTTAGTTATTGTATTTTCATGGCTGATAGCACTTATGATTTATTATTATTATCAGCAAGAAGGCCTCTACTACATAGGTACATAGTTTTTCAAACCAACGAAAACGTATTTAAGCATAACATAGCATTAACACACAAATTAAAGTTGGTGTCCATAACAAAGGGGTTAAAACCTGGGCATTGGCTTACTTAATAGGAGTACTAGGCAACTTGCTTTGAACAACCATTCAGTTCGAAGACAGTTAAAAATGGACATAAAGACCCTAACCAGGACCTACCGAAAAGACCCAATGTGCTATTACAGGTAGGGCAAAACTAATTAGTGTCATGGTGCCTAGGGGCTCCTCCTAGGAGTATGCACCGATAAGTAAACATGGAACAAGTAATGTCATTTTTATCATAATAATGAAGTGTTTTTAGAAGAAGAAAAACTACTTCTAGTGAATTTGTAAAAACATCACATTTCACATTCACATAGGACGTTAATCAGCACCAGATAAATGAAGTCTTAATCTTGATCCATTCAAAAGTTTTGTAGGTGTTCCAGGCAATTATTTTGTTCTATTATTTTGATAGGCAAAATACTCAGGTTTCAAAGGATTAATGTTTATTTTGTACACAAGTACACTTAAGTGAGGTACATTTTTTACACGTGTTCAATCTCCCTCCTACTATGTAAATATCTACATAGGTTACTGGCCACTTCCAATGCTGATTTTATTAAGTGTGTCATTACTCGTGGTACAAGTCAAGTCAAATCCTCTCATCTTGTGTCAAGTTACATGGTATCAAAGCACCAGGTGCGAAACCCCTACAGGTACAATTGCTGCTTGGCCAGAGAAAAAAGGTGAATTCAATCGGCTGCTCCTGACAATAGTATACTGTTGCACAAAGGGAATTGTAGGGTAGTGTTTCTCCTCCATCACATGATGGATCCCTGCTTTTTGGGATATCTTCGCATACCATCCAACGACCCAAGGGGCCCTTGCCTTCAACATTTAAGTGGCTGAAGAACCCTACAAAAGAAAGAAGATTTGTTGTTCAAATCTGCTGCAGTGAGTCGTCATCTATAATTCTATATCCTCTTAGTACACACACTACTTAAGGGGTTTCCATAATGGTCCACTACTTTTGGGGCGTCTAAAGCTCCCCTTCTAAGGCCCAGTACTTAATCCAGTGAGTTGTCATCTATATCCTCTTAGTACACACTACTTAAGGGGTTTCCATAATGGTCCACTACTTTTGGGGCGTCTAAAGCTCCCCTTCTAAGGCCCAGTACTTAATCCAGTTAAAGAAGGAACAACGATGTACTGCTTGTGTTTCTTGTCCCTATACTTTGGGACAATATTACAGTAGCAGCACGTCTACGCTGTTACAGCCCTCCAAAATGTCGCTATTCTCCTCGGGGTCCAATGTCAAACACCAAGCAGAGCATCCACTACTAGTCCTGATCACTTATGTCATCTGCCAACCATAGCCAAGGAGACTTC
Organism: Alisma plantago-aquatica; assembly: GCA_963693085.1. Lineage (NCBI taxonomy): Eukaryota > Viridiplantae > Streptophyta > Magnoliopsida > Alismatales > Alismataceae > Alisma > Alisma plantago-aquatica. The sequence continues at coordinate 919,360,034 of OY856412.1, read as the reverse complement.
ATATTTTGTAGACTCTCGCCGGTTGTCTTCTCTATGGTCATCAGTGGCGATCATCAAGTACTGGATTTGTGCTCTACTCCAACCATTCTACATGGTTGGCAGTCGCCATCACCAGTAGGAAGCCCCGTTCTACCAAAAAATGTTTCACCAGGTTAATGTGACAAAGGAGGACTCTATATAGTTGATGCAATCATGTGCCTCCTCATTAGTTACCTCCCTAGTTCACAAGGACGATCAACTTTCATCTCTCGTGCAGCCAAAGCAACAATAGTAATCCTGGGTTCTTGATTCAGGCACCACAGAACATAACATTGGTAAAGCAGCCCAAAGAGGTGTGTCTTGACCCCTTCCTTGACCTAAAGGCCACATTGGGTGTTTTATGGGTATGCAACCCTTTAAATGGGTATTGATGTTATTTACAAGTGTGCTAATGTTCAATTGCACTATCTCTATCTAAGTTGCTTAACAGTATCACTATTATTAGCATTTGCCTTATTATTTTTTTGATGTCGCTCTTGGTAGTTGCTTAACTCTAATTTCCATACGAGAATCATTTCAACCCTAATTAGATATCCAATTGCAATGTAATTATCATACTAATTATACTAGGTACCTTATCGCCTGTCATAGGACCTACCCGTATTAGCCATAAAATGTGTGCATATTAGCTGAAAAAAACTAAATAAAGAAATTGGTTGCCTAACATATGTATAGGAAATATTATGGTTAAATCCTTAATCAGGTCCAAAAATTGATTTTAAGATAGACGATAGAACTTCAACTAGAGCACATCTGCATATTATTGAAACCTCAAATACCCATATTAGCAAAACATATTTGAAATGTGTTTATGCAGGGTTGTGACGGAGACGCTATACATCTCAGTCATTTTCCATCATGGAGCAATTATTTAAGAAATCTAAACCGTTGATCTTCTTAATTATCTTAAAAACATACTACACAATAAATTTTAACCTATTTGAACACTTAAAGGACATGCATCTAAAGGATGCAAAAATCATGCATTTCAAATTAGTTGTGTTGATTTTGTTGTCTTTGAATGAGTGACCTACGCTCATCCAAATGGGCTCAAATTTAGTATGTGGCCTTTTATTGTTGTAACCATGGAGAACAATAGATTAGATTATGTAAAAATATGATCTACATAGGCAAACACCATTGGGGTGTACGGTGTGGTATGTACACTCGAGTGTATTCTAGCCACAGAGAGAGAGTTAGGCTAGAATACACTCGAGTGTACAGATCGCACCGTACATTCAAGTGGTGTTTGTATATTTAGACAACTTTTTTGACAAATCCAAACTGTTAATATTCATTGTTATAACAACTACAACCTACATGTAAAATTTGAGCTCATTTGGAATTTTCTAAGGCACTCCTTTATGACCAACAAAACTGAGGCACAAAACTAATTCGAATTGTATAATTTTTGTCACCAGTGTTTCAAAAAACGGCCACATGGACCGCATATGCAGTTCAGTCCCTTGATCGAACCGCATATGGAAATTCAGTGGCTAAAACAGACCATGCCGATAATACAGCCGCATAGCCGCATATCAGGCTGATTAGTCCTCGATTTTTTAATGGAAAAACAGCAAAGCTGGCAATTCTTTAACATCACCCCCTATTCTTCATATAACTAAAACCATCACCTACATTTAGCCTACCATCTACACTCATTTCCTCTTTTTTGCATTACATTCATCTATGATTGTTATACATTCAGCTCATTATTGCACATTTGTATGTGATTGCATTTGCATAATTGGATCTAAAATTTGTAGTTCTACAAATTATATTTATAATTATATGATTAATGTATATTTCTATATATATAATAATTAAAAATAAAAAATATAAACCGCATGTACTTCCGCATATACTCTATTTAGTGACCTCACTGAACATAAAACGCATACCGTTTTTTAAAACCATGTTTGTAGCCTTTAGATGCATGACCTACAAGTGTCCAAATGAGCTCAAATTTTATATGTAGTGTGTTCATATGATATTTAAGAAGATCAATGATTTTAGAACTTTAAATAAATGTTACATGATGGAAGACGACTAGAGTGTATACGGTCTCTGGTACACTCGAGTGTGTGTGTGCGTGTGTATGTATACATACATACATACATATATATCAAGGAGTGGTTCAAGTGGTCAAGCACGGTGTCCCCTAACAAAGGGACCAAGGTTCGAATATCAGTTGCGGTCTTGATTTATCACCCTCCTAGGCGTTTGGCCTCCACTACGGGTGTGGGAGAGGGGTGAGAATGCCTCTCTTAATCCCATATATATATATATATATATATAGAGAGAGAGAGAGAGAGTCAGGCTAGAATACACTCGAGTGTACGGATCGCACGAATACACCCAAGTGTGTTTGTATATCAAGACTATTTTTTGCAAAATGTAAACCGTTGATCTTCACCGTCATACTATAACTAGGATACATACAAATTTTGAGCCCATTTGGATGATTGGATGAGTGTAAGTCACTCATCCAAGGGCAACAAAATTGACGCGTGAAACTAATTTGAAATGCATAATTTTGCGGTTCTCATAACATGAGTTATACATATCCAAATGTGCTCAAATTTTGCATATGAGTTGTTCATGAGATGTTTAAGAAGATCAACGGATTAGATTTTCAAAAAAAATATTGCATCATGAAAAACTACTTGAGTGTATTCCGCTCCGGATACACTCAAGTGTATTCTAGCCTGACTCTATATATATATATATATATATATATATATATATATATATATAGAGAGAGAGAGAGAGAGAGTGAAGTTGGAATACATTCGAGTGTACCGAAGACGCCATACACCTCAATGGCTTTTCGTCATAAAGTAGTTATTATAAAAATATGAACCGTTGATCTTCTTAAATATCTTAAGAACATTCCACACAATAAATTTCAGATATATATATATATATAGAGAGAGAGAGAGAGAGTGAAGTTGGAATTAACTCGAGTGTACCGAAGACGCCATACACCTCAATGGTTTTTCATCATAAAGTAGTTATTATAAAAATATGAACCGTTGATCTTTTTAAATATCTTAAGAACATTCTACACAATAAATTTCAGCTCATTTGGACACTTTTAGGTCATGCATCTGAAGGGGGCAAAAATCATACATTTCAAATTAGTTTTGTGCGTCGACATTGTTGTCCTTGGATGAGTGACTTACACTCATCCAAATGGGCTCAAATTTTGTATGAGGCCTATTAACATTGTAATAATGAAGATCAATGGATTAGATTTTGCAAAAATGTGGTCTGGATAGGCAAACACCATTGAGGTGTACGGTGTGATCTATACACTCGAGTGTATTATAGCCTAGTCATGCTAGAATACACTCGAGTGTATCCGGAGCAAAATACACTAAAGTAGTTTTTCATGATGCAATATTTTTTTAAATCTAATCTGTTGATCTTCTTAACCATGTTTTGAATAGCTCAAATAAAATATGAGCCCATTTGGACATTTATAGGTCATGTTATAAAGACCACAAAAATAATGCATTTCAAAATAGTTTCGTGCATCCATTTTGTTGCCCCTGGATGAGTGACTTACACTCATACAAATGGGCTCAAAATTTGCATGTAGCCTTATTATAGTATGACAATGAAGATCAATGGTTTACATTTTACAAAAAAAGTAATCTTGATATGCAAACACCACTTGAGTGTACCATGCGATCTGTACACTCGAGTGTATTCTAGCCTGACTCTACATATATATACACACACACAAGTGTATAACTATAAAATGTATGTGTATATCAGTATATCTATGTGTGCAACGGTATGATTGTGTATATCCAAGTTTAACTATAAATTATATCTATATATACAAACATAACAAGAAAAGTGAAGTATACAATGGAGATAATTAATTATAGCTAAATATTATATGTATACAAAATTCTAGAATTTATAATTAAAAGAACACCTAAGCAGACCAAGGTGCGCCTAGACTTGCCAGGACATCAGGGCTCCCAAGCAAGGAATAAGGTATCCGATTTCGATACCGTTTCGACAGCATGGAAACCAAAATTTATGGAAATTTTGACAAAAATTTCGATAAATGCAACTGTGCCCGTTTCGACGCCAAAATGAACGAATTAATTTATTAAATTTTATAGGTGTGATCTCTACACCTAAATGCATCGTTTTATGCAATAAAATTTTATGTGGGGGTAGGTTAGGGAGGGGTCCTTCATGTGGGAGGTAAGGGAACTGTCCTGTTTATTGAGGATTTCGATGAAGGATTTCGATGACAAAATGTAGGAATTAAGTTATGTAATTTTGCAGTTATGAGCTATATACATGCATGTACTTATTTGTGCTATAACATCACATAATCGATATGTAGGGCGTCCCCCACACATTTTACTTGGGTTGATAGTTTGTTGTTGATATTGAATCGACAGTCAACCATTTCATTGGCCCTAAGAACATTAATGCAATGTTTCCAAGTAAAATCATTATTTATTGGTGTAATTGGCTTCCTTGGACCCTCATTGTCTAATAAACCACCACTAGGATACATGTCGTCCGTATTGAAGAAAATAAAATATAGCATAAAGCATGCATCATATTAGTGTTTGATAATTTGAGTAGCAAATATTAGGGAATGCAATGTAATTATGATATATTATAGGTATATGCTATGCATGAGTAATAAATGGTGAAATAACCCCAATCCCCCTTTAGTCCTATTAAAAAAACAACAATAACATAAAGGATTGCAATTATCGAAACTTCCATCGAAATTTTTCAGTGTACAAAAAACCTCGAAATTGGCAAAAATTCATCGAAACCGTCGAAATTTTTATCGAAATTTCGATAAATGCAATCTTGTTGCCAGTTTCGATTGAAATCGGTGTAGTCGCATGTTTCGGTACCAGATGCTACCGAAATCGGTATTTTAGGGCGAAATTTCGGTGATTTCGCCGAAACCTCATTCCTTGCTCCCAAGCCTTAGTGACGCATTTTGATGCATTACCACCCTGACAGATATACGATATACCATACGATGGTGATTAATAGTCATTTAAAAGTTAAATAGGTCAAGGAGTCCTTGCCTCTCCCCAATGTCGTGAATTTGGCCAATTACCAATCATCATATATCAAAAGACGTCACCCAATCATCCCTTGATCACATATTCATATGACATGCATGTCACTCATCCATCCATCACATACTTAAATAATGGGTGACCTAGTCACTCACCCGTCACAAATTTTGAGGTTAGGTCACACAATCGACCACTCACTATCCAGGTTTACACATGTCTTAAAGGGATTCATGACATAGGTCATATGTAAACTAGAGGACAATGCAAGATTTTCTACTCCTACAATCATCACTCATCTGATGATCCGGTCAAAACAGGCATGATGACTTTCATGTTTATCTAAGTAAAGGAAAAACATCCATGTACCTCTCACACATTTCCAATTTTGTTGCATATGATCACCTATCTCCTCGTTTTGCTTATGTATCCTTATTATCCTCAGTTTTTGTTCCCACTTCAACTCAAGACACATTGTACCATCCAAAATAGCAAATTCTAATGAAGGAGATGGTTGATTTGTAAAATAGCCAGACATGGTCCCATGTGCACATTAGTTTTCACTCTAAAACAATAGTCTTGATGTGAGGTTAAAGGCTTGCTTAGTACAAAAAGACTTTACTCAAACCTTCAACGAGGATATAATCCTCTTTGGCCAAACTAAATTTGTCAAGACATTCACTTCTCTCCAAACACATCTTATTTGGCTTTTACATAAGTTATTTCTTGCATGGTGATTTATCAAAAGAATACATGGAGCAACACCCTAGTGTTTTTTTTTTGCTCAAAGGGAGTCTCTCATCTAGTATGTCAGCTACTCAGCTCCATATATCTCTCTCAAGTCTCAAACAGTCTCCTCAAGCATGGTTAGGGAAACTCGACTGGTCTCTTCAGAAAACTTGGGACTTTAAAGATCAACCTTAATCACTCTGCCCAAAATGCTTTCTTTGTATTTAGGTGGCCAAATCGAAGGACCGAATTGTCATGTAGAAATGCAATTACATCTCCTTGAAGAAACAGGCATATTAGGATCCAAAGTCGTTGATGCTTGAATGATTCTAAATGTCAAAATGCATAACTAGGGGAAGTTGCTTGAAGACTCTTGGGCATACAAAAGACTCGTGTCAAAACTTAAATATTGACAATTACTTGTGATGTTATCTTCTTTGCTACAAGTGTGGTTAATAAATTTGAGGATAAGTCGTGTACTAGTTATTGAGAACGAGTCATGAGTGTTCTTCTCAATCTAAAGAAAACCCATGGAAAGGAATTCACTAAGCCTATCACTGCACTTAAAAGTAAACCCATGGAAAGGAATTCACTAAGCCTATCACTGCACTTAAAAGTGCACAGCTTCTATGATGTTAATTTGACAAGATCAGTCATTTATTAAAAACTTATTGTTAAATATTGTGCTTTTGTAGGAAGCAACCTCATGTCCTGGAAAAGCAACAAGAAGAGTATTGTTTCTAGATCCATTCTGAAGCTAAAGTTATGGCCCACACTACTGATAACCTACTTTTGATTAAGAATCTTCTGGATTAAGTTGGATAGTCAATCCGAGTAATGCATTCGTCAAGTGATAATTAAGTTGTGATGCACATTGCCAAACCTAATCTTCAGTAAGAGAGAAAAGCACACTGAGGTTGATTGTCATTTCATCTGTGAGAAGCTTGAAGACCAATCGATCAAAAGATTACACGTCATCTCTAAAGACTAGTTCGCAAATCTCCTGGCCAAGTCCCTTAATGATTCCAAATATGATTCCTATGTATCAAGCTAGGTGCTTACAATGTGTGCTCTAGCTTAAGGGGGATGTTATAATACATGACGTGTACGTAAGTACAATTAATGAAATATACATGAGCTTGTATGTGTGTTTAGTCCCATATTGAGTAAATGAGTTATTAATTGATTTCCATCATTATATAAATTGAGTGTCTTAGTCACATAATACAAGTCAAACCCCTTAAATCTTGTGAGAAGTTACCAGTTTAAATAACATTAGCTAACAAAACCATTGCAATTTAGGCATAAAGCAAAAACATTGTTCAAAACAAATTCTGATAGAGCAAAAAAAACTGACAAGGCTGCCAAGTTATTCTCAGTAAGTTTTTACACCATTACTTCACACTAATCAAGCATAAAGAAAGTGAATTAGAACCCATTTGTGTATACAAAAATCATAATTCATGATTCCTTCAGCAAGCTTGAAATATTATATTCAAGAATTATTAGGTGATTTAAAAAGGCAAAGAAAGAATTGATAAAAGTTTAGTCAACTATTTAAGAAGAATCAAATAAAATTTAGATGATGCATATGCTATATATACAAACACACAAATATTACATATATACATGATTCCATTTATCGTGTGTATATATGTGTGTGTGTGTGTGCACGCGCATGTGTGCACATACATGATTTGAATATTGATTCTCTATTACCAATTATCAAATCACAGAGAAAGTCCTTATTCAATTAAAAGATCATAAAATTAATTGGGCGGACTGGAGCTAGTGGAATAACCCAAGGGCATGGAATGTCGATGAGGCAAGCCATGTTCAATCCCTACGAACCATCACAATTTACTTCTCATCACTCATTCTAGGTTTTGGGCAGGCTTTCAAGCAGCAACCACCCCCTTCTATTACTCCCAAACAAACTCATGAACTTTGGAAATTATTTGTGAAACATGGGAATTGCTTGTGAATTCATTAACAGTTTGCAATCTTCTAGAATAATTTGGTTAGTTGTAGAATTCGGGCATATAATCCATTGCACGAAAAAATGTGAATTTTAGTAAAAAATTAAAAAAACATAATAGTTTTCAATATGCTTCGATGATTGTGTCATAAATACTATTTTGGGGGAAACAATCATCAGAGTTATAGGAAGAGTTATTTTGTGTTATACATACAATCCGTCATCTACAGTCCATCCAAGGGGTTATATAGAATGAAATAACTCGCTACCCACTCAAATCCAAAGAATGTTCTAACTTTTTATATCATAACAGCATCTATTTTCCAAACAAAATTTCTTTGATTAAATTAAATTTAACACGACCGAGTTGGCTTCTTCCAATCTTAAACCCTCAAGGTTAAGGACAAAAATGTCTAAAAAAGAAAGAAGGGTTGAAAGTAGTTATTAGCAATAGCCTGCTGTGTATAGTAGCCACACAGGTCATCTAAGTACAATATTTCTATACAGTAGCCATGCAAGTCTATCCAAGTACAATTTTTATACATAGTAGCCATGCAGGTCATTCAAGTACAATGTTTCTATATAGTAGCCATGCAAGTCATCCGAGTACAATGTTTATATATAGTAGCCATGCAGGTCATCCAAGTACAATGTTTGACGTTTTAGTGGAACAAAGGATGCAAAATAAGTACAAAACCACAAGTATATATACAATTGCAATGTTGAGATCAAGGCAACACATGGAAAATTGGTAGGTGGTTGTGTGCACAAAGCATCTTCAAAAGGGAATGGTTATATTTATAGGATATGAATGTAATTGTCAAGGTTAAGCAATAAAAAGATAATATGGAGCAAGGTGGTTCTTAGTTGGCAAAAATGGAGAGAAAAGAAACTAAAAAAGTACCCCATCTCCAGATAACACACCAATGGGTGACCTTTTCATAAGAAATCACCATTCCCGCAATCATGAGAGCCATCATCTACTAATATGTGAATAGGTGGTGCCACCATAAGTAGCCCAAAATTGATCCATGGGTAATACAACACTTGTTTACCTCCCTACTATACCTCCAAACTTTGTGTGGTTAGTGGCAAAGCAAGGCGTTACTCCCTTCAACAGATCCCATAAGAGAGCCACCTCAATCGATCATTAATAATGCATGCATTCCATGGGTAAGTTTTACTTGCTCTCTAGTGTATGAGATAGATGTCAAAAGAGAGGACACCACATTCAACCAAGTGTTGTTGCTTCTTAGGACTTTGGAGGAGGGCCTTCTTCCAGCACTAGCTTCTTGATTGTAACAAAGAGGGTTGTTGCCTCATTGGCTTGATCATAAATCACCCAATGTGGCATAAGACAAACACATTGCTTAGAAACTCTCAATAATTGGGATTTGTTGCATACGGAAAAAATGAGAAGGTAGATTGTTAACTGGTGCTTCTCGTGCTTGATCGTTCAATCTCCTTCTCAGATAGGCATTGTCAATTATATCCCTAATTTTTCACGTTATAGAGATCGACGTTCATGCTTCATTGTTGTGGGAACTTATTTAAGGTCATGTTTAATTTGAGACTGCAACGAACCAAGTACGGGGTGCAAAGTCCACAAAAAGTGTCCTCATTGACATTAGACAAAGGAATCTTAACTGTCAGGTCAAAGTGCACAAAGCTCCCACAATGGATTTGGGATAGCAGGCCATCGTTCTTCAAGTTTGTGGCACACCGTTGAGCATCAAGGCTCGCATTGACCAAAGATTCATTATCGAATAAGCCATGTTGGGACATACAAATCCTTACTCGCATTGTCGCACACTTACTCTTCCTAAATGGCAAGCAAGGCCACAACTGCCCATGGCACACCGTACACCTCTCTTCCTTTCCTTACACACAGGCAAGGAGAGTCTATAAGGAGTTGAATATGCATTGAAAGATTAGCAATCATCCTCCACACTTCCTAGGAAGACCGTTAACATTTGAAGTTGCATTGGAGGGAATACATATTTTGCTCTTCTTCCTTGTAAGAAGTAGGCCACTCCATATCGGTGTGCCCACCTCCATGACCAAAGATGTGGTCAACTTCATGAGGTTTTCATTTGGAGGTCTATTAGAGGGACTTCCTCGTTTTTCATACTTTGCCATTTAACCTTGTAAGGATTTTAAACCACCCCAAATCGACGTGTCTACCCTAGCAGTCAGATGGCCAACTTCAAAATGATATTTTATTTGTTTCAATGAGTCATGGACGGGGCGATGGATGTTGCAATCATATCCTTCAACACAAATTTAGTGGTTAGCCCTCATGTTGTATTTGGTTTACCTTCATCTTTGGATACTCAGATGTCATGGCTACAACTTTAGTGTTGGCTAAAAGGGCATTTGAGGAGGCATAAAAACATCGTTCGATAGAAACCAAACTTAGGATGCACAAGGAGTAGGCTAAATAACTTAAGACATGAACCAAGTTAGTGTACTTGGTCTATTAGTTGTGACTAGGCCTTAAGAGGGTACAATCATCTAGAAGAATGTGCCAAATAAGCAAATCCAAAAGAGATGATTACAAGAGGCCAACTAATTGAAGTCTCTCGAGAACTCAAGCAGGGTCCACTTTAATTAAAACCAAGGAAGCCTAGTTATTTCCTGAGGGATTCTTGAAGCACTTAATATAAGGACCGAGATAATACTTTGCTTAGTAGTTGTCACAAAGAGTAGTACTCTCGCTTGAAGATCACACAAAAAATTCAAGAAAAAAATTATAACTATTTTTGCATGTTGGTAATATCAACTTTGCAAAACAAAAGCTACAAAAAATTGGAGAACCGAGATATCTTTGATAAATAGCAAAAACATCTAATACCATCAAGTATGGATACAAAATCAGCCACACAAAAAATGTCAACTCAAAATGGAGCTCACAAGTCACATTTTGAGAAGAAACAAATGCAACCCAAAATTTTGAGGACTTGGATGACACAATGTAGTCCTTGTGTCCATGCCCTATGGTATTTTGTTAATTGTTCACACTTTATTCACATCAAAGGTAAGGTTTTCCAATTACCAATAGAAATATACACAAGTTGTCGTGCAACTTAACTAGATAGTGGTTAAATGATATATAAGTCTAGAGGGTTGTGTCATGCAAAGCCACCTTTTTCACAATTATTGGTGAGTGGAAAGTGGACTAGCTTAGCTCGTTGTTCCTTATCCCATGGGATTATATTATCAGTCTTGTGTTTATGTGAATGAGCACCGTGCACATCTTGTACCATCATGTGTCATGATGTTTCAATTATGGTGTATCGAGAGCCTACCCACCATTATGGAGGTTGCACAGTGTTGAACTGTGCATTCCAATGAGGGCCTATCCCACTGGAAGGTGGACTAGCTTAGCTCGTTGTTCCTCATCCCATGGGATTATATTATCAGTCTTGTGTTTATGTGAATGAGCATCGTGCACATCTTGTAGCATCATGTGTCATGATGTTTCAATTATGGTGTATCAAGAGCCTACCCACTATTATGGAGGTTGCACAGTGTAGAAATGTATATTCTAACGAGGGACTATCCCACTGGCCTAGAGGGCACTGTTTTTAGAGTTGAAACGGTCTCCACAGAACATATCATGTTAACTTTCATGTGTCCTGGACACACTACACTTTTAAAACACATGTAAGACAATACAAGTGGTATCTGGTATGATAGGAAGCCTCTAAAAGATTCATGTAGAAGGATTATATTTCTATAAAACAAATAAGAGTATTGGGTCTTCTATATATAGGAGCCAAGGAGTACATGGGCTAAGCAAAGACAAGGTGAATTACAATGGGCCTAAGTCCAACTAATCAAATATACTAACAATTCATATTGTAGCACGTATGATATTCCATTTTATATTAATACAGAATCATATCCGTATGGATATCAGTGTGCAAGGAGAGCTAGTCACCTTTACTATACAATGTCAATCATAGGTCGAAAAGGCATTCCCAACCAATAAAGCATGTGTTTGATTTTCCTTTTTTCCTGGAACTACTTTTTCCACAAGATCTTTGTTTCACTTAATTATAATGGATCCAACAACTCAGTTTTCAGATACAACTGGTATTTATGCGGCACCTAACAAAAATGCTCCTTTTCAAGCTACAACCATGGGGTGGCTCGCGTGCTTTCGCCATGAGCCTCTATTTAAGTCTAGTGTTACCCCATCCTAAAAATGACTGCGGCATTACAAGAAAATCTTAAATGAGGGGACGAGAAAGCACATTTTCTCACATCTATTCACATTGGCCTCCCACCACACCCACTTTGGGGGGAGGTTTTCAGAATTCAGAATATAACATGTGAATGTCAAACCATTCGGGCAAGCTGATCGACCTCCTTGGTTGGACCACAAATTAACCAGGCACCTAGGTCACCCATCTATATATGTCAAGCCTAGGCACTTGGTGTTCTGCCTAGTTGAGACTAGTTGCTAGGCCAACCCATAAAATTGATGTGTTTGTCATTTTTAATGTATTAATTCAATTAGAGAAGAGAATGTAGTGCAGGTATACAAGACAATGCACCTAACTATGTGGGCGTGGGAGAGAAGTTGTTCAAGGAAAAAAAGTAGTTTTGACCATGGTTATAAAAATCGGGCCTCGAGGCAAGGTGGTCTCTGGTATATGCCTCAAGGTTTCGGCCATTAGTCTATCAATGAGAGGTGTGTGCCTCAATTTTTGTGAGGCATATTGAGGAGCTCAGGCATTTGTGAGGCATAAGCCTCAGACTAATGGCCAAAATTGTATGTATACAGATACGTATGTCCATATCTATGTATGTGTATGAATTATGTCTGTTGACAACTATAGATATGATATATATTTATATCATTATATGTTGTATGTACGAACACACATACTCTTGTGTGTGACTGTATATGCATGTGTATACTTATAACTATGTTTGTAAGTATAGATATGTATCTATAATGGGGGGTGTGTGTGTATAGGTGCGTGTGTGTATATATATAGGGCAACGATCCAATGAGAAACATAGCTTGGTGAAAGCATGAGAGGCATTTGAATAACTCTCCGCATAGATCATTTTTTCATAATTCAACCGTATAGATTACAAATATACCTCAATATTTACCTTCCTATAAAATTTCATCACCATCCGATTTGTAGATCATTCACAACAACAAAATACTTTTCGACGCTCTATATTGAATTTCAGGTTGACTGTTGGATGTAAAAAGTGTATATTGTACATTTAGACATGTAAACAATGTCTAATTGCAATGATTTTTTTCTGAGAAGGTAAATGAAAGATGCCTTTTCCATCTATGCAATTGGATTTTTAAAACCATCTCCCAATTTGTAGTTATTCAAATGCCTCTCATGCTCTCACCATAGAATGTTTCTCATTGGATCGCTACCATATATATATATATATATATATATATATATATATGAGAGAGGGGGGGGGTGCATGCACACACACACACACCCACACACACACCTACCTACCTACACACACACATATATATGTGTGTGTGTGTGTTTGTGTGTATATGATTATATGTATATGTGTATTATTTGTATATGTATTCATATATTTTTGATATATATATATATATATGGGATTAAGAGAGAAAGATGTCTCCCCCCCTCTCCCATGCCCGTGGCGGAGGTCGAACGCCCGGGAGGGTGGTAAATCAAGGCGGCAACTGGGATTCGAACCCGGGTCCCTTCATGAGGAGACACTATGCTTGACCACTTGAGCCACTCCTTGTCGGCTATATATATGTATGTATGTATGTGTGTATGTATGTACGCCTTGGTACAATATGAGGCTTACACCCCAACCACCTCAAGGCTTACGCCTCGCCTCGATGCACCTCACGCACTTTAAAACCTTGGTGCTGGCACTAAGGGCTTAAATAATACAATAGATTTATGAAAATGCACGATAGATACATTTTGAAACTAGTGAAGCCAAGACTAAGTTGATAAGACCTAAGAGAAAATTTATTTGCTACGAATCGCCTCTCTTTGCAGAGTGTATTTGGTCACAAATGTTTATTGTGTGTTGAATTCAGCTAAAGGTTCTTCCAGACCTAATCTCTAAGACAGAGAAGCATATTCTTGTGTAATTTGTACCTCCTATGCTGTTATAAAAAGTTGGAACATGTTTCATTGTAATTGATTTACATTTAAATGTTAATTAATCATTACTAATTGCAAGGTAGGATCCATGTATGTTATAGGATCTTTTCTTCGTGTTGCACATCCACACAAAAAATTTGAGGTAGAAAGGAAGGACGAGCTAGTGTGTGTGTGTGTATAAACCACACAGATTAATAAAGGATTGAAGAACGGGTGATTAGAAGTTTCGGATGAAAGCTATGATCCTTACCTTAATTTAGAAGCAAAGAGACCGAGTTATAAGTGGAAGACGAACAGGACATCGGATCTACTTAAAACAAACGGAGTCCATTGAGTGTGGTTGATGATGCCATGTGAGTAGGTAACTATTGAGATGGGTGTATTTAATCAAGTAGACCACTCCATTGGACAAGGGCGTATAAGGGATAAGGCCCAAGTTTTCTGTTGCACATAATAGCTCAAAGAGGTGCAAGGAAACACTTCACTCCACACTGAATCAATAGAGATACCATTTCACATGCAATAATAGATGCACATACAATTTTATTGTTGTTCTTTCAAAGATATCGGCCCTTCAGATAAAAGAAATAGAAAAGCAATGGATATCAGCCAGTAACAACGGAACAGAATAGATATTTATAGTACACAAATGTTCGGCAAAGATAAAATTATAAGTTATGACCGCAAATGATTGTACATAGTGGAACAGTGACGGTATATGGATTACCATCAAACGAAACAATCAGAACCAAAATTTAATGAAAAGCAAGAACCAAATCAGATTTAGTTCGTAAAATATGCGGGACCACAAAGAACACTATATCACACACAGTAAGCACACGGAAAGCTATCAGCTTTGCAAGTACCTGAACGAGATAGTAGAAAATCCGGAGTCCTTCAGGGTCCTTGCTCGTTTGAACGTCAACAAGGGAACCGATTTTTGACGTGGTGAATGAGATGTGTTCATTCCCCATCACGATCTCCAGTTCCTGCCTCCCAACTCGGTCAGGCTCTGGCCAGTTGTTATCATCTTCCTTCATAATCTGTTAGAAAAATGGAAGAACCATTAATCACCGGAAATCAACTGCAAACGCACGCAGGCTGGGAAGTGATAAGGGGGCAACAACCGGACCTCGGAGTCGGCGATGATGCGTCGGCACTCGCGAAGTACGGCGGGGGTCACGAAGATCTCCTTCCGGATGATGGTATCGTTTTTGTAGTTGGAGTTGTTGGCGTAGCGGAGCTTGCCGTCAGGACGGAACTCGAACTCCAGAAACTCGTGCCCGAACTTGCCCTTGTGTCCCACGTAGTAGCGCAAGTAGAACTCGTCTTCGCCATGTTCGCCATCGCCGCCTCCTCTTCCGGCCATGGCTGGATGGACCTAGAGCAGCTGTTACCTTGTTGCCCTAGCGTTGGATTTAGTTTTCTTTATACCCGGAAACAAGCCTCGCGTTTCACTGCTGGACGACTCCACCCATATATTGGCCATTTTCAGAGCCCCGGCGATTATTAGGTAAAGTTTAAATAGAAATGTGCGGTTATTTCAAACACGTTAGCATTTTTAAAGCAATATTCACATTTATCATAGTCTATACTACGAGTTTGTTGCACTCTCCTTGATTCACTCTCTTCTCTCCTATTACAAATATTTTTCTCTTACAAATATTTTTCTCTTACAAATATTTATTCCCACACTCTCCTATTAACTTTTATTATCTTTAATTTTGTATTTCTCTCTCCATCCCACAGAAACGGTTCATTGATTCTCTCCTTTCAAACAACCAACACAAATATCTTTTACGTAGAGACCCTTTCACAGACGAGTCATCTCTCCGCACATTTCTAACAAATTTTATATGTCATGTGCATGTGCACGTATGCGTTCACTAGTGTTAAAAGATAGACAGGCACCACTAATAATTTTAAAAAACAATTTGTCGATTTATTCATCATGTTGTTGAGGGATTTCAAACTTTTGATATTTCAGTTATACAACGTCAACTTTATCATTTAGATGTCACTATATTGGCATTACTACTAGTAACTTAAGTCAAAAAAAAGTCAAAAGGCAGCAAAGGTGACCTTTGAAAATCCAATGATACATACTTTTGTAGGACTCTAAATGGGTAAGATATGATAGGATAAAGGCTTGCCCTTACCCGTACTCGTGTCAAAGATGTTGGATAGTAGGTAGGGTAATTACCATTTTCTTGTAAATCTTTATCCTATCCTTAACCACACCCTTTTCCCCGCAAGGTAAATGGGTAAGGTAAGGATGAAATTGGTAAATAACATCTTGGTATAATATATTTTAACAAAAAAATCATATGATATTCTCTGCATCGAACACAAGACACTCTTAATACTTGGTAAGAATTGTTTTTTTGATATAAAACAAGCAATAGTAATATTTAACCTGATATTTTTTTTCTAAAGACGAGTCTTAGCATTTTTAATATATTGTTTCTTGTTGATGAATTCATTTTTCTCTCAATTATATGACTATAAGAGGTAATATCATGCTACCTATTGCCTGCTAAAGTTTTGGGAATCATAATAGTACAAATTGAGAAAATAATGATGTTTCTTGTTGGGGATTTTAGTAGGCATCAATACATATATTAGAATCTAACATTATAAATTCAGACTTATACTAATGGGTAAATGGATAAAGCTGTTATCCTACCCTCTTTAGATGTGGGTAGAGCGGATAAAGAATAAACGAGTGGTGGGTAGAAAATATGATTACCCTTACCCTACCCTATAGGGCATGGATAGTAGGTAAATGGGTAATACCTTACCCATTTACATACCTAATACTTGGGAGTGAGGAGGTCAAAATCCAAGAACAACATGTGAAACTACTTAGTGTTCTTAATAATGGTGTTGAGATCCCTAATTACATTCCAAATCTAAAAGAGGTGAGATTGTGTAGTCAGTGATCACTAGATTAAAGTCTTGGCATCTTCATAATTACCGGTTGATCGGGACCAAAAAAATTTTATCGGTTGATGAACATGATGGCAAAAAATGAGATATATTCTCAAGCCACAATGTCATCATACACATATATCCTTCTGCATGAAATAGTCCATGCGATGCGGCAACTAACGTGGGCCACTCACTCATCTCGCTGAAGTGAATTGATGCATTCTCTTTTGTTGAAAATATAGCATACAACTTTGGCTTTGAGATCCCATGACGCATATAATGGTAAAACATGTCACTCTTGAGATAATATTTTTTTAATGATACGAAATATTACTTAGCAATATTTGGAAAATTTAGATTTAATAGAAATGGAGTACAAGATAAAATTTAGGACTATGTTCTCCTCCTACCTATTTAGTTTGGCACTATCATTCTATTATACTTTCCAACAAATTAACTCTCTTCTCTTGTGTTACGTGGTTTGACTTTATCTGTTAGGATTTTCTTATCTAGTATTGTGGGGATACTATAAGTAAGGTATAGAATTGAATAATGAGGTGTATCAGTTGTGGTAACATTGTGTGCCAACATGTGGTA
The DNA here is from genome assembly GCA_963693085.1 of Alisma plantago-aquatica. NCBI lineage: Eukaryota > Viridiplantae > Streptophyta > Magnoliopsida > Alismatales > Alismataceae > Alisma > Alisma plantago-aquatica. The sequence goes on along the minus strand of OY856412.1, from coordinate 919,342,539 downwards.
ATTTTAGATGTGTCAACTGCAACAATATTGTGTGTCAACATGTGGTAACATTAGGTATGTCAACGTGTTGGTATGTATGCCCTGAGAGCCAACTGATTTGAGTGTCAGATTGATTCAGAACTGAATTGACTGTGTTCTGCACAATTTGGACCACCTACCGACCGGTTCACTGGGTGAACTGATCGACTCATGGCCAGTGAGACGACCGGTTCACTCTGGTGAACCGATCAGTTCATTTATCCAAACAAGCAGTGTTGGATTGTCCCGATTTGTGAGAAAAATCTTCTGTTTCACTTGTTCAATTCGTTTGGGACAAGAATCAATCTTTGCATTAATTAGAAACGAATAAAGAAGTCAAATGTGGGCAAGTTTGGGAAGTGAAATGACCGGTTCACTAAGTGAACCGACCGGTTCACACTCCCAACCGACCACTAGTGAACCGATCGGCTCACCTTGCCAAATGACCGTTTCATTTATGAGATGACCGATTCGCCTGCCGCTGTACAAATTGTTCATGGAAATTTCGGACCCTTCTACTCCCGCACAGACTGGAAAAACTGACCATGTCATCTACTATATATAGAGGGGTACATGGGGCTTCTCTAGAGACACAACTCAAAACATCAGTTACTCTGCAAAGTTGTTGTCCTCTGTGGTTGTGGTAACCGAGAGAGCCCAAGCAATTTCTACCCATCCATGGAGGAACAGCGAGGGAAAGACAACTGCAGAAAAGTAACAGGTTGTAGGTGAGTGTGTTGGTGACTAGTAAGCCAACAGAAGGAGATAACTCCTTCTAGTCCATCCTTCAGGACGACTAGAGTTCTCGGTAGTCCGTGTGGACTATCTATAGAGGTGGGAGACTTCTGCTGCTCATGAGGACGACAGTCAACCGCAGTCCCGGTCAAGACCAGGAGCTGCACAGACGTCATCAAAGATAGGTGGTTGAAGACCGCACTTGCTGCGAGGTATAGTCGTTGAGCTAGCCTCAAGACCAGGTATATCTCGCTAAAGTCATCCTTCCCATTACATAGATATTGATGTGATCTGTTGGTTATGGGTTTATGGTCAAGTAAAAATTTCCATTTCCGCTGCCCACTCTGACCATGTAAAACCTAAAAGTGGTATCAGAGCCACGTTAATACTCTATGTTTTGGGATAATCAATATGATCAGATTTTGGTTTTATCATTTTTTATTTATTGCATATGATGTGAATATTTAAATGACTAATGTGAATATCTGATTAATACCACATGATCCCAAACTAATATATACATATGTGATATGGTATATATATGCAATCAATATGTGTCGCCTTAAAATAGTTTTGATGGTTGACGTGTAGCATGATTATGGCTTATAAACCCTATGTACATGTGTGTGGTTGGTTATAGTTGTTTGCATCTCGGTCTGCACACCGAGCACTCTTCTTCTATTCTGAATGAAACTCGAGATAACTTGAGATTCTCTTTTACCTTTGCTCCCCTTGAATGTAACTCAAGGTTTCACAAAGATTATGTAAAATAGGTTTAGCTTTATTTTTTGTTATGACGAAGACTGAAGATGGCCGCTTGATGGATCGAGACGACCGACTAAGGAGTAGTTGGTGGACTTACGAGAAGCCCAGACGACCAGACGAGCTGACCATCTGGAGGAGCCAAATGACCGGCTGGAGGGGACCAACCGACTGGCCAAGAGGCGAATGGACCGGTTCAAAGGTTGAACCAATCAACTCGGATTGGCAAGCACAAGATATTATCAAGAATAGGTTGCATGTGATGTAAACCTTAGATGAATGTAGTTCATTGTGTCTCCAAGGAACTACAATAGGATGGCCATAATCATCAATTTATCGTTATTGCATGTTTTCATTTGTGGGATATAGCATGTATATGATACGTACTATATATGTGGGGATTGGATACTTATATGCATATATAAGCATATTAAAACCCCTCAACAAAATATTAAGTTTAAGATGCCTTCCAAAAGTAGCACACATGAAAAGCTTGATCAAATAAGTGTGGGCACGCCTTCGCATGGTGCACTGTCTATCTCGTGGAAGTGTGATGCATGGTGAATATGTGGGTCTGCCTTCATAGGGTGCATATTCATCATGTTGGTTTTTGGGTCGAACTTAACAAGGTGATCTTAATAGGATTAAGCACCTTGAGGCATGCATATATTCATGACGAAGAGTTGTGCATAACATCTATCAAGAGTTGCATATGATGCAATTGGCAAAGGTTGCCTACTTGAAAGAATCTAGTTGTGGGTGACAACCCTCGCTGGTCCATAACTTAGAGGAAGTTAGGATCTTGCTCACTAGAAGGTTGTACGCTGCAATCTTCCGAATTAATATATGAGGGTTATCAATTTGATCAAAATAGTGGGAATGATTATTAATTAAAGACCTAATTAATATCGTCAATGAAATCAAATCAAAAGATTTTTGAACTAAAATTACAAATTTCCTTTTTGTAGAATAAATGGCTACCAACAACAATCACTTTTCATTGTGCTCGATCCTTGAGAAGGACAAGCTAAATGGGAATAACTTCCACAACTAGTTTAGGACGTTGAGAATTATTCTCACTCAAGAGTGAAAGCTCTATGTCCTAGATACACCATAACCATAAGAACACACTCCCAACGCACCAAAGGCTGAAAAGGATGCTTACAAGAAGCATACTGAGGATGCCATTGATGAGAATTGTTTGATGTTGTGCTCAATGAACTATGAGTTGCAGAGACAATATGAGAACATGGGCGTCATTGATATGGTTCAACATCTCAAGAATATGTATCAAGAAAAAGCACAATAAGAGAGATATGATGTCTCCAAGGCATTGTTCAAGTGTGTCATGACAGAAGGAGATCCAATAGGCCCGCACACACTCAAGATGATTGGGTATGTGGAGAACCTAACTCATATGGGATTCCCTCTGAGCAAAGAGTTCGCTACTGATGTGATACTACAATCATTTCCAGAATCCTATAGTCAATTTGTGATGAACTACAACATGAACAACTTTGACAGGCCATGATAGAGTTTTTGGGCATATTGAGGATAGACGAGGTATAAATGAAGAAAGACAAATCCAAATATGTGATGATGATCAGTAGAAAGAAGGGAAAGTATAAAGGTAAGGGCAAGGGCAAAGCAAAGAAAGGCTTTGATTCTAGCCAGCAGCCCAAGTCATCTCCAACTCTCAAAGTCAAGGGAGGGGTGAACAAGGGAGGCAAATGTCACCATTGTCATGAGCCAGGACATTGGAAGAGAAATTTTCCTCTCTACATAGATGAACTAAAGAATAAGGAGGGGATGAAAGTCTCCACCTTAGGTATTATGAAATGAATTTAAAATGCTTCTTTATCTTACCAAGATATAGATCTGACATATATGATGTGCGGGATCTAAAAAGAAGTGATGACCTTTATGAAAGGACAAAAAAGGAACACTCGTCAACATTGGAGCAAGTGTTGTTGCCATAGATAGTAGTACCTTTTAGTTTATTTCAGCCCAAAGGGCATGTAATAAAGTTATGAACTGCTATTTTGTTTTGCCAATAAATAGAAACACTTTATTTCTACATCTTGTAATGACAAGGATGTCTATCAATAAAGTTCATATTTTAATTTTAAAGATATGATCTTTTATGGCAATGCCTTATTTATCTTGTGGTACTTCGTATGCATGAGATAAAATAATAATACCTAAAAGTTATTGATGAATCAAACATTAGCATTATCATCTAAACAAATGAATGAGAAACTCATCTCTAGGTTCCATGTTGATGGATAAACTAGACTCTCTTGGTTAATGAACCATTAAGAGATATGAATGTCTTGTTTATTGGGCATGATGACATGTCAATCTTCACTAGATGTAGTGGGAGAATGACTATCCTATTAGGTACAATACATATTGATGTATATACATACCTATGGGAATAAATGTTCATACTTCAGATAGGGTATTTAATGAAATACCAATATGAACATCTTGAAATGTACAAGAATATCATAAATGAAGAAGAAACTTAGTAAAAGTGTTAATTCTTTGATATGATAAATGAACGAGATACTTAAACCAAATGTTTGAGCATCTTGTGAGTAACTATGATAGTGTATCATAGAGAACTCATTATTAAGTCATAATGATGTCTAAATCAAAGAAGGAATCATACTCTAAATAGTAAGAGTATGATCATCAAATAAATAACTAATCTTCTAGAATTCTTCTAAAGAACATGCTTTACACTAAATAAAGGTACAAAAGGAGATTAAGAAATACAAGTGTTGTGGATTGTCAAATTCCTTATGTAACAAATACACCTCATATATCTAGTAGAAAACCCCTTGAGCTTGATGGATAATGATATCCTACAAACTCAAAGGTGATGAATTGGTCATATGATGATGAGCCAATAATCTATCTAGATGATGTTGAGGAACCAGATTTTGAGTTATGGCTTGAAGCCATAAGATCCTAAATGACTTCCATGTGAATCAAATAAGGTACGACCTTAATGGTAGCACTTATAGGAATAAAACCCAGAAGTGTAATTGGGTCTTAAGAGTTAAGACTGGCATGGATGACATTTAAAGAGCTGATTGGTTGAGATAAATTCAAGTGAGTTCAAAGTGTTGAACCTGATGATTTTATTTAACCAATTGTAGTGGTTATAGGCCATAAGGGATCATGCTTGCTATTGGAACTTAAACACGATGAAATTTGGTATATGGATATTAAAATTGCATTCCTAGTAGGAATACAATGAGGTTGTGTACGTGACACAACTTGAAGGGTTTTATAATTCCGTTAATGCAAATGCAGTCTATAAGTTACAAGAGTTTAATCAATATGATTGATTAAATACAAGCACCTCAGAATCAGAGTTTTAACTTTTATTATATAGTCAAAAGGTTTGACTGATATATCGAAATAAAGAAGGGATATGTGATTACAAAGATTTAGTGGGAGCGTATTCATATTCCACATGATGATAGAGGAATAAAATGAACTGGTGTGGAAATACCTTCTTTAACAGAATAAAGAGAAATGTCATATGTGATGGGAATAGAGACCTATTTTTACACCCACATCCCACAATTATCACTAATCATGATATTAGGGCATAAGATTGAGGATTATACTTAATACAAAATTCACTCCCAACTTTTTTATTTTATTTCAAACTCTATGTTTTCTCGCATTCAATCACATAAACAAACATTACAAGAGAATTTCCTTGATTACTGTAATATGATCTCAACATTAATGATACACATCCATACATTCATTCTGTTTCACACTTCCATGTATATACAACATGATAATCAGAAATATACACTATTATTCAAGGAAACAAAGATACACAACATCATATACAACTTTCTCACATCTATACACAGACCAATAGTGACAAGGACCGACTGAACTTAACTAATCTCATACTTAACTCTTGTGACAGATCTACTCTGATGCATTGACATCTTCAGTCCACAAGTTATCCCTAAAAATTGTGAGTAGAGGGGTGTGCCTACTCGCTCAGTGGATGAGTACTTCATAGAAACAGTTTAAATCACTTTAATTATTACAGATATATTGTTGAGCAACTGATATCAATTATAACAATAGTAAGCTTTAAAGAGACTAATCATTCACAAACATAAATATGAAAACATACTCTAGCTATCGAAAAGAGTGAATCAATTTATGAACATGCTTGATTGATCATAAAGAGAACTAATAATGCAGAAACATACAAAGAATAAGTGAATAACTGCACACACTTGTTTAACCTCTCATTCAACTTATTATGCCTTGAACCCACATGAGGTGTACCACAAAGTGTGAAAGAATCACAGCAAGCTACAATCTCACTGTACAAGTCTTAGAAGCATGCTCAGGTTCCTAAGCCTATCTCTCGAGTAAGACCCCGTCTGCAGCAGGCCTCCGCACGTCTACCTCTCGACGGATAATGGGAGCGCCCAAATATATCAGACTCCACCTCTCAAACTAGGTATTCAGGCGGTGAGTCAAAGCCCTCAGGATTACTGTGCATCAGTGGACCTACTGACCATTGATCACTGCAACATGTAACACATGTGCCACCGACATCCCCAGTTGGTGTTGGGTACCACACAATTGTAAGGAGTCTGCCCTATTAGTCAAGACCCCCACACCCTATTGGTGCGCTCCGACTTACCTCGATCTAGACTACCTCTAGTCAGGAAACTGTTTCTTCCCCAGAGCGCAGGCCTCATCCTATGAGGATTATACAGTGTTCAGGGCATCTAAATGTCTAATTCACTCTTTACATTCACAATTCAATCATCACATCAACATATCTTAGTTTAGCTTTGTAAACCATTCATTTCATAGACCATATGATAACATTTACCACAACTAAACTGTTAAACATCACCACATCTCATACTGAGAACATTGATATCACAATACTTGATTCATTGAACACCCTATCCTTAGGGTTTCATTTACTTCATTCACTTATCACATGACTCACATAAGGATTTAATGTGTCATAAACATTCACTGAATAAAGATATTTTTAAGCAAGTCATATACAATCAACATATGTATGAAATCCAAGAATTAATCTAAATTAGGGTTTCCACACTATTCACTGAGATATCATACATCAATAATAATATTGAATAAATAAAGTCTATGATGTCAAGAAAGCACTTTAAATGAATTTCACAATATCTATTCACAAATTTCCAACTTTTCTCTCATATAGGGTTTCACCCTCTTTATTGAGATATCAAGAAAACACTATTCACATCACACTAAATCCAAGATAGCATATGACATGTATAAATTACACATTTAGATAAACAATCATTCATAATCAACGAGATTGAGATAGACAAATTTCTCTATTTAATTATACAACAATTTCAATCATAGACGAAAACCCTAAATTTCAGTTTACTCTTATAACTTCTGCAAATGCTTAGGTAGTTATCATTTCGATAGATTATATCCATTTCTAATATGCTTTTATCATATGAAATTCATCAAAATAGAGGAAGAATCCATTTCATATCATTTTGCAGCAACTAGATCAAAAGACAATTTAGGGTTTGTAGTCGCATACTAAGCAATTGAAGATTACTGATGATTTAACTAATTTTCATGAAATCTATTGTTTAAAGGAATTTACCACTCACCCTAAGCCGTGAAAATAACTTTAAAATGCAGCCTATCTCTGAAAATCTCAAACTCATATCAAAACCCTAGCAATTCACCCGATTCTTCTTCCTTTCAACTCGATAATCCTAGAAATGGGGAATTATGAAGAAAGAGTGAGAAAAGGGGAAGATTTGATACCATTTTGAATCAAATCAGAGGAGGGATGGAATCTTGACATGTGAGAGAAGATTCATCATGAAAGTCTATGCAAAGAAGCTAAACTTACTTGATTTCATCATATCCCGGACAGAGAAACCCTGAATCAACAATTACATCAATTTCTCCTCTCAAACCCAAACTCTCCCTCTCTCTCTAGGATTTTGTTTCTCTTGAATGAATAATGAATTATGAGATATCCTAGTGTGTTAGGTTGACCATATAGAGTAATTGAGCTGCTTGGATCAATTGCACATAGACCCCTCACTATACTTTCTCTTGTTTTAGTTCAACTTTCTATCAGAAAAAAGTTACTGTAATTTGTTTATTTCAGAGGTCAAACATTCTCTATAAATTATGAAAATTTATCATGTTGTTTTTAATTGAGTTACAAGGCTGTTAAAATTTGGGATCATTCTGAGCTTCCATTAAATAATTAAAAATGGAACAGTGCATTGTTATCCAGAAATCTATAGAATAGTCAGTTGAAGAGAAAATGTCCCAGAATGACCATGAAAGCTTCCACGACCATGCTTAGATGGACCCAGTATGACCGTTCTGTCTACCACATTCGTGGTGCATTGGTTTCATTAGATTTGAGTACAAAAGTTGGTCAATAGTTCAATTCTTTCAAAATGGCCATGTGGCCTAGAATGCATGTGCCACCAACGACCTAACATGACCATGCTATCCACCATGGTCATGGTATCCAAGCCTCCAACTACTATTTTCATTGTCCTTTGCCTACCTCTCTCACTCCTCCCCAACATGAGTCTATTTGGTGAAAACCCTAATTTTAGCTGATTAGGGTTTATATCGTCTCAAACCCTAATTATACAAAGTGATAGCATACTTGGAGTTCTCATTAGGTTTAACACATCATAATTGAGATATATATCATCATTAATCATGTCTAAGCAATGATCAATCTAATCAAGCATGTAATTATCAACATAAACCCTGAATTACCAATTAAGCTCAGATGCGGTCATAACAAGTCTCCTTCCCTTATAAAGTTTCGTCCTCAAAACATAAATACTCAGGTAAAGTATATTCAAGGTCTCTTTTAAACTTCTCAAACATTATGTGTCACTATACTTCTTGTATTTGACACGTGTATATTATTTTCAACATTGAATCATTTGTTTCTTTTCTAATCACCACATGTTTAAAGCATGGATTCTCAATGACAACAAATGAATTCTCTATGCCACAATCAATCATAGGAAAGAGAAAGAGAAATAACCATTTTCAAAATTGTCATACTCTTGAGGTGTTACCTCAACATCGATAATTCTGATCCAACTATTTCAATTCATACAACCCAATATGTACTATTGTTTTGTATTACCTCTAAGTGACAAAAGAGAGTTCACCATGTTTTTTTGAATTTTACTATTGTGCTACACAAATAGCAAGACACTCATGAGTTGGAAGACTAGATTCAACAACAATTGTGCAATACTAAGATGGATTACTGATATGAATGACGAAAGCTATCAGATATCTTTAATTAACATATTTCTTGCACATGTACAACTGAAATCATATGTAAAACAAATTTACATTCCTTAATATATCTTCAACAAATTATACTTCTAAAAATAAATTCACATATTAATGAAAGCCATTGTTTTCTCTTGTTTCTCTCCTCATTCATTACTACTTACTTCTTGTTACTTATTCTCCTCATTTTGATCATATAGAATAAACATCCCTAAAATTGAAACATACAAGGTAAGAATACATTATTCATCATTCTTGATATCATCGCAAGAATTTTATTTCGCATCGCACTTTACTCATGTTGTATTTCTCCTTTTGTTCAAAACACACTTGTTACATTTCAAATTTATTTCTTACTCTTTGCTCTGAATCATTTCCACATTGTTTATCTACCTTTCATATTTGCTACCTTTAAACTGTGGATTACTATCAATACTAGTTTACTTCTCATAGTGGTAATCTCATGATCTTGATTTATATAGATGCTAGTATTCAAGGTCAAATCACTAGTGACACCCCTTAAACTACTACAACTCTAAACATTCTAGGTTTTGATCCATTTCAGTAACATGACGTTATTGTGATGTGACTTTACTCCCTTAATATGAAATTCAAACTTTGGATCTCACAAGTTTTACTAAGGTCTTCCCTATCTTATCAATTGAATTTCCTTTCTCTTACTTGGCCATTCAGATTGATTACATTCTCAATTTACCCTGCTAAGGTTTCATCATCATATTGTGTGTCATTATTACAGTCATTAGATGTCTCTACCATGGTGGTTATGCATCATGTATGATTCATTTTCTTATCACTTCATTCCCACATTGCTCTCATCAAGGAAGATATGAAAGAGAAGATGATTCTGAGACTTAGAATTCTTATCTTCAAGCATTCCCTTAATACATTTCTCATATGTAGGTTTAATTGGTTATCAACAAGGATACTTGACTAATTAGCACTTGCTTGAATATCCTAACCTCTTTCTTTTATAATCTATATTACTTCATCATGTTTCAAACCCTTCCTTATTTTCCATAATCATCTTACCATATACTACTCTTCCACCTGTCATCTTTAACTTCTGATTTTCTTTTATGATCGTGTTGCGAATTCATGTGTATGATCATGTATACCATGTTGTACATATTTCTTTTTATCCTTCTACTAATGTGAAGTTGACATTCTAAATCAACAATATCTCTACTAGTTTCACCTCATGTTTAATACATTACATCCTTCATTTTAAATCAAACCACTCATACATGGATCAAATTTAGTTTCTCTTTCAATCAAGTTTTTCCTTCCTGAATATAGTCTACCTTTGTATGACTTATTCAGTTGTTTAGATACACTTTTGTTCTTCTTTTAGAAACTAGTTTGTTGTTCTATAGAGACTTAGAATCCAAAGGTAGTAAGGATGAATGTATTAAACTTCATAATAAAGGTATACATTCCATGCTCTTAATTATGTCATGTAATCCTCATTCCTTAATCAAGCTCATCATTTCTAACATATCTCTTTGTTTCAACTAATTAAGTTCCTTATCCTATTCTTATGATTTACATGTTCAACTAATTCTCTTTACTTTAACTCTTCTGAAGACTCTTCACTTTTATGTACTTATTGTATACTTAACTCTTTTCTTCTATTTTCCCTTTGCTTTGGAGTACATAAAATCATTTTACTCGATTATATGATCCATTCCTCATGATTGATTCTTACTATCTTGGCCCTTACATACTTTTCTCATATCTTTTCCATATTTCATATTTAGACTTCATATAGTATAAATCATTAAACTTAATATGACCTTATGTCATGTTCCTTCATTCCCAATCAAGGTTTTCTCATATGAGGCCCCAAAGTTGGATCTCAGATATCAATTTCAACCGGTCCTTAATTATTCTAATCTTTCCCATATGTTTCAATCTCTAGTGTATGTACATACTCATTACATTCTGAGTTTGCCTCCCTGTAGTTTAAATACTCTTATTAGATTAATTGTTAGGCCTCATTAGATCCCAATAATGCATCCTGCCAGCTGGACCTAGCCAAACATGTAGTCCTAAAGCCAAGAGCTACTCAGGATTAACTGACTTCTATATATCTCAAACATATAGAAAGAATATCCACTCAGGGTAAACTCATTTAAAGATAACTTCTGGTCTAGTTTATACAAAAATGCAAATAATAATTGAATCAACTTGATAGTGTACAAGAATCTTAAGGGACCACGCATATTTCTCAGAACTGAATATTTGAATTCAAATATATAAGAGCATTTACATTGATATTCAATCAAAGAAACAATATAAAACAAGAGTTACATCACATTCTATTCTTATGCTAATTCATTGATTTCTTTCTGCTCTTCTAACTCTAATATTTTTAGGGTTTCTCTCTAGCCCATCCTCCCACTGCATGCCTGTCTAGGGCATTCAGAGAAGAATAGATAGAGTAGCTTGATACTGGTCAACCTAGCTATCCAGATACTGGGCTAGGGTATCCAAATACCCAGACTTCCCAGAGCTATTCACACACCACCTCTTAATTGCCACACTTATAACTCTGACTTTCTATCCTAATGGTCCCTGACAACTCAACCTATGCTCTGATACCAAGCTGTTACACCCACATCCCACAATTATCACTAATCATGAGATTAGGGCATAAGTTTGAGGATTAGACTTAATACAAAATTCACTCCCAACTTTTTATTTTATTTCAAACTCTATGTTTTCTCACATTCAATCACATAAACAAATTTTACAAGAGAATTAATCCTTGATTACTCTAATATGATATCGACATTAATGATACACATCCATACATTCATTCTGTTTCTCACACTGCCATGTATATACAACATGATAACCATATATATACTCTATTATTCAAGGAAACAAAGATACACAACATCATATACAACTCTCTCACATCTATACACAGACCTAAAGTGACAGGGACTGATTGAAGTTAACTAATCTCATACTTAACTCCTGTGCCAGATCTACTCTGATGCAGTGACATCTTCAGTCCACAAGTTACCCCTAAAAATTGTGAGTAGAGGGTTGAACCTACTCGCTCAGTGAATGAGTACTTCATAGAAATAGTTTAAAGAATGTATATAATTACAGATATATTGTTGAGCAGCTGATATCAATTATAACAACAGTAATCTTTAAAGAGACTAATCATTCACAAACATAAATATGGCAAGATACTCTAGATATTGACAAAAGTGAATCAATATATGAACATGCTTGATTGATCATAAAGAGAACTAATAATGCAGAAACATACAAAGAATAATTGAATAACTGCACACACTTGTTTAACCTCTCATTCAACTTATTATGCTATGAACCCACATGAGGTGTACCACAACATGTGAAAGAATCGCAGCAAGCTACGATCTCACTGTATAAGGCTTAGAAGCATGCATGGGTTCCTAAGCCTATCTCTTGAGTAAGACCCCGTCTGCAGTGGGCCTCGACACGTCTGCCTCTTGACGGCTAATGGGAGCACCCGGATATCTCAGAATCCACCTCTCAACCTAGGTACGCAGGCAGTGAGTCAAAGCCCTCAGGCTTACTATGCATCAGTGGACCTACTGGCCACTAATCACTACAACATGTAACACATGTACCACCGGCATCCCCGGTTGGTGTTGGATACCGCACAACTGTAAGGAGTCTACCCTACTGGTCAAGACCCCCACACCCTACTGGTGCGCTCCGGCTTACCTCGATCTGGACTACCTCCATTCAGGAAACTGTTTCTTCCCCAGAGCGCAGGTCTCATCTTATGAGGATTATACAATGTCCAGGGCATCTAAATGTCTAATTCACTCTTTACATTCACAATTCAATCATCACATCAACATATCTTAGTTTATCTTTGTAAACCATTCGTTTCATAGACCATCTAATAACATTTACCACAACTGAACTATTAAGCATCACCACATCTCATACTGAAAACATTGATATCACAATATTTGATTCATTTAACACCATATCCTTAGGGTTTCGTTTACCTCATTCACTTATCACATGACTCACATAAGGATTTAATGTGTCATAAACATTCACTAAATAAAGATCTCTTTCAACAAGTCATATACAATCAACATATGTATGAAATCTAAGAATTAATCTAAATTAGGTTTTCCACACTATTCATTGAGATATCATACATCAATAATAACATCAAATAAATAAAGTCTATGATGTCAAGAAAGCACTTCCAATGAATTTCACAATATCTATTTGCAAATTTCCAACTTTCCTCTCATCTAGGGTTTCACCCTCTTTATTGAGATATCAAGCAAACACTATTCACATCACACAAAATCCAATATAGTACATGACATGTATGTAATACACATACAGATAAATAATCATTCATAATCAATGAGATCGAGATAGACAAAGTTCTCTATTTAATTATACAATAATTTCAATCATAGCTGAAAACCCTGAATTTTAGTTTACTCTTATAACTTCTACAAATACTTAGGAAATTATCATTCATATAGATTTTATCCATTTCTAATATGCTTTTATCATCTGAAATTCATCAAAATAGAAGACGAATCCATTTCATATCATTTTGCAGCAACTAGATCAAAAGACAATTTAGGGTTTGTAGTCACATACTATGCAATTGAAGATTATTGATGATTTAACTAATTTTCGTGCAATATATTGTTTAAAGGAAGTTCCCACTCACCCTTAGGTGTGAAAATACCTTAAAAATGCAGCCTATCTCTAAAAATCTCAAATTCATATCAAAACCCTAGCGATTCACCGGATTCTTCATCCTTTCAACTCGGAAGCCCTAAAAATGGGGAATTATGAAGAAAGAGTGAGAAAAGGGGAAGATTTGATACCATTTCAAATCAAATCAAAGGAGAGAAGGAATCTTGACATGTGAGAGAAGATTCATCATGAAAGGCGATGCAAAGAAGCTAAACTTACTTGATTTCATCATATCCCGGACAGAGAAACCCTAAATCAACAATTACATCACTTTCTCCTCTCAAACCCTAACTATCCCTCTCTTTTTAGGAATTGGTTTCTCTGGAATGAAACACAAATTATGAGATCTCCTAGTGTGTTAGGTTGACCATATAGAGCAATTGATCTGCTTGGGTCAATTGCACATTGACCCCCCACTATACTTTCTCTTATTTTAGTTCAACTTTCTGTCAGACAAGGTTACTGTAATTCGTTTATTTCAGAGGTCAAACATTCTTTATAAATTATGAAAATTTATCATATTGTTTTTAATTGAGTTACAAGGCTTCGGCTAAAATTTGGGATCATTCTAAATATTAATTAATTAATTAAAAATATAATAGTGTATTGTTATCTAGAAATTTGTAGAACAGTCAGTTGAAGAGAAAATGCCCCAGAACGACCATGCAAGTTGCCACTGCCGTGCTAAGATGGACCCAGAATGGTCATGCTTCCTACCACGGCCGTGGTGCATTGGCTTCATCAGATTTGAGTACAAAAGTTGGTCAATAGTTCAATTCTTTCAAAACGGCCATGTGGCCTAGAATGCCTGTGCCACCATGGACCTAACACAACCGTGCCATCCACCACGGTCGTGGTATCCAAGCCTCCAACTACTATTTTCATTGTCCTTTGCCTACCTCTTTCACTCCTCCCCAACACGAGTATGTTTGGTAAAAATCCTAATTTCAGCCGATTAGGGTTTATATTTTCTCAAACCCTAATTATACAAAGCGATAGCATACTTGGAGTTCTCATTAGGTAACACATCATAATTGAGATATCATCATTAATCGTGTTTATGCAATGATCAATCTAATCAATCATGTAATTATCCACATAAACCCTAACTTACCAATTAAGCTCATATGTAGTCATAATACCTATAGAGATAGTTCTCGAAGTTATCTTAACCTGATAAAGATAGAGCATACATAAGCAATCTGTACTGAAGGGTTCAGTATGCAAAGATTCAATGGGAGAAAACTTGTCCATATTACATGGAGTTAGTCTCTCAGATGCCTAGTGTCCCAAATTCTTATGAAGAATATGAACACATAGATAGATGCCTTGTGCATTCACAATTGGATCTATCATGTATGTAATCATCCCATTATCTTGTATGTATTAGACATGACAAGAAAATGTATATGCATTCATCATCTTGTATGTATTAGACATGACAATATGATATGCTCATCTAGTTATCTCGTATGTAATGGATATGATGAGTGGATGTCTGTCTACTTCCAGTGAGAGTCACTGGAATACCATAAAGATCTTATTTAAGTACTTGTGAAGTGTTGCGCCCCCGCCAATGGCGTTACACACCACTCAATTGAGGCTTGAATGGATGCAACCACGGATGGAGGCACACAGGTGGATCCACTTTCAATCTTTATAAAGAAATACACTCGATACACTCACACAAACTAAAACACTATACTCGCAAGTGCATAGGGTCGTGTCGTAGTATAGGAGGGCGGTAAGTATAGGGTCGATCCACAGGGAGAAAAGGGGGCACTAGAGCTAGGTTAGTTTAGGCTAGATTCCTACTGTGGAGACTAGGGTTAAGGGTCTAAAGGTTGCTTTGATTGTTAAACTAGGTGAGCAAGAAAGTAATTAAAGGCGAGAATGAAATCTAAGTTAACCCTAGACCAGATTAAGACTGAGAAAGCAGGAAAAGACTAATCTAGATATGAAAAGGCAATTTACACTAAGGCAAGCAAGAGGGAAGCACAAGAGCAAGTAAAGGGCTAAACTAGCAAGAACAAGGCAAAAATAGGGCAAGAAGCTAACTAAGCAAGAAAAGAGCTAATTAAGCTTACACTAGCTAATCAAGATGAAAATTAGGGTTTTAAAGCAATTAAGGAAGGTGTGGGCTATTTAGGGGATGCACTTATTACTTAAGTTTGGGGGTGACATATGAACATTATGATTCCATTTAGATTATCCAAACCAAACAACAAGTTAGAGTCTAATGAATTAACCTAAGCTACTAACTGGCCATGGATATGCTAGGTTGTGTATAAGGGAACTAGTCCCTAACACTCCCTGCTACCCTTGCGAGGCTCAATTGGGTTAGGGATTAGGTTCAATTCAATTAGAGCTTAATTAAGTCTAGGGTTCTAGATTCGACATTCCTATGGCAATTAGGAGCCGAGGGTAGTAATGAGGAGGTGAAATTAGGGTTTTAGACCCCAATTCCCCCACATTCTAGCCTTGAGAAGGTTCCATGCTAATTACACTAGTCACCTAATCTAGCTACTTAGATCTATCACTTAGGCTTAGGGGGATTTATTAGGATGTAGGAAGATGGGAGGCAACCTAGGGATCCAAGAATTGGACCTAGGGGCAAATCCCAAAATTCACACATATAAGCAATTTCCCTAAATTCCTAAGTGATTTCACACACAAACCAACAAGAAATTCATGGGGAATGAGATAGAAATAGAACATAATCATTAACAAATGGAATTACAAAGTTTACACATCATTTTCCTCAAACATGGTATCAAAGTAACATTTTACACCCCAAACATCCCACCCAAGGGGGCCTAGCTACTCATGGAAATGGAAAATACAAAAAGAAAGGAGAAAGAGGTAGAAGAAGCCATGGAGCTCGGTGTAGATGGAGAAATCCTCCTCTCTAGCTACTACAAGACGTCCTCCTCTCTCCTCCAAGGTGCAAGGGTGTATAATGAAGGGGATTATGGGTAGGAACTAGAGTAAACTAGTGTTTTGGTGGTAGAAATGGTGAAATAGAGTGGAATGGAGGTGGAAATGAAGTGGAGTGGAGGAAGAACGAAATAGAGTGGTAGGAGTGAACTAGGGGCGGACAACCTAGACCCTAGCTGCCACCTAGGTATATATAGGTGTGGGGGAAGCACTAGGTCAAGTGGGGCTAGTATGGGAAAAGTAGTGGAAAAAGTGGCTGGGTTTTGTGGGTAGCACAGCTGTGTTGGGTGGCACGACCATGGTGGGATGTGAGTGGGACGGCCGTGGTGGTGGGGAATGACCGTTCTAAGAAAGTGGCAAAATCACATGTTGATGTGGTGGAATGGAGGCTGGTAGCACGGCCGTGGTGGGGGCTAGGTAGAACGGCCATGCTATGCAACATGATTGTGGTGGTGGAGTTTGAGAGGAGGTCGTTCCCATGAGCACGCTCATTCTGTCTTCAACTAGCATGGCCAAACTGGGTAGCACGACAGTTTTGAGTCAGTTCACCACAACCATTTTGGGTGGCACGACCGTGGTGATTCTAGCTACAATTGAGGGTGTCTCTATCGATTTGCAGGTGAACTAGCATGGCCAATCTATGGTACCACATCCGTGCTGGGTTCTGGATCAGCACTTTGACTTTGTTCTTTGGATTTTCTTGGACATATTTGCTTCAATGGATCTTTGGCCACTAGGGGTAGGTCGAGGGAGCATTGGGATTCACTTTGGGTCTCTCCAAGGATAGAGAGACCCTAGGATCATTCCTTATCACTCTCTTCCATCAAGCGTGGTCCAAATGCCTGAAAAACATGCAAATAATGTCCAGAAGTGCATTTTACACAAATATGCATATTAGGGGAAATACATGTAATCTACCAGGTACATATGTGATTGAAATGCAAATTAACACAAGATGAAGCCCTAAAATAGGGCTGAATCATGAAGTATTACAAGATTAGTTCTATGGTAATAAAAGGAAGAGCTGAGTGTAAATTGGTTACACTGATGCAAGCTTCTAAAATGACAGAAAATGATTGCAAAATGCAAAATATAAAAGTTATATTCAATTGTAAAGTGAACAAGAGTTGTTAAATGGAAATGTTCTGAGTAAAATTAAAAGGCCATTTAATTCTAAAAGGAATGTTGAGTATCCTTGCGTTATGAACAACAGAGGATACTGTAAGGATCTAGAAGTTCATATGGATGAACTTATATATATTTCAACCATTCATGACAGAGTAGAAATACTAACTCAAACAATGGAGCTAATTATTAGGCAAGGAATATCAGATATCATATTATGACAACTCCATCTCATATGAAATTTCGTACAGTGAGGAGATGTGAAACATGAAATATACCAACTAAAGCAAAGTGTTGCTAACTCAATGGATTAGCACTAGCGCAGCAAAAACATGTGGGACATGTTTAGAGATCACTGAGAATATGATTCAAAGGTGATTGGCTCTAAGTGCAAGTGAGAGTCTGTTGGTATGTATACCCTGAGAGCCAATCATATGATGATTGGATTGGCATACATCATGATTGATTTGATAAATATCAAAGGCAAGCTTCCAATTTATTCTAGCTCAATCGATTATGAGATAAATGATGGAGCAAAATGAATGTCTAAAGAATGAAAATACTCAATGACGTATGTCTTCAAGTACGTGACTTGAACAATGAGATCATACAGATACTAAGAGTATGTACATTCTTATTATGTCCCTAGTCAGATGTCATTGTGGAAGGTTGATAGACAACAATGACACATCAAGACTAGAGTGTGTGTTGGTTGATGACAGTGTCTCATTAGTCATGATATATGATATCAAATCGAGCACACAAATACATGTTGGATAATAGTGTATCGGATAGACCCACCATGAGAGTGACACATGGAACCATGACATGGTAGTTAGAGTCATCTCTCATAGTGATGGTGGTGATTGTGATTCTTAGACATGAAATCACTACACTCGTCGAATGTGATTGGGTACACTTTGACATCATCAAACATAGTCCTGAAACATGGGTTGTTATAACGGTGATTATTGGGTGGCTTTGATGCATGAGATAGACTGAGTGATAGATATGGGATTTGTCCCTCCTAAGGGAGTATGATGTCTAGGACCCTTGATAAGCGAGACTGAGAAAAGCATGCGCATGCACATGTGAATTAATATATGATATTTATGACACACATATCTCAGATAGTCTGCTCTAGTTCAAGAAACATGAATGAACGGTGAAAGGAAGACAACTCCATGCCTTGAGTTCATTTAGGATATCAGAGACAAAAGAATTATACATTCACTGGAACACCAATCACAGACTGTAGGATTGAAAGTTGTTTTCCAACTTTCCTTTTCACGTGGGTAGCATTGATGTGCGACTAGGCACCACTCTTTGCTTGTGATGTCATACGTTAGTTATGGACATTCACTGCCAACATGAAATGGGACCTATAGGGTCACACACAAAGGATTGACCTAGAAGAGGAGTTTATCCATGAATGATGTTTGGATTGATTACTAAAGTGTTTAGGTACTCAATTAAACATTCAATCATTAGACTTGACTCAGAATCATCAAGTTCAAGTGTTGAACCAACTGATTTGAGTGTCAGATTGATTGAGAACTGAATTGATTGTGTTCTGTACAATCTGGACCACCAACCAACCGGTTCACTGGGTGAACCGATCGGCTCATGGCCAGTGAGATGACCGGTTCACTTTGGTGAACCAATCGGTTCATTTGTCCAAATGAGCAGTGTTGGATTGTCCCAGTTTGTGAGAAAAGTTTTCCGTTTTACTTGTTCAATTCGATTGGGACAAGAATTAATCTTTGCATTAATTAGAAACAAATAAGGAAAGTCAATTGCGGGCAAGTCTAGGAAGTGAAACGACCGGTTCACTAAGTGAACTGACCGATTCACACTCCCAACTGAACGGTTCACTAGTGAAATGATTGGCTCACCTTGCTAGATGACTGTTTCACTTATGAAACGACCAGTTTGCTTGTCGCAGTGCAAATTGTTCATGGAAATTTTGGACCCTTCTACTCATGTACAGACTGGGAAACCTGACCCCGCCCTCTACTATAAATAGAGGGGTACATGGGGCTTCTCCAGAGACACAACTCAGAACATCAGTTTCTCTGCAAAGTTGTTGTCCTCTCTATTTGTGGTAATCGAGAGAGCCCAAGTAAGTTCTACCTGTCTAGGGAGGAACAACGAGGGAAAGACAATTACATAAAAGCAACTAGTTGTAGAGAGTGTGTTGGTGACTAGTATGCCAATAGAAGGGGACAACTCCCTCTAGTTCATCCTTCAGGACGACTAGAGTTCTTGGTAGTCTATGTGGACTATAGAGGCGGAGGACTTCTGCCGCTCAGGAGGACGATAGTCAACCGTAGTTTGGGTCAAGGACAGGAGCTACACAGATGCCATCGAAGACAAGTAGTTGAAGACTGCACTTGGTGCAAGGTATAGTTGCTGAGCTAGCCTCAGGACGAGGTATATCTCGCTAAAACCATCCTTCCCATTACATAGATATTGATGCAATCTGTTGGTTATGGGTTTATGGTCAAGTAAAAAATTTCGTTTCTGCTGCCCACTCCAACCATGTAAAACCCAACACAATGTACATCAACATTGTGGGCCAAAAAAGTGAATTCAAAAATATCATAAAAAAGGAGGAGAGAACGAGAGGAATAAAGATATTCTATTGTAGATAAAGGATTGTGAGAGAGAGATAGTCTGTGTAATCTCTTAAAGTTTATTTTATATAATTTGTGATCTTCTTTGACAAATTTTTACTCTCATATGTTATTTTCTTGACAGTTATTTCCTTTGTTGACATGATGGTTATTGTTTTTTAATATGCATTCTTGGATTGTATTTTACATAATGATTTTTTCTTGTTCTTTAAGCTTCCGCTAAATTACTTTATTCACGTATGGCTTTAAAAAACTACATAAAGAAAAAAGTTTGTTTCATGTCATCTATACATCACTTCTAGTCTTTTTTCCAATAGTTTTTGTTGAGTAGTATGTTATGACCTACAAGACAAATTTTTATAATAACTTGGATGGCATTTATTGTACCAAAGTTTATTCCCATAGTATGTTGCTAGGCACATGAAGATATAGGATTTGTAGCTTGAACTCTGTGAATTTATCTCGTAAGAAAATCCAACTCATCTTTGTCTTGTATCTAGGAAGTGCGAGTAGTTTATTGATCAGAGAGTGAAATGTTCACATGAAACTTTTTATGTTAGTACATCTTTTATGAAAGTTGTTTCTATGTAATTTGAGAAGATTATGATCATCATTAATGTATGTATATTGTGATCAGGAAGAGGGTTTGATGTCTAGTTTTAACATAGAAGTATTACTGTCAAGGGGCCTAAGGTCTGGAGCAAATTTTAAATTTATGGTGTGAGTCATCGGGAGATAATATACCCTTCTATGAAGCATAGTGTAGCCTTTTAGATATTGTTGAAAGTAGTTGTTTTTTAATTTTCTAAAAAGATTATAGCCATTTTTGATAATTAGGAGGGGACACAACAAAGAAGTAAACAACAAACCCTAATGGCCCTATTATACTTAGGAACATATTACATAAGACTTAAGTAAAAATAAAATATAAACAAAGAGTTTGAAGATAAATATATCTCAATACTTCCCCTCAAGCTGGAGCATAGTTATCAATCATGTCCAACTTGCAACATAGATCCTAAACTCTCTTTCTAGAGAGAGGCTTTGTAAAAATATATGTAGTTTGTTCATGTAGGTACAAAAGGGCTAGTATTATTAGTCAACACAAAATCTTGGAGAAAATGGTAGTTCACCTCAATATACTTAGTCCTTTCATGAAAGATGAGATCACTAGCAATGAAAGTGGTAGCATGATTGTCACAGTATATTTGAACATCACGAGTGATAGGAAACCCAAAGTCAAAATGAATAGATTTGATTCATAACATCTCACAAGTAGTATGTGTCATTGGATGATACTCAGATTATGCACTGGATCTGGCAACGAGATTTTGTTTCTTACTTCTCCAGGTAACCGAGTTACCCCCTATAAATGTACAATAGCTAGAGGTAGATCTCCCGTCAGATTTACACCTTGTATAATCAACACTAGAATATCTAGTCACATCTAGATGCCCATTTCTTTTAAAAAATAGACCATGTCTAGATGTATTCTTCAAATTTCTCAATACTTGGCATGCAGCTTTCCAGTGACACTTCCTAGGACAATCCATAAATTGACTAACAACACCAACAATAAAGCATATATTTGACCTAGTAATAGTAAGATATAAAAGTTCAACTAAGTTTATCTTCTAAAGGATGAGTAGATTTTATCCATTAATTATGTACTTGATTTATAGGAAAGACTGCATGTCTGCACCAAACATTATGGTTTCAGTAAGTCTAGAGTATACTTTTTTTTGGAATAAAGTTAATCCATCATGTTGATTAGTATGCCCAGAGAGTCAATCATATGATGATTGTGATGGAATATCTTGTAAGCGATTTGACTAATAATAAATACAATCTTCCAGTTTATTATGTTTTTAATCGGTTATGAGATAATGATGAAACATAATGAATGTATAAAAAATGGCATTACTCAATGATGTATGTTTGTGGGTTGGTAACATGAACAATGATATCATGTGGATGTCAAGAATATGTACATTCTTGTTATGTCCTTAGTTGGATGTTATTGTGGAAGGATAATAGACAACAATAACACATAACAATAGAGTGTGTGTTGGTTGATGATAGAATCTCATAAGTCATGATATGTGATATCAAACCAAACACACAGATACTTTGTAGAGAATAGTGTATCAGACATACACATGTTGAGAGTGACACATGGAAACCATAATTGGTAGTCGGATTAATCATCTCTCATAGTGATGGTGGTGACTGTGGTTCTTAGACCTGAAGTCACTACATTCATAGCATGTTGTTTGATGTCCCTTGACATCATCTATTGTGACCTTGAATTGGGGTTACCATAAAGGTGGTGCTCGGATGCATTGTAACACATGAGGATGACTATGAGTGATGTAGATGGGATTTTTCCCTCCTACAAGAGTTTGATAATTAGACCATTTGATAAGCGAGATTGAGAAAAGCATGTGCATGGACATGTGAATCAATATATGATATTGAGTTCACATATATCTCAGACAGTCTGCTCTAGTTCAAGGAATGTGGACTGAGCATTGAGAGGATGATGATTCCATGCATCGGGTTCAATCCAAATATCAGAGACAAAGGAATTAAACAATTATTGTAACACTAATCACATGTTGTAGGTTGAAGTTGTTCTTCAACTTTCTGGATTACTTGGATAGCAATGATGTATTGCTAGACACTGCTCATTTCTTGTGATGTTATGAATTAGTTATAGGGTCACACACACAGGATACACTTGGAATAGGAGTTCATTCATGAATATAGTTCAAACCTGATTACTAAAGAGTTAGGTATCCAATTTGAACATCATTGGTTGAATGATTGACTAACTGAATTGTGAACTGACCAATTCAAGTGTTGAACCAATCATTTCAATGTGTTAGTTCAGTGGAACCAATATTGGAAATTTGGTTCATGAACCGATCGGATCAGGAAGTGAACCGATTGGCTCAGGACCATGAACTAACCAGCTTAGGTTATGAACCGACCGTTTGGTGGATCAATTCAATTGATTCAAGGATTAGTGTTGATGTCATGTTGTGCATTAAATTGAATATTAATTGCCAATGCAATTACGATTGAGAAATATGATGAAACGACTGGTTGACTCACATGCCAATCGATCGGTTCACTTGTGAACAAACTATTTTACCGCTTGCAGGTTGTGAAAATTCGTGAAATCTCGCCCCCCTTAGACTCCCACATAGATTGGGAACACCCTAACCCTCCTAAACACAAAGGGGTACTAGGGCTTCTCAGACACATCAATTAGCTATAACAATTGTTGTCTTCTCTAGTTGTGGTAACTGAGAGAACCTGAGCAAGTCTTACTCGATAAAGGGAGGGATAGCAAGGGATAACAATTTTGGGAGAGCAAGTTTGTTACACCCCGATCTCACAATTTCCTCAAATCATGAGATTAGGGCGTAAGAAAGGATTTATAATTAACACGAAGAACACCATTAACTTTTTCTTTCCTTAAGAACTCCTGTTTCTTCACATTGAACCACGTAAAACATCTTAACAAGGGAATCTGAATATTTCTTTTACTAATCAGACTTTAACAGAAAAGATACATATATAAACATTCATGATGTCTTTCGCAACTTGTGCACATAAACCTTGTTAATTAGCATACATATCAAAGAGGAACAACATTACACATTGTATTTACAACTCTCTCTCTTATCTCTTACTGAGGATCTAGAGTGACAAGGACCGACTGACTCAACTAATCTCATACTTGACTCTTGTGGCAGATCTACACTGAAGCTCTGATCATCTTCAAGTCCACGCGGTTAACCCTAAAATGTTTGAGTAGAGGGGTGAGCCTACTCGCTCAGTGAATGAATACTTCATGGAAACAGACTAATGCACTAATGTGATCAAAGATATAGTTTAATTAAACGATATGAAATTTAACAACAATAAATATTACACTGAACAATTCTAAAACAATATAATTGAAATAGCACATTTCTAAGCATCATCAAGTATTTCAAGTAAATAGACAGTTATATAAATTTACTGTGATCCTATGTGGTTATTTATTCATTTATTAATATGCCCTAAATATATGCAGTGTACTCTGCATATAAAGGTCCGCAACAAGTCCATGCTACGGCCCCACCGTACAAGACTTAGCGACACACCCGGGAATGCTAAGTCTGACGCCAGCCCCGTTCTGCCCCAGGACCACAGGCTCTCCGGCCTACAGGCTCTCCGGCCTCAATGCACTACTCCGAGTGCTCTCTCTCGACTCCTCCTACTAACCTGAGCACACAGGCGGAGGGTCACAGGGTTACCTTCGCGACTCCGCACGAATGGTGTTAGATAACCGTGTTTTCTGGTGAAACCGCAGTGCCATTGTGACACAAGCACAATTATTGTTAGACACTGCCCTTTTTCTCTTTCCTCGTTTGTCCGCGACACACGCACGGATGATGTTGCAACACGAGTTTCACCCCAAAGCTGCAGATACCACTTTTGGGGTTCTACGGTGTTAGGGCACTTAGGTCTATACTTGATTAACAATAAACAATTTAACAGAAATATATTGAAATATAAGAAGTCCTGCAGTATGTAGATATCATTTCAGAGAGAACAAGCATATAAAGTTAAATGCACTAGAAACATACAATTCAATAGTTAAGCATCACCACATCTCATATCGAGACCTTTCATATTACCATAGCATGATTCATTGAACACCCTATCCTTAGGGTTTCATTCGCCTTATTCATTCATCACATGTCAACACCCTACTCGTAGGGTTGCATTTGCCTCGTTCACCTTTTCATTTACCTCATTCACTTGTCACATGGCTCTCATAATGATTTCATAAGATATAAGCATTCACTAAATAAAGACTGTTTCCAACAAATCTTATATAATCAATATAGATATGAAATCATGGAAACTTAACTAAACTTAGGTTTTCCATATCATCACTGTGATATCATGTATCCAGAATAAGATTCAATTATTATAACCCACGAGGTACATCCTAACCACATATAGGATTTCTAGTCTTTTTCAAACAGGTTGAAACCCTAGCGATATCCCAATTAGGTCAAACCCTAATTACATCATTTGATATGAATCTAAAAGCATACTCAATAGGAAGTGTTGCATACGAATCTGATATGAATCTACCATTTAGGAGTCATTCAAACAGAGAAGGAATCCATATCATATCAATTTACAATAACTTAAATCAAATAGACATTTCAGGATTTAGAAATCGCATGCTAAACATTTAGGGGTTTGGTTGTTATAATCAAATTCGTCCATTAGAATGTTTGAAGGAAGAACCCACTCACCCTAAGGTGTGAAAACACCTTAAACCTGCAGCTCCACTCAGGGAAATCTCGAATTCCCATCAAAACCCTAGCAAATCTCCCAATTCCTCTTTCATTCAACTCGGAAACCTAGAAAAAGAGGGATTATGAAGAAAGGGTGAGAAAAGAGGGAATTTCGACATCCTCTTGGATCAAATCAGAGCATGGACGGAATCTTGACATAAGAGAGAAGATCCACCATAAAAGTATATGCAAGGAATCCGAACTTACTTGATTTCACCCTTCCTGGAATCGCAAAACCCTAATTCAGCAATTCCCCCACTTTCTTCACTCAAGCCCTAATTCTCCCTCTCTCTCTAGGAGCTCGTTTCTCTGGAATGGATGACGAGAAATGAG
Organism: Alisma plantago-aquatica; assembly: GCA_963693085.1. NCBI lineage: Eukaryota > Viridiplantae > Streptophyta > Magnoliopsida > Alismatales > Alismataceae > Alisma > Alisma plantago-aquatica. The sequence continues at coordinate 919,316,486 of OY856412.1, read as the reverse complement.
AGCTGCTTGAGTGTGTGGTCGTCCATATAAGTCAATTGAGCTGCTTGGGTCAATTGCAAATTGACCCAACACTCAACTTTAACTATATTAGTTGAATATTCAGTTATACAAAAGTTACTGTAATTCGCTTATTTCAGAGATCAAACATTCTCCAACAATTATGTGAATTTAGCACGTTGTGTATAATTGATCTATAAAGCTTCAGTTAAAATTTGGGATCATTTGGAGTTACCAATAAATAATTAAAAATCGAACAGTGCACTGCTATGTTGCAGTCTGCAGAATATATTCGGCCGAGTTTGTCCTGCACAAACTCGACCGACACCCTTACTGTAGGGATTCAAAAGTCATCCAAAAATTATGCCAATTTAACAGAGTGTCTAAAATTGTATTTATCAAATACTGTTAAAATTTGAGATCAATTGGATATACCAATAAAAAGATAAAATTCAATTACCACACTGCTGTAAAATTCTGAAATTGTGATCGGTCGAGTTTGAAACTCGGCCGACAAACAGGTCAGGGCATTTTTCAAAAATTCTGATATTTTCCAATATTGTTCACATTTTATATATCTAAATCATATCCAAATTTGAAGCAAATCAGAGTTACACATAAAATACTAAAAATCATTTAGTGAGACATTCCACTTATCAAATTCTGTATTCAAGCATTATCAAAACCCTAATTTTGGGCCGATTAGGGTTTATGCTTCTTAAACCCTAATTCTCAAAACAAAAGAACAATTAGACTTCTTATCATAGTTAAAACATCGTAATTGTTTTATTGTCATTAATTAGATTTCAAGAATGATTATTCTAATTAATCTTTGCGATTGTCTAGGTAAACCCTAGTTTACCAGTTAAGCTCAGATGGGGTCGTAACAACTCTCCCCCCCTTAGAATGTTTCGTCCTCGAAACATAAACCTACATGAAAGATACATTCAGGGTTATTCTAAGCTTCTAAAGCCTTCCATGTCATTATATTCTTGTATTTCATGCCTGAATGTAGTTTTCAACATTAGATCTTTTAATTCTTTACTAAATCACAACATATTTCAAATAGTTCTCAATGATATCAAGCAAATTCTTTATGCCACAGTCAGACATAGAATGCAAAGATAAACCACCACGCTTTCACTGCGCAACTCTGATACAACTATCTCAACTTATGCTGCTCAGAGAGTTCTATTGTTCTGTATCACCTTTAAGTGATAAAAGCAAGTTCACTATACTGTTTTAAACTTTAATCAAGTTCTATTAAAATAGCAAAACAGTCTTGAATTAAAAGACTAAATTCAACAATCAATTGCACAATACTACTCTTGGCATCCCCATTGGGTCATGGATGCATGAGGTGAAGCATTACCACCTCATTCCATACTATCATGTTTCGATCCTGGGACCTGTGGGTTATGGGCCCACACACAATACAAAGTGTAACCATCGTATTATATCATCTTAGGGTTTCAACAACAATAATAAGGTAATCCACGATTGTATCAGTCATTCAAGCATTAATCATATTCAATTACCATCACTCAGTTATATTAGAGCTAGGTATAACAAGCTACACCTCATTAGGGTTACTTGTCCGGACAATCTGATTATCATACTTTTCTATCAAAATGAGTGAATAGGTATAACTACCTTATTCAGGATATCCCTCCATGTGTTCTGACATCATCCAAACCGTATCACCATGTCACAAATACACAATAGTAAGATGCATATCAGGTATGAATTACTACAACTATCATACGCCTTTAGTTTAACATATAGCTTGCACACATACACTGAAATCATATGTAGAACCAGCTTTCATACCTTAATATGCCTTCAACAAATCATACACGTAAAAACAAATTCACATATTAAACAAAGCTAGTGCTTTCCCATATCTCTCTGCTCATTCATTACTTCTTTACCTTTTGCCACCTATCCTTTCATATGATTATATACAATAAACATCATTCTTGCTATCACACAAGAATTTATTTCTTATCACACTTCATCATACTGTATATCACTATTACATTCACTAGATGACCCCACCAAGGTAGTTATGCACCATGTATGATTCATTTTCTCTTATCATTTCATTCCCACCTTGCTCTTATTAAGGAATATATGAAAGAGAAGATGATTTTAAGACTTGGAATACTTGTATTCAAACATTCCCTTAATACATTCTCGTATGTAGTTTTACTTAGTTATTAACAGAGATATTTGATTAATTAGCACTTGCTTGAATCTCACAACCTCTTTATTTTATAACTTCTCCATCATATTTCAAACCCTTTCTTACGTTTCATAGTCCTCTTACTATATACTACTCTTTAACCCGTCATCTTTAATTCTAAATTTTTCTCTTATGACCATGTTGCTTATTCATATGTATGGTCATGTATACCATGTTGCACATATTTCCTCCTTTATCTTTATACTATTGTGAAGTTAACGTTCTAAATTAATAGTCCTTCTATTAGTTTTTACTCATGTTGAATACATTACATATTCTTCATTCTAAAATCAAGTGGATCATGCATGGGTCAAACATAGTTTCTCTTTCAATCAAGTTTTTCTCTTCTGAATACAGTCCACCTTTATATGACTTATTCATTCATTAAACTATACCTATGTTCTTTGCTTAGAAACTAGTTTGTTGTTCTAGTCTTATGAATTACATGTTCATACGATCCTCTTTACTTTTATGGACCTATTGAATGCTCAACCCTATTCTCTACTTAGCCTTTGCTTTAGGGTTCATAAAAGCATTATACTCTATTCTATGATTCATTCTTCATGATTGATTCTTGCTATCTTGAACCATACCTACATTTCACATATCTTTTCTATATTTCATATGTATAGTTCATGCAAAATTAATCAATAAACTGATTATGAATCTCATATCATGTTCCTTTATTCCCAATTAAAGGTTTCTCATATGAGACCCCAAAGTTGAACCTCAGATATCAGTTTCAACTAATTCTTAGTTGTTCTGATCTTGCCCATAAGTTTCAACCTCTTACTGTATGTACATTCTTACTCTGATGTGGGTCTAATTATTCCAATTCTATTCTTATTATGCTATTGATAGGATTCATTAGATCCTAATAACGCATCCTGCCAACCGGACCAGGCCCAACCTGAAGTCCTGAAGCCAAGAACTACAAGAATTACATTCTTCCTGAACTGCCACTCACAGCTCAGAAACTCGGCCGATCACTCTGGAACTCGGCCGATCGCCTTCCAGATTCTGAAACTCGGCCGACCAACTTCGGCCGATCAGCAGGAAACTCGGCCGATCCTCTGGGGAACTCGGCCGATCGAAACACTACTTGTTTACCTACAAAGAAACTCGGCCGATTCAAGACCAAACTCGGCCGACCAAAATACTGTTTGAAATCCTAAACAAGGAACTCGGCCGACCAAAACATGAACTCGGCCGAACCACTCACAGACTGAAAACCTAAACAGACCTGCTGATGTCAATTTCACTCGAATCAGCGGGCAAAACCATAGAAACAAAAGCTCATTTAAAGGTCAATTCTAGTCTACTTGTTACAAAGAATGAAATCAATAAATGCTACAATTGCATAGTGTACAACAGATATTAAAGACCCATCTTTCAAAGTATTGAATATTTCAATTCAAACATATAAGAGCATTTCTGTACATTTCCAACAAAAACAACATTATGAAATGTAAATTCTATCTCCTTTTACATTTATGCTCTTAATTCTTGTTTCTTTTCTCGTTTTCTAACCCTAACTTTTCTAGGGTTCATCTCTAGCCCATTCTTCCACTGTATACCTGGCCAGGGTATACGTGAGAGAATAGACAGAGTAGCTTGTACTGGCTGATCCAAGTACTCAGATATCGGGCCAGGATATCCAAATACTCAAATCCCCAAAGCTAACATCAAACACCTCCTATCTGCCACACATAGGACTCTAACTTACTAACCTAATGGTCCTTGACAACTCACCCTAAGCTCTGATACCAAGTTGTTACACCCCGATCTCACAATTTCCTCAAATCATGAGATTAGGGCGTAAGAAAGGATTTATAATTAACACGAAGAACACCATTAACTTTTTCTTTCCTTAAGAACTCCTGTTTCTTCACATTGAACCACGTAAAACATCTTAACAAGGGAATCTGAATATTTCTTTTACTAATCAGACTTTAACAGAAAAGATACATATATAAACATTCATGATGTCTTTCGCAACTTGTGCACATAAACCTTGTTAATTAGCATACATATCAAAGAGGAACAACATTACACATTGTATTTACAACTCTCTCTCTTATCTCTTACTGAGGATCTAGAGTGACAAGGACCGACTGACTCAACTAATCTCATACTTGACTCTTGTGGCAGATCTACACTGAAGCTCTGATCATCTTCAAGTCCACGCGGTTAACCCTAAAATGTTTGAGTAGAGGGGTGAGCCTACTCGCTCAGTGAATGAATACTTCATGGAAACAGACTAATGCACTAATGTGATCAAAGATATAGTTTAATTAAACGATATGAAATTTAACAACAATAAATATTACACTGAACAATTCTAAAACAATATAATTGAAATAGCACATTTCTAAGCATCATCAAGTATTTCAAGTAAATAGACAGTTATATAAATTTACTGTGATCCTATGTGGTTATTTATTCATTTATTAATATGCCCTAAATATATGCAGTGTACTCTGCATATAAAGGTCCACAACAAGTCCATGCTACGGCCCCACCGTACAAGACTTAGCGACACACCCGGGAATGCTAAGTCTGACGCCAGCCCCGTTCTGCCCCAGGACCACAGGCTCTCCGGCCTACAGGCTCTCCGGCCTCAATGCACTACTCCGAGTGCTCTCTCTCGACTCCTCCTACTAACCTGAGCACACAGGCGGAGGGTCACAGGGTTACCTTCGCGACTCCGCACGAATGGTGTTAGATAACCGTGTTTTCTGGTGAAACCGCAGTGCCATTGTGACACAAGCACAATTATTGTTAGACACTGCCCTTTTTCTCTTTCCTCGTTTGTCCGCGACACACGCACGGATGATGTTGCAACACGAGTTTCACCCCAAAGCTGCAGATACCACTTTTGGGGTTCTACGGTGTTAGGGCACTTAGGTCTATACTTGATTAACAATAAACAATTTAACAGAAATATATTGAAATATAAGAAGTCCTGCAGTATGTAGATATCATTTCAGAGAGAACAAGCATATAAAGTTAAATGCACTAGAAACATACAATTCAATAGTTAAGCATCACCACATCTCATATCGAGACCTTTCATATTACCATAGCATGATTCATTGAACACCCTATCCTTAGGGTTTCATTCGCCTTATTCATTCATCACATGTCAACACCCTACTCGTAGGGTTGCATTTGCCTCGTTCACCTTTTCATTTACCTCATTCACTTGTCACATGGCTCTCATAATGATTTCATAAGATATAAGCATTCACTAAATAAAGACTGTTTCCAACAAATCTTATATAATCAATATAGATATGAAATCATGGAAACTTAACTAAACTTAGGTTTTCCATATCATCACTGTGATATCATGTATCCAGAATAAGATTCAATTATTATAACCCACGAGGTACATCCTAACCACATATAGGATTTCTAGTCTTTTTCAAACAGGTTGAAACCCTAGCGATATCCCAATTAGGTCAAACCCTAATTACATCATTTGATATGAATCTAAAAGCATACTCAATAGGAAGTGTTGCATATGAATCTGATATGAATCTACCATTTAGGAGTCATTCAAACAGAGAAGGAATCCATATCATATCAATTTACAATAACTTAAATCAAATAGACATTTCAGGATTTAGAAATCGCATGCTAAACATTTAGGGGTTTGGTTGTTATAATCAAATTCGTCCATTAGAATGTTTGAAGGAAGAACCCACTCACCCTAAGGTGTGAAAACACCTTAAACCTGCAGCTCCACTCAGGGAAATCTCGAATTCCCATCAAAACCCTAGCAAATCTCCCAATTCCTCTTTCATTCAACTCGGAAACCTAGAAAAAGAGGGATTATGAAGAAAGGGTGAGAAAAGAGGGAATTTCGACATCCTCTTGGATCAAATCAGAGCATGGACGGAATCTTGACATAAGAGAGAAGATCCACCATAAAAGTATATGCAAGGAATCCGAACTTACTTGATTTCACCCTTCCTGGAATCGCAAAACCCTAATTCAGCAATTCCCCCACTTTCTTCACTCAAGCCCTAATTCTCCCTCTCTCTCTAGGAGCTCGTTTCTCTGGAATGGATGACGAGAAATGAGAGCTGCTTGAGTGTGTGGTCGTCCATATAAGTCAATTGAGCTGCTTGGGTCAATTGCAAATTGACCCAACACTCAACTTTAACTATATTAGCTGAATATTCAGTTATACAAAAGTTACTGTAATTCGCTTATTTAAGAGATCAAACATTCTCCAACAATTATGTGAATTTAGCACGTTGTGTATAATTGATCTATAAAGCTTCAGTTAAAATTTGGGATCATTTGGAGTTACCAATAAATAATTAAAAATCGAACAGTGCACTGCTATGTTGCAGTCTGCAGAATATATTCGGCCGAGTTTGTCCTGCACAAACTCGACCGACACCCTTACTGTAGGGATTCAAAAGTCATCCAAAAATTATGCCAATTTAACAGAGTGTCTAAAATTGTATTTATCAAATACTGTTAAAATTTGAGATCAATTGGATATACCAATAAAAAGATAAAATTCAATTACCACACTGCTGTAAAATTCTGAAATTGTGATCGGTCGAGTTTGAAACTCGGCCGACAAACAGGTCAGGGCATTTTTCAAAAATTCTGATATTTTCCAATATTGTTCACATTTTATATATCTAAATCATATCCAAATTTGAAGCAAATCAGAGTTACACATAAAATACTAAAAATCATTTAGTGAGACATTCCACTTATCAAATTCTGTATTCAAGCATTATCAAAACCCTAATTTTGGGCCGATTAGGGTTTATGCTTCTTAAACCCTAATTCTCAAAACAAAAGAACAATTAGACTTCTTATCATAGTTAAAACATCGTAATTGTTTTATTGTCATTAATTAGATTTCAAGAATGATTATTCTAATTAATCTTTGCGATTGTCTAGGTAAACCCTAGTTTACCAGTTAAGCTCAGATGGGGTCGTAACAAAGTTGGTGCTAGTACACCGACTAGAAGGGACAACTCCTTCATGTTTGTTCCATTATAAGGGAAATATTTGGACTACTATAGAGGCAAGGAGGTTGTTGCCTACTTCTAGGAGGACAAGGTCAAGTTGTTGTTTGTGGTGATCAACCAGGAGCTATTGCCAACGTTGTCTGGTGCGACTTGAAGAAAGCTGCATACTGCATTGAGGGAATTGTCATTGGACTTGCTCCATGACTAGATATTACCTCGAAACCATATTTCCCATTACATAGTTATTGTCAAAATTTATTATTTTAAGGGGAATATGGCAATTTTTTTTTCTATTTCCTGCTATGCCGCCATATTTTCCTACAGTGGTATCAGAGCTATGTCAATCTACTATGTTTTGGGATTTAATCGATATGATTGAATTTTGGTTTCCTCCCTTTATTTATTGCATACACTGCAAATATTTAAAATGTTTAATGTGCATACCGATTAAATGCCACATATGATCCTGATTATATATATATATATATATATACAATTTTCATGCGTTGTCCTAAAATTAATTTTGGTGGTGGGTGTGTAGCATGATTATAGCCAATAAACCCAATCATCTGTGCTTATTTTGTTGTAGTTGTTTATTCTTGTTTATATCTCAGTTTGCATACCGAGTCTCTGTACCTTCTTCTTCCAACATTTAAAAGTAACATTCTTTCCTTCCTATACTCCCCTGGAATGTAACTTGAGGTTTCTCCATTACCATATAATATAGAGCTGTAAATGGGTACCGGTAGACCTGCATACCCGCAAATCCAGACCCTTCAAAAAACCTATCACGGGTCTAATTTTTTATACCCGCATACCTTTGGACCCATATACCCCTGGACCCGCATATGAGTGGGTCCAATAATGGGTATGCTTGGACCCAAACCCACTAGACTCGTGTACCCGCTATACATAAGTAACTACTTAAATAATATGTTATGTATATCATACTTGTCTAACTAATATAATTCTTAACATTATATCTTATTCTAACCACAATAAGGTTGAGAGTAGTCGTATAATTAAGAATTGACTATTCTAGTTACAATAATGAAAATCATATATAAACTTAAGATCAAAATATCTACTAATTTACATTACTTTCTACATAAGTTAAACGTTATGATGATGTCTACAAATATGTAAATAATTAACTCAATAAATGTTAATGTATAAAATATAGCATTATCTAATATAACTATTGCATACTATATAATAACAATATCTTGTTGTATTAAAATATATATAACACTATCATTTTTCTTACATAAACAATATGATGTTTTATAGAACCGCTTACCTACATACCCGCTATTATTGCGGACAGGGGTGTGGTGTGGGTCTAGGTTTTGTATTATGTGGGTCTAGAACTGGAATCAGACCCACTAAATTAGTTGGGTATGGGTATAGCCAGACCCACACCGTACCTGCACCATTTACACTCTTAATATAATAAGTTTGATAGAATTAGGATAGTTTTTAAATTTTTGTTACGACAAAGAAGACGCTCAGCACCATATGAGCCAACCGACTGGAGGACCGAGGAGGATCGACACCGGAGTCCAACCAATCGACTAGTGGCATGGTCGATTGACTAAGGATGTCCAGAAGATGTTGGATCAGAGACCAGTCAATTGGTTTGACAGACCAACCGATCGACCATGAGGTGAGTCGATCGGTTCAAGGGTTGAACCAATCAACTTGGATTGGTTGAAGCATAGATCTTCACCAACAATAGGTTGTTACATGTGATGTGGACCCTAGTGTCGGTAAGGTATGCCCAGAGAGACAATCATGTGATGATTGACATGACACATACCATAAAAGGATTTGATTAATACTCATAAAGGCAAACTTCTAATTCATTCAGTTTAATTGAATTATGATATAATGATGAAACATTAAGAATGTCTAAAGAATGACAATACTCAATAACGTATGTATTCAAGTACGTGAATTGGAGAATGAGATCATATGAATATTAAGAGTATGTATATTCTTGTTATGTCCCTAGTCAGTTGTTATTGTGGAATGTAGATAGACACCAAAACACATAAGACTGGAGTGTGAGTTGGTTGATGAATGAATCTCATTAGTGATGATATGACAATATCAAACCAAGCATACATACACATGTTAAAGAACAATGTATCAGACAGACCCACCTTGAGAATGCCACGTGGAAACCATCATTGCTGGTCATATTCATCTCTCATACTGAAGGCGGCGATTGTGATTCTTAGACCTAAAATTAGTGCACTCATCACATATCGTTGGGTATACTTTGACATCATCAAACGTAATCCTAAAATACAGGTTGCCATAAAGGTGATGATTTAGTAGCTTTGATACATGGGGTTAGACTGTGAGTGATAGAGATGTGATTTGTCCCTCCTACTGGAATTTGATATCCTGGCCACTTGATAAATGAGACTGAGAAACGCATGTGCATGCACATGTGAATCAATATATATATGACATTCGTGTCACAATATATCATACAGTCTGCTCTTGGTTCAAGAAACATGATTTGAACGTTAAGAGGATGATGATTTCCATGCCTCGAGTTCACTCTGGATATCAGATACAAAGGAATTATACAATCATTGCAACACCTTACATAAATTGTAGGTTGAAGTTGTTCTCCAACTTTCCATTAACTTGGGTAGCACTGATGTGCATATACACACTGCTCTCTACTTATAATGACATAAGTTAGTTATAGACATTCACTTCCAATGTGATATGGGACCTATAGGGTCACACACATAGGAACTCATCTAGTAGAGGAGTTTAATCTTGAAAAATAATTGGATTGATTAATAAAGTGTTTAGATACTCAATTCACACAACAAATTAGTTGATTGCATTGCCAGCCGATCGTCTCACATGGTGAGACGTTAATTTGGAGTTCCAAACAATCGACTCAAATGTTGAGACAGATGATTGGGTTGTCATGATGATAAAAAAATGAATTGGCTAAGTTCTGCCCAAACTGAGGTGTGAACCGACCAGTTCATTCTGTTGAACTGAGCAGTTCATTCTGTTAAACTGACTAGTTTGGATCGAATAACCAGATGATCGTCTGGGTGAGCGAGATGACTGTCCCACATGTACAAGATCGCTCAATTTGTGGGGAAATTTGATTGCATCAAGGATTAGGGCTGACGTCATGTCGTGCATTAATTGGATTCGAATTGAAAAATTCGTGTGTAATCGAGAAACATGGTGGAATGACCGTCTGGTTGTGCCAGATGACTCTCACATGTGACATGAACATTTCACATGCAAAATGACCATTTCAGATGTCACAAGTTGTAAAAATTTAAGATCTTTCGGTCCCTTCCACTCCCAAATAGATTTCAAACTGACTCAGAACCCTAGCCCTAACCCCGCCTATAAATATAGGGGTATTGGGGGCTTCCCAGGGCACAACATAGGAAATTGAGAATTAGTTGCTCTGACAATTGTTGTCCTCTCTAGTTGTGGTAACCAAGAGAGCCCAAGAAAGTCCTACCCAACTAGGGATGGATAGCAAGGGAGAGAACAACTAAGGATCATTGTTGTGGGAGAGCAAGTTGGTGACTAGTACGCCGATTAGAGAGATAACTCCTTCATGTCTGTTCTAGTTGAACGTCAGGAGTTCTAGTTGGTATGTGTGGACTACTATAGAGGTAGGCATCCTTTGGCTACTTCTAGGAGGACACCATCAGGTTGTAGTCCGTGCCAAGACCGTAGGAGTAGTTGTAGAAGTTGTTTAGTATGTTGTCCGTGTGAATACCAAGAGCTACACAGATACCATCCAAGAGCAACTAGAAGTTAGTTGCAACAACAATGAGTTGTAGTCACTAGACTTTCTCCAGGGTCATGTATAAACTTGTTAAACCATCCTTCCTATTTCATAGTAGTTGATGCAATCTTGTTGTTATGGGAATACTGATAGATAAAAAAATTCATTTCCACTGCCATACTCTGTGATTGTAATTCCCAACAATGATCTTAAAGCCACGTCAATTTACTATGTTTTACGATAATCAATATGATTGAATTTTTTGTTTTATCATTTATTTATTCCATATGATGCAAATATTTAAACTGTCTCATATGCGTATCCGATCAAAGACCACATAATCACAGACTAATATATATATATATATATATATATATATATATATATATATATATATATATATATATATATATATATATATATATATATATATATATATATATATATATATATATATATATACACATGATATGATATATATGCAATTTACACATGTCGCCCAAAAGTGGTTTTGATGGTGGATGTATAACATGGTTATGGCCTATACCCAATATCTATGTGTGGTTGGATGGTTTAGTCTTATTCATGTTTATCTCGGTATGCGTACCAAACCTCTATCTCTTTATTACCAATGTAAAGTTAATTCTTTCCTACCTTTGCTCCCCTCAAATGTAACTCGAGGTTTCTCTATAATCAATATATTAAAGTAGCAAATAAGATAGTTTCCTTTCTTGCAACAACAACTAAGATGATCATCGCCAAATGAGATGACTAGTTCGAGAGATGATACAACTATCTGGAGGACCATGGATGACAAAGCGAAGGAGCCAGAAGACCACCTGGTGGGCCCAACTAACTGTCTAGAAGGTGTCCAGACATTGGTTGGACAAGAGGCCAAACAACCATCCCAGAAGGCCTGAACGACCATCTAGAAGGTGTCCAGACATTGGTTGGACAGGAGGCCCGACCGACCGACCAAGAGGCAAGATGACCGGTTCAAAGGTTGAACATATGTACACATATTGGCAAACACAGATCTACACCAACAACAGGTTCATACATATAATGATTGACCTAGGTGACAGTAATTCCTTGAGACTCCACTAATTACATTAGACGTGTCTATAACCATCGCCTTTTGTTTTATATTGCATGTTTACATTGTGGGATATAGCATGTATATGATACAAACTATATATGTGGTGATTGGATACAATATATATATATATATATATATATATATATATATATATATATATATGATATAAATCCCTCAATCAAAATATATTAAGTCTAAGATGCTTTCTATTAGTGACACGCATGAAAAGCCTGTTCAACTAAGCACAGGTTATGCCCTTGCATGGTGTGCCATCTACGTCGTAGAAGTGTGATGGTAGATATGTAGGTTCTACCTTTGTAGGGTGCATATCTATCATGTTGGCTATTGGGCCAAACTTAACTAATGATTCTTAGAGTGTCTAATCACATAAGCATACATATGATCATGGCAAGGAGTTGCACATATCATCTATAAATAATTTCATATGATGCAATTGGCAAGTTGCCTACCTTAATGATTGATTATTTATCGCCGCGTTGGTAGAGTGATAATCAAATCATTTTGGATCTTGCTCATTAGAAAATTGTTCGCTACAATTTTTTGAATTATTACTTGAGGGTTATCAATTTGAACAGAATAATGAGAATGATAGTTAATTAAAGGCCTAATTAATATCACCAAAATCTTAATCAAATTAGAACAAAATGAGTTTTGACAAATTTGCAAATTCTTTTATAGAATCAAATGACAACAAACAACAATCACTTTTCTCTACGATCGGTCCTTGAGAAAGACAAACTTAATGGGAATAACTTTCATGACTGGTTAGGATGTTGAAAATCATTCTCACTTAGGAGCACAAGCTCTATGTCTTAGAAACGCCAGAACCATGATCCCCTTCCAATTCCACCTAGGGCTGACAGGGATGCTTTGAAGAAGCATATTGAAGATTTTGTGGATGTCAACTGTCTGATGCTATGTTCCATGAACTATGAGTTGCAAAGGCAACATGAGAACATGGATGTGATTGAGATGGTCACACATGTCAGGAACATGTTCTAGGATCAGACAAGACAAGAGAGATACAACGTTTCTAAAGCACTATTTAAATGCAACATGGCAGAAGGAGATCCAGTCAATCCTCATGTGCTCAAGGTTATTGGGTATGTGGAGAACCTAGCTAGATTGGGATTCCCCTTGGGTCAAGAGTTGGCCACTGATGTGATTCTACAGTTTTTTCCAGAATCATACGATCAGTTTGTCATGAACTTCAACATGAACGACTTTGACAAATCATTGACAGAGTTGTTGGTCATGTTGAGAGCAACTGAGGGACATATGAAGAAAGACAAGCCCATGTCTGTGATGGTGATCAATAAGACAAAGGGATAGTATAAAGGTAGGGGCAAAACTAAAAAGAGTTTGAAAGTTGGCCAGAAGCCCAAATCTTCATATCTCAAAGCAAATGGAGGAGTGAAGAAAAGAGGCAAATGTCACCATTGTCACCAGCCTGGACATTGGAAAAGAAATTGCCCACTCTGGTTAGAGGAACTAAAGAATAATAACAAATACACAGAGGCCTCCACTTTAGGGTTAAAATGTTATAAGATAAATTTGACTACTTCTTCTGGTATGTGATACCAAGTAGAGATCTGACATACTTGATGTGCAGGATCTGACAAGAAGTAAAAGCCCTTATGGAAGGACAAATATGGACAAGGTGAAGCAAGAGTTGCGGAAGCTTTAGTCTACATTCAAATTTCTCTTAGCCCAATGGGCATGTGGTAGAGTTAGTTGAACTGCTATTTCATTATGCCAAGTAAAATAGAAATATTTGCTTTAACTATTTTGTATGACAAGATTGTTGAGTCAATAAAGCGAGGTATTAATGTTTCTATTTCAAAAGATATGATCTTGTATGGCTATGCCCAAACATCTAAATGGTCTTTGAATAAAAGAATCTCAAGATGAATGTTTATAACATTTATACCAAAGGATTATAATTGATAACTCAAGACTATCATTAGCAATAGTCACCTTGGACGTACATATGAGAAATGCATGTCTAGAATGTATATTGATGTTAATCTAGATTCTCTTGGTTATCGAACCTATGAAAACATGCAAATCCTTATTTATGCACAATATGACATGACATCCTTCACTAGATGTAGTGGGAGGATAAGCCTTCCATCATACCACATACGTATGATGCATGAAGATCTTGTGGAATGAATGCTATGTATAGTTGCTTATACTTCATTTTATTTACTGGTAATATGATGATATGTACTCAGTAAATAGCAACATAGATCTCTTGAAGTGTTCAAGTAGATTATAAATGAAATGTAATTTTGATAAAAGTATTAACAGACTTCGATGAGATCAAATGTTAAAATACTTTACATAAATACCTTGAGAGCCTTTAGGAAAGAATTATGATAATGTATTATAGGTCAAATCCTTTTGAACATGATGATGTGTCAGAATGAAGGAATTATACCATGATGTGTCATGATATAATTATCAATTAATCTAATCTTCTTGTATCCTTATAAATATATACCTATCACTAAACCATGTGCCATCTGAATGGTTAATAAGACATCATATATGATATGTTATGGGAATGTCCCAATATCTCTAAAGGATTGAAACCTACATTGATAAAGCAGTCTCTTGAAAAGGTTCATCCACAAACCATAACTATTGAATATTACTATTGATCCCTATACAATAACAAAATTATTTCTGTTGAAAGGATAAATGAGTTCCTAAAGAGTCAGTGGGAGTAAAGGTAGAACTCAAAAGGTTTGAGGTCAATAAAAGGCACATTAACAACTGATTGGGTCACAAATTGTTGTGGATTCTCAAGTACATCATGTAACACAGAATAAAGTAGTTCTAGTAGAACATGTCTGAGATTGAGTATTTTAGAATCCAACAAATAAGATAGGTTGGTCATGACAAGATGAGCCAACTAATCAACTAGAAACTATAGAGTACCATAAATTGAGTAACAACTCAAGGCCATCACGGGGTCCATGTAAACTAACAAGGTATGAACTTGATATCACTACCTGAGGGGTAAAACCCAAAAGGTGATGTTAAGGTCTTGTGTGAAAGACCTACGTGGATAACATAAGAGGATGAATTGGTTGAAAAGGAATTTGTATTAGTTCAAATTGTTGAACATGATAGAAATTCCTTTACCATTTGTCAAGCTTTTTGTTTTAGCTAAAATAGACTATGAGATTTAGCATATGAAGATAGAAATTGAATTCCCTAAAGGGAATATATCAGAGGATGTGTATATTACACAACCTAAAGGGTTTTATAACTTCAAGAATGAAAATAAAGTCTACAAACTATAAAGTTCAATATGAGATTGAAACAAGCATCTCAGAGGAAGGGCCTTTTGACTTGACAATATATTCAAAGAGTTTAACTCGAATCAAGATAAAAGATGAATTATTTGATTACAAAATATTTAGTGGGATAATATATGAATATTCCACATATGATGAGGAATTACATCTCAATATTGTGAATATTAAAAGATGGCATGAAAACACCTTCAACAATGAATGATTAGGTGAAACATCTTACGAGATAAGGATTAAGATGTATAGAGATAGTTCTTGAATGTTTCACAATATAAGTTTGAACACATACAATAACAATGTGTTGAAGAAGTTCAACATGGAAGGATTCAATGAGAGAGAATTTGGATTAGTCTCTGATGAACCATATGTTCCAATTCTTGTGAAGGATGGAAATGACATAATAAGATGCCATAAGCTGTAGCTATGGATCTATCATGAATGCTATAGATGTCCTTATCATCTTGTATATATTAGACATGACAAGATGATATTAAATTCCAATAAGAGTTATTGGAATGTCATTAAAATGTATCCATTAGTCCTTGAGAAATAGAATTACTTAAGTATAAATTTCTAGCAAATGGAGATAGCAATAATGGAAGAGTTGAGTGTAAAAGGTTACACCAAAACAAGCTTCCAAAATGACAAAAGTGATTGCAATAAAATATGTTTAAAAGGAGAAAATGTTGTTAGTTGGAAGGGTTCCAAACTAATGTCCATTAATACTATTCTACAATAAAATTCGAGTATACTTGTGTTACGAATACATAGTGATACTGTATGTGTAATGACCCATTTTCAAATTAGTCATCTAATAAGGGTTTACTTGGATGATTGTATGCTTAATTGAGTTGATCATTGTTTAAAGCTTGATTAGTGATGGTAGCTAAGTTTTGATATTTTAAATATAATGAGAAGGTTTAATCATACTTTGATTCACATAATTAGGGTTTAAGATTCGGAAACCCTAATCGGCCCAAATTAGGGTTTTGATGACATATGAAAACAGAATTTGATAAGTACAGTGTCTCACTAAATGATTTTTAGTATTTTATCTGTAATTATGATTTAATTAAAATTTGGAAACAATTTGGATATTTTAAATGTGAACACTCTTGAAAAGTATCAAAATTTTTGAAGAATGTTTTGACCTATTTTTCGATCGAGTTTCAAACTCGACCGATCATATTTTCATATTGATATAGTAGTGTGGTAATTGAATTTTATCTTTTTATTGGTATATCCAATTGATCTCAAATTTTAAAAGTAGTTTTGAAACTCCATTATAGACACCATATTAAATTGGTGTAATTTTTGGATGACTTTTGATCTCTACAGAGAGGGGTGTCGGTCGAGTTCTGTGAAGGACAAACTCGACCGACCATGCTGCTGACTGCAATATAGAAGTATAATATTTGATTTTTAGTTATTTATTGATAACTCCAAATGATCTATTTTTTATTTTTTTTTCGAACTTAATTTTAGACATTTTATTAAAGTTTCATAATTTTTGGATGAGGTTTGAGTTCTGAAAAGTGTGGTGTCGTTTGAGTTTATAACTCAACCGACCAACTAGTCTGAGCAAAATAAAAATATAATGAAGGGCTTGTTTGCAATTGTTCTAAGCACCTCAATTCATCTATATGACTAACCTAACACACACGGATCTCTCATAACTCGTCATTCCTGACAAAGAAACAAAATTCTTGAGAGAGATGAGAGCTAGGGTTTTGAGTAGAGAAAGTGGTGGAGATGTTGACCTAGGGTTTCTCTATCCAAGATATGATGAAATCAAGTAAGTTTAGCTTCTTTGCATAGCATTTCATGGTGAATCTTCTCTCACATGTCAATATTCTGTCCCTCCCCTGATTTGATTCAAAATCACATCAAATCTCCCCCTTTTCTCACTCTTTCTCTTCTAATCCCCATTTCTAGGGTTTCCGAGTTGAGAGGAGAAAGAATTGGATTCATTTGCTAGAGTTTGATTTGGTTTCCAAATATTTAGAGGTTGACCTACGTTTTTAAGGTGCTTGGCACCTGAGGTGAGTGTTTTTCTCCCTCCTAAGTTTATATTCATGTTTAAGCCTAATTATATCCAGTTAAAACAATCGGAAATCTTGTTTGTATATGTATGTGATTGGATTTGATTTGGGAAAGATATTGGAGGATCCAATTTTACTGATTTTGATTATTTTTCTTTGATTAGAACTTGATTAGTTTCTAAGATATTGATTGAGGATCCATGGAGAATCCTAAATAGGTGAATATGCTATTTCATGTGAATTGTATTGATATGCTTAAAAATCAGCCCAATGGCCGATATGCTTGGAATTGAATTGACATGTATAGAATCATATTTGAATTGTATTAGAATGTATTATACAAGTGTATTGCTGAATGTTAATGGAATTGAATATGATATACATTTAAAGATCAACACGAGGTGACCAATTTTCTTGATTAGGGTTTGAGTTGTGGAAGTGAATCAAATGAGTCAATGTATACTTATGATAGATGAATGGAATTGTGAAAATGGAAATTAGGGTTTCCATGTATGTGAATAGCCCTAATGAACCTCTATGAATCATTATGAAATTACTTAGTGATATGAATCTTATGACGTGTTGAACTATTTGGTACAGCGAGGCCTGGTGGTGGACGGAGCGAGCGATGCCCTAGGGAGCGAGCGCCGGGGTGGCGGCCCGCCGCCCGACGGGGCTACCTCTGAGGAGAAACCAGTATGACTGTGTCTTTTCTCCACCCCCACTCTCTCCTTCCTCATCTCCATCCCTCCCCCCTCTCCCAACCAAATCCATCGCAGATTTTAGGGCTCGCTTCAAAGCAGCCCAGGCTGAATGGATGCTAGATCCATCGTCGTCTAAGCGAGATCTGGAGCCGGCTACGACTACCGCTCCCTGCCTCGACATCACCATAGTGGTTTCAAGGGAGAGTGGAAGAGGCGACGGACGAGGAAGGCCATATGTTCCCAGCATCGTCCTGTTGCGACGCCAGAAATGGGCTGTTCAGGGGGGGGCGAGCTTCATCAGCAGGGTGTAGCGACTATTCTGGCTAACCAGGGAGAGGAGCGGGCACTGAAGAAGAGCGATGTTGAGGGCCACTTTTTCTCCGCCATGGTCGTTCTTGAGATGGTCGATGTGAACCAGGATGAGGCTCTTCTGCTTCCAAATGAGGCTAGGTGGGAGAACTTGTCTGAGGAGTGTAACCCCACAGCCGATGGGGATCCACTGCGGAAGGTGGCTGCTGTCCTTGAGGTGTTCGACGATATGTCAGGAGGGTCTTTTCCTCCAGGAAGCTCCGAAGAAGTTTGCAACAATGAGGGGATCTGGGTCAGTGAAATTTGGGTCCCCCTCATGGCAGCGTCCTCCGCAGATGTTTCTTTTGGACATGTTGGGGACGTTGGTATGGTGGAGGATCGGGTGAAACCTTCACAAGCTCCCCCTTCCCTTGCCGGACTGGTTGCCCCCCTGTGGCGCATCGTACCCCTAGGGGTGCTTGTTTCTGATGTCTACGACGAGGACACTGGAGACACCAATGCAAGGCATTGATGGTGTGCTTTCATTGTCGAACTGTGGGGGCACTTGGCACGTGATTGTATGGCGGGGAGGCCGATCTGACGGTGACTGTCCCTTACTAGGGATCAGTGTTTTCGCTGTCTACAGCGCAGACATTGGAGGCGACCGTGCTCTTCCCCGACAATCTGCTTTCGGTGTAGATCTCTGGGGCATGTTGTGCGAGATTTCCAGAGGTACACCCAGGAACAACCAGTTATAGGACCAGCGTGTGCTGCCCAGCAAGAGAAGGTGTCTTCTGTCTCTAGTGAGGTTCTTGATGATACCAAGGCCAATTTTGTTGCACGATGGGTACAAGACTCAGTCGGTGTGAGTCGGTGGCTGCGGAGCCCTTGCCTCAGAGATTTTATGACGTCACAGTGGGGAGGTGGGTGCAAAGACAAGCGGAAGCCGAGTATGGACGGATGCCCGAGCCATTCTTCAGTGGTGGCTGCAAGTTACAGAGATGAAGGTGAGGGATATATCAGCGAGCTTGAGGATGATGATGGTCTAGTTAGTGTCTTTGACAACTTTGGGAGTAAGAAGCGTGGAGGCTGGACCTGAGGATGAGATATCTAGGAATCTTCTTGATCTTGTGAGGCAAGATCGAAGATGGTGGAGTCCAGGACCTATTAGTTGCCAATTGTGGCGGAAGGAAGAGGAAAGGCGGAATCAGCTGGGATATCTTCTAGAGGAGGTTTTGTGCGGGGCTTCTGCATGGATTTGATTTCATTGCTTGATGACTTTCTATTTGGTTTGCATACTTTACTGGTCGAGAATGACCTCTGTAATGTGGATGACACCTCTTTGCTTGCTTGAGGAGCGAGATGAATAAGATGATCCTTTTGTTAAAAAAAATGTGTTGAACTAAGGATGAATTCTTGAAAACCCTAGATGTTTAGTATAAAGACAATTACGAGTGATGAAGCTAGAACTTATATATGATGTGAATGTTGAATGTAAGTATTAATACTTCAATTGAATATGATGAGTCTTACTAATATTATCTAAGTCTAATGCATTTGTTTTAGTATAATAAAGAATGATCATTGTTGATTACGGGAATGACATTAGAAGTCAATGACATGGTACACTTATCTAAATATAAGAAATGATATGAAGAAAAAAATGTATTGATGGCGATGGCAAGTTAAAGATGAAACTAATGAAGTCATTATGATGAAGTCTTTAATCCTTTGTTTTAATTACATGTGGCTTAAGTCCAATTGAATGAAACACACTAAAACTAGACTTTGATGGATATCAATGAAAAGAGAAGTATTGCATATCAAGTGAGTTAAAAATGATTGGTTCTAGTAATTTAATGAACATGACATGAGAGAAGTTGAGATTAATAAATATTAATTGAAGGAAAAAGATGAGAATTAGTAGATGAATTTAAGAAACAAACTCTAACCCTAAAATGTTAAGCTAGATGGTGCTAATAAATAACAATCTCAAATTAGGGATTAAGGAATGTACATAATTGTAGTTTAATTTAATTAAAAGATGAGGTTCAAGCATTTGAATTGATTTACAAGAATGTGTTCTTGTATTGTGATTATTTGATAGAATACTTATACTATGAGAATGAATAGTTTTGATGGAATTCAAATGATAATCAATGTGTGTTGATTAGTAACCCCATATGAAGAATGTGAAATAAAAGAAGAAGAGAACAAAGTCTGCTATGCATGTATATGCATGAAATTTATTGGCATCTATGTAGATTGGATGGAACAAGCATATGTTGTATGACAAATCTATTCTGAGTATGAGGAATGATACATGATATCTATATGCTTTTACTGTTGCTAGTTCTAATGCCTATGCTAATATTTGTTTAGAAATGTGATATACAATGAACTGATACGATTTATGTTGAAATTGAATTTAATATGCACTCCTTACATTGAGAAACCTTGATAAGGGTAAATATTGCATAATGAGATTATGTTTAGGACTGAAAGCCCACTGATGATGATAAAACCCTGATGGGGTAAATGATGGACAGTAAAATTATGTCTCAGGCCAAAGGCCTACTATTGATGATTGCTATGAGATGATGTAGAAGATAAAAATAATCATATGTGTTGCAATATATAGATTTGTTGTGCTTCTTGCTTTGATCATTGTTGTTACTAATAAACTTAATCTATTTCATGTTATTCTAGTTATGCGAGAATACACAAATATGATATATGATGTTTTGAATTCTTTTAAGCTGAGTAAAAGAGACTAATAACAAGTGAAATGATAGAACATCTAGTTAGGTGCCCTAAACACCGTGAGTTTCCCCGAGGACCACACTGGGGAAACAAAATGGATCTCCTTATAGTAATCGATGAATTATGAGAAGGATTTCTAGAGTGTGGATCGAGACCTTAAAGGTTAGACCACCAGGATTTAGGAGTGAGTCATCTGGAGTGGCTATGGCCCTAAATCCTTGTTGTGAAAGTCTATGTCCAGATGGAATAGACTCTATTGAAATGAAATATGTGAAATGTGAAAAATATGTGAAATGATGTGATATGTGATATACTATTTTGTTGGTTCCTATCTCGTGTACCTGAGATGAGGATGTGAGCCTCTTTAGGCAACCCTGAGGTGGCCAGCGTCTGTTGTTGATATCTTAGGGTGGTCAGCTAAATGCTAAGATAGTGACGATGAGTCGTTGACATGAGAATTAGGCGTGGCGACTTCTATTTGGTGAGGTACAAGCCAAGTAGTTTCTAAGCAAATGAATAAAAGATGATAAGCTGTGTAGAACATGATTTGAATGGTTGTTGCATTCCTTGTACTACTACTTGATGATTTGTTATCATTGATTATGCTTCTTGTTGAGGAAAGTAATCATGTTGATATGGACATTTTCTATTTCATATTATGATATGTCATGTTGACAAGTTATAAATGATGGTATTCATATCCATTTTGAAGTTGAGTTGGATTGCTTGCTATTTGATAGTATTGTTTATTAGATGTGTACTTCAGCTTCAGGACTGTAGGATGTATTCCTGGTCTGACTGGTGGAGTGTCACAAAGTTAATGTTATTGTTATGTATTGATTCAAAATGCTTAGAACTTGACTTATTTATCATACAGTAGGGTTCTTAATATGAACTAAGAAGTATATGTTGATTTGTTCATAGACATGCTCTAAAAGATGTCTCAAAGTTATAATTAGTTTAAGCGATTACCTTATCTGTTGGATTAGATTCCCATTGTAAGTTAGACATGAATTATGATAGAACTATCTGTTAGAATTTTCAATATATGCATGTTTTTGTTAAGTTTATATACTTAATCTGATGCTGATGCATGCACCTAGCTTGAGTGGGAGGTATCCACTCACTGGGGCTCTATATGAGTCTCATGAGGTTGTTTCAGATGTTTTTAGGTATAATGCTATCCAACAGAGAGGTTGTGACACCCCGCCATCACACAGACAGCAAGGTGACACGCGAAAACGTGCGGATATACCATAAACAACATATTACTGGAAACACGGGTTAATTAAAACCGATTGCGGAAAGCATACATAAGAGAACTTTTACATCCAGATCCTACAGAGAAACATGCTATATAAATATTACAAGCCTTGATATATGTTCATAGCTTATCGGAACCAGTTGTACTGTCAGCACTAGAGTTTATCACCTATTTATATATACATAACGGGTCACGTAAGGCTAGCAGCAGGATATACAAAATTACAACAACTAGTCATCATAAAATGTCGTCAGACACCTCCGAGGACCTGAGAGTACATGGATGACTCTAGTGGCAACCTCCACCGGTGACTGGGGAAGCTAGATACTCAGAGTCAACCCTGAGGTTGACCACGGCTGGCGCTGCCTTGCTAGGCTACACACAGTTGAAGACAACCACCGAAGGCTTGGGTGAGCGCGGGGCAAGTCTGTCCCTATCAGCAGAGTTGGGCGGAGAAGGAGCGACGCGGTTGGCATGGTCTGGCATTTGCGGTTGATGGGCCGAGGAGGAAGAAAGGAAGCCTTCGTTCCTCTATTTTACAGAGTAAACAAGGGAGGCGAGATCCTCAGCTGCGTGAGGGAGATGAAGTGGGGAGCGGGCAACTAGGTTATCAAGTAGTCGGATCCAAGGCATGATCTGTGAGAGAAGGACATCTAGCACGATCACCTAAAAAGGTTGTAAACCAGCGGGGTGAGATACACAGTCCCAGTGAGAAACATAACTCCCCGTCGAAACTATAAAACCTCAGAAGGTTAAAGCAGATAAAGCAGATAGCTGGTAAAGACATATAATAAGAGCAACATACTAAGCAAGACCATTATTACCATCAATCTTACCAAGATATCCAGGAGGCATATAACCAAGTACTTCTTTATGGAACATGATTGACAAGATAAGATTTATAAGAACTTATCATAAAATATCATCATCATACACATAACTGCAAGGTATAACTAGATTAGCTATATAAGCAAAGCCTCAAACAATGTTCCGTATTTTGCTCTAAGCAGTATATATACTATTCGGCTGGATTACGTTTTGTTATGCCCTGAGGAAGTGAGCTATCCGTGTTCAAATCCATCCTTTGGCTGCGAAGCCCAAAAACTGGTGCCATACAAGGTCAATGGGAGAGCCGGACTCCATGAACTCACCTCCTCATGGTCAGTGCATGAAAACCAAAGCAGGACCGCAGTCTCATGCTTATATGGCCTCAGCCTTAGGGTCAGCTCCGCAAGCTACCCATATCTCTAGCTCACCTTGGCATAGGTTCTAGTATCCTTTTGAGCCACGGGCATGATCACCGTTCTCTTGAGTCATGAACGCATTCATGCTCTAATTCATTGAGTCATGGGATTGTTCACCATGCTCCATATATCCCGAGTCTACAACTGCAGTTGTACTCTAATCCTCCTATTTTCGGCTAGGAGAAAACCCCACATATTCAACAATATGCACTCCAGGTAATCCTGTAGGATAAACCTATTTCACCACCACCAAATCTGACGATGATGGATCTATGGCCAGGGAAAACTACATGATATGTTCCACTATAATTGATTAGTATATTTTAAGAGAGTTGTTGAGGCAACCAAGTTGTAAAACATAAACAACACTGAGCTACATTAATACTATTATTATCACATCATCGTGGGATCTCAATCCCTCCTCACGGATTGCTACCGCCTCTCAAGGCATCAACATCCTGGGATCGCAATCCCCTATCTCATCATCATAGGATAACACCTCAACTAGGTACTCAACCTTTATCAGGTCCTCAAACCTATCTCATCATATTGGTGATGCATGTTATCTCATCAACAAGGATTATAATCATTTAGTGTTATTCAAAGTACATAAACCTCATAGCTCTTACCTGGATATGAATCCATTTAATATACATGCATGGTTAGTATGCACATCAAGAGAGATAACTTAAAATCACCATACATAGCTCTTATTGATTATCATGTTATTAGGATTTGCAGATGCACATGTCATGATTATAAACATGTGTGTCATACTGTATTAATTACAACATTAGTATCAAATCATGGCATCCATTTATGCTATTTACCTTATAAACATGAGAAAGCATCTTATCATCTTAAAAAACATCATCTTTAAGCATCAAACATACCAATGGTTTACAAACCATTATTCATATTTCATTAACAACAACGATGGATTACATGATAAAGGATCACTAGCTAGGTTTTCTGGGTTGGTCATAACCTTCACCAAAAGTGCTTGCTACCCCCACTAGAAATGTGACGGGTAGGGTAACCCTCACTACATGTGGTATCAGATAGGGTAACGATCCTCACTAGAGACCTATCGGCCAAGCACTTAGCCACATATCGGCCAACCCAAAGGCAAGGTATATCGGGCAACCACTTCATGGTGTGTCATGCACCTAGAGAGAAAAGGTGCTAACGCTCAGCTCAGATGCAAGGACTACATCATGCAACCAAGACCAAGAAGTGTAACGTGTAGTTGAGTCCATGGGGCATATCATGCACCCAAGGTCAAGGTGTGACAGGCAGCTTAGCTAGGGTTAGGGTTTGGGTTGTGTCGGACAACCATCACCACCCTATTGGCTAAGATTGTGGCGCCCAAAACCAGCACCATAACGCCCATCAAGGTGCACATCAACAATCGATACAAGGGCACCACAAGGAAGACTAACGCCCAACTGAAACCAACACACCATATCAGTCACCACAAGGTACCCACAAGGGCCACCACTCAACCCATGTTGGGTAAGAACCCAACACATGTATCGTCCAAGACTCCAAACAGAGATATCAACTAGGCACTCTATCGGCCAACAACTACTAGGTCAAAGGATCATCTAGATCAAGGCATATCGTCCAAGCTCATCATCAAGGTCAAGAGAGCTATATCGGGCACAAAGCCAACCAAACACATCATATCGGCCAAGCAAGGAAGGTGTGTCAGGCAACACTACTACAAGGTGTAATGTGCAAGGCACCAAGCTCATCCTGACAAGGTCATCATCAACCTCAAGATCACCATCATCAAAACCATAAAAGATCAAGAGGATTGGCTCACCTTTCAACAACCAAGAGAGAGGGGTCTTACACAACTTCCATCACCAATCGGGCAACATGATGGATCATTTCCATATCAGCCAAGGTCTCAACCACTACTAGGTCAACACTCAACCAAGGCTCACCTCTCAAATCCATGGCGAGAGAAGAGTGTTGCCCAAGCAACTAGAGTATAGACTCACCTCTCAACAACCAAGTGATAGGGGTGTTGCCTATATCACTAGAGCCAAACTCACTTCTTAAGACCAAAGGAGAGAAAGGGGTATTGCCCCAAAGAAAACCCTACTCCATAGGTTCGGCCAACAAGGTCAAAGAACATCTACAACATATCCATTATAGCAACAAGATCATAAAACAAGATCAAAGGTGCAAACTAGAGTAAGAAACACATCTAACAACATGCATGGCCGATCATGATCATATGCGAACATGCAACATAAAAGAAGGTAGTATAGTTAGGGTTAGAAGTTATGTATCCCGCCTTAAGCAAGCTCCTCAAGCTCCAATCTCTAAGCTTAAGCACCACCACAAGAGGAAGAAGGAGAATCCAAGGAGAAGGATCGACCACCAAGCTTAGCTCCTCCAAGTGTATCGGCCACCAAGGTTGCAAAGGAGAGGTGTCATTCACAAAGGAAGAGGGGAAACTAAGAAACTAAAGGGATCCTTAGCAAGAGAAAGGAGATACATATATAGAAGAGGGTGGAGGAGAAAACAAGGCAATGTGTCGCCCACCTAGGGACACTTATCCATGAACAATGCCACCTTCTCATCTCTCCACGACCACATATCCAAGGCTATTGCCACATGCAAGCACCATGCACCAAGTGTCCACTAGAGTGGTGACACAAATGAAGCTAAGAGTCAAAGATGGTCCATGGCCGACACACCACACTCCCTTGCCCGACACAGCCCCATGGGCGACACACCCATGGCCGACACCAAGCTCACTTGCCTGATACAGGGTCCAACAAGGCAAAGCAAGGCCCAAACAAGGCAAAACAAAGCCCAACCGAGCTCAACAGATCCCAAGGCAACTCAAGCAACAAGCCCAACCCTTCCTCTCAACCCTAGAGGAAGAAAGGAGAGAGAGAAACATCTCTCAAGGTGACAAACTTGCTCATCAACCCTAAACTTAGGTTATTTGCAAGTAGCACCTATAACCCTCAACAAAGCTCAAGCAAACCTTAATCACCACTAGAGGTGATTAACAAGCAACTAAGCATAAGGTTTAGGCAAAGTAAACATGATAACCCAAAATGGAGGTCAGGGTCCTTACAAGCCATAAACCTCTACAAAGAGATTTCATCCCCGAAATCCAAAGAGAAAAGTGAGGGATACATCCTCCTCATCTCTTCCTCAAGCTCCCACGTGGCTTCCTCAACACCACAATTATGCCAAAGAACCTTCACAAGAACCAGGTCCTTCCTCTTTAACTTCTTTACCCTTCTGTCAAGGATCGTCACTGGACCTTCCTCATAGGTCACATCTTCATCGAGCTCAACTTCAACTGGCTGTATCACTATCCCTGTGTCTGGATAACTTTTCTTCAACATGCTGACATGGAACACCGGATGTAACCTGTGCAACTCTGGCGGCAGCTCTAGCTTATAAGATACCTTGCCAACACATGCTATTATCGGGTATGGCCCCATATACTGGGGGTGCCAATTTGCCTTTTCAGCCAAACCTCAGCACACCTTTCCAAGGTGAGGCCTTGAGATACACTTTGTCTCCCACCTAGAACTCTAAAGGTCGTCAGCGATTATCTGCATACGACTTCTGTATGTCCTATGCCGCTTTCAACTTTTGTTGTATCACTCTGATGTTCTCTGTTGTCTGCTGCACTAACTCAGGACCCAAAATCTGATACTCACTGGACTCATACCAACATAGAGGAAATCTACACTTCCTGCCATATAGAGCCTCATAAGGAGCCATGTTGATGCTCCGCTAGTAACTATTTTTGTAGGCGAACTCTATCAAACTGAGATGCACATCCCAACTGCCTAGAAACTGCAAAACACATGCTCAGAGAAGATCCTCCAAACTCAGAATAGTCCTTTCATACTGTCCATCTGTCTGCGAGTGGAAGGCAGTACTGAACCTCAATTGCGTTCCCAACGCTTTGTGCAACTATTCCAAAAAATGACTCGTGAACTGAGGATCTCAGTCAGAAACTATCATTGCTGGTACACCGTGCAAACACACTATCTCGTCTACATACACCTGAGCAAGCTTCTATGTTGTATACATTGTCTTCACATGTATGAAATGCACAGATTTTGTCAATCTGTCCACTATCACGCAAATGGAATCATGATTCTTAGCTGTCCTTGACAGACTAACTATGAAATCCATGGTTATATGACCCCATTTCCACTGTGGTATTGGCATGGGTTGCAACATACCTTCCGACTTCTGATGCTCAACCTTAACTTGTTGGCATACCGCACACATAGCCACAAACTCGAATACATCCTTCTTCAAGCCAGGCCACCAATACAGATCCTTCAGATTATGATACATCTTGGTGACTCCTGGATGCATAGCATACATCGATGTGTGTGCTTCCTCGAGCACTAGCTTTCTCAGATCATCAACATCGGGGACCACCATCCTACCATGATATCAAACTAGTCCATCCTCAGACTCATGGAACCCATCACGCTTTTCACTGCCGAACTCTGATCTGATCAACTGAACTGAAGCATCTGTCTACTGTGCATCTTTGATCTACTGCCTCAACATAGGCTTTACTTGCATCTGTGCCAACAGTCCTGCCAACCAGGAAACTTCCAATTGCACATTCATCTGCCACAAAGAGACAAGCATATCCCGTCTATGGCATACCAAGGAACCCAACTGTGCCTTATTCATAGGAAGAGAAGAAGAAGACTTTTTGCTAAGTGCATCAGCTACCACATTTGCCTTACCAGGATGATACTCAATGGTGCAATCATAATCATTGATCATCTCCATCTAGCGATGCTGTCGCATGTTCAGCTCACTCTATGAGAAGATGTACTTCAGATTCTTATGATCTGTAAAGATCTGACATACTTCCCCATAAAGATAGTGTCTCCAGATATTTAACACATGAACCACCACTGCCAGCTCCAAATCATGTGTCAGATAGTTCTCCTCATGTTTCTTAAGCTATCGTGAAGCAAAAGAAACCACATGATCTTCCTGCATCAGCACACATCCTAAGCCTTTCTTGGAAGCATCACAGAAAACAACATAGCCTTTCCCAGGCTCTGGCAGCACCAACACTGGAGCACTAGTCAACTTCTCCTTCAAAATTTGGAAAGCTTGCTGACAACGATCATCCCAGACAAAAGGTACATCCTTCCTGGTCAACTTTGTCATCGACAATGCGATCACACTGAAGTCCTTTATAAACCTCCGGTAGTATCCTGCTAAACCCAAAAAACTACAAAATTCTGTCGGCATCTTGGGTTGCTCCCAATCTACAACTGACTCCACCTTCTTAGGGTCCACTATGACTCCTTCTGTAGATATCACATGACCCAAGAAAGTCACTTCTTTCAAACAGAACTCACACTTACTAAACTTGGCATACAATTGATGTTGGTGAAGAAGAGTCAACACTTGTCAAAGATGTTGTTCATGCTCTTGACTGTCCCGACCATAGATCAATATGTCATCTATAAAAACTACAACAAACTGGTCTAGAAATGGATGAAACACTGTGTTCATCAGATCCATGAAAGCAGCAGGTGCATTGGTTAGCCCAAACGGCATAACCACAAACTCAAAGTGACCATACCTTTTCCTAAACACTGACTTTGGTATGTCATCCACCTAAATCCTCAATTGATGATATCCATACCGTAGATCGATCTTTGAGAACACTGTAGCGCCACTCAACTGATCAAACAAATCATCTATTCTCAGCAACGGGTACTTGTTCTTGATCATAACTTTGTTCAGCTGCCGGTAATCTATGCACAAACACATCGATCCATCCTTCTTCTTTACAAACAGGACCAGAGCATCCCAAGGCGATGTGCTCGGTCGAATGAAACCTTTGTCCAACAACTCCTGTAACTACTTCTTCAGTTCTGACATCTCAGCTGGAGCCATCCTGTAAAGTGTCTGTGCAACTGGCTGTGTTCATGGTACCAGATTGATCTCAAAGTCAATCTCTCGAGGTGGGGGAACACCAGGGAACTCATCTAGAAACACATCCACAAACTCTCAGACAACAAGCACCTCCTCAATAGGGAAAGAACTTGTCAATTGGGTTGGGGGTCATAACATGCAAACACATGTCATCCATTCAAATCATCCAAACCAGACAACAAGTTAGGTGCTAATGAATTACCCTAAACTACCAATTAGCCATGGGTGAGCTAGGGCATCAGAAGGAGAACTAGTCCCTACCATTTCATATTCACCCTTACGAGGCTCATTTGAATTGGGGTTTAGATGGAATTCAATTAGGACCTAATCAAGTCTAGGTTTCTAGATTAGATGTTCCTAGGAAAATTAAGGGTCGAGGGTAGTAATGATAAGGTGAAACTAGGGCTTTAGACCCCAATTCCCCCACATTCTAGCCTTGAGAGGGCTCCAAGCTAATTGCACTAAATGACTTTAATCTAGCTACTTAGATCTCTCACCTAGGTTTAGGGATATTTATTAGTATGTAGGAAGATGGGAGGCAACCTAGGGATCCAAGAATTTGACCTAGGAGCAATTCCCAAAATAGCCACATATAGTCAATTTCCCTAGGAACCTAGGTGATTTCACACACAACCAACAAGAAATTAATGGAGAAAGATATATAAATAGAACATGATCATTAGAAAATGAAATCATAATGTTTACATATTATTTCCCCCCAAAATGGTATCAAAGTGACATTTTACACCCAAACATCCCACCACAAGGTGCCTAGCTACTCATGGAGCAAGAAAATGCAAAAATAGAAGAGAAAGAGATAGAGGTGGCCATGGAGCTTAAAGTAGTGGCTTAAATCTTTCTCTCCAGCAGCTATAAGGTCGTCCTCCTCCTCCTTCTTGGATGGAATGGTGTGGAATGATGGTGGGAAGAGGATGGAAGGCTTTGAAATGGAGAAATGGAGTGAAATGGAGGTGGAGTGGAGTAGATGGGAGCAAGGGGGGAAAAATGGAGATATAGGAGGTGGTAGGAGGTAGCTAAACTTGACCTACAACCGCCCCCCCTATATATATGAGTGGGGGAAGCAATAGGTCAAGTAGGGGTAGATTGGGTAGTACATTGGCAAAAGTAGCTAGGTTTTGTGAGTAGCACGACCGTGGTGATTGTGGTGGGTAGCGGTGAGCACAGTCATGGTGGGGTAGAATCGTGGTGGGGTAGAACGATCATGGGAATTAAAATGTGAAAAATGTCAGGTTATTTTGGGGGAGTGGTTGGTTGGAATCACGACCGTGTTGGGAGCTGGTAGCACGGTTGTGCTACATGGAATGACCGTTTTGGGTTATATGTGGCACGACTGTGCTACGTGGCACAGTTGTGTTGGGTTAGTGGCAACACGGCTGTGCTGCATGGAACGGTCGTGTTGGAGGGTTGTAGTATGACTATGTTGTGTAGCACAACTTGATGGGGGTTGGCAGGATGGTCGTACTGTGTGTCACGGTTGTGTTGGAGTATGCTTTGCAGCTGCTTCAAAACTGAGATTTTTCCTATAATTTCTTCATTTACAGCATGCGACCGTTCCGTGTTACCACAGTCATGCTGGAGGCTTTGCTTGCACTTTGAGCTTCAAACTTCATTATCCATGGACTTTTTTGCTTAATCTTGACTCTTGGCCACTAGGGGTAGGTTGGGGAGCTCTGGGGCCTTCTTTGGGCCCCTCCATCTCTCTCGTCCATCCACGTGTGGTCCAAATACTTGAAAACATGCAAATAATGTCCATAAGTGTATTTTACACAAATATACATATTAGGGGAAATATCATGTAATCTAACATGTATAAATGTGATTGAAATGCAATATGACACAAGATGGAGCCCTAAAATAGGGTTGCATCAAGAGGTCACCTTAGGTCCTAGATCTATCCATATCTCTAAAGAGGAGGGAATATACATTTTTGTTAATGTTTATAATCTTGATAGAAGTATACAAAGGGGCATGAGTTTACATGTTCGTGAGATACCCTAGTAGGTGAAACTAGATCTGAGTTTCCTTTCATATCATTGTTTCTTATCATTCGTAATCATTTTTTTCTTTTGTTGATATTTTCTTTCCTTTAACTTTCTTTGTTTTGGCTTGAGCATCACCATTCCTTAGGGAACAACCTTTTTAAAACCATCTATTCATCTGGAGTGTATGATTATGAGACCCTACGTACTTAACACCTGTTGACCTTGTCTTTGTGGTTCGACCCTGATTGCTATGTCAGACCTCATATAGTAGTTGCAGGCACTTGAGTGTCGGGTTATAATCTTAAAAGTCTGACTACTTTGGATCTGCTCCATTTTGGACTCGCGATTTAGGCCGGTCAACTTTTTGGTGTCGTTGTCAGGGAGGTTGTCGTCAGTATGTCTGCCATGGTATGGACATCTCTGCATGTGATTCTTAATAATGTGGTCATGTCCATACCTACCATCTTGTAGGGTAGAGGAGGAGTCACACCTAATTGTACTTCATTGACTGGCGTGCTCCACTTTCTAACTGGCTCATTTGTAAAGAAAGAGGTGAGCCCACCTTCCTCATCTTCTGAGGTGTCGTCTTCTACTGCCTACATTGATGTGGGTAGTGCTTGTATGGTTGGAGGTTGAACTCTTATTTCTATCGGTGTTTGGGATGTTGCCTTGCCTTCATCCTTCGTGGATATCTCTATAGTTATGTATTTTATTGGTTGATTCACTTCTGATAGTTTCTCTAGTTCTACAGCATTGAGTGTGGCTAACGTCGCGACCATTTTTCATCATAAAAGGAATTGCCTTGTTCATACTGCTTTGGATCTTTGAGGAAGTCATTGCAGATATCCATCCCGAATGTCAGGTCATCTAAGAATTTGTTGAGATCTCTTATTTCTCATGACATGAGATCTTCTATAGCGATGCTTTCTGCTGTGGTGACAATGACTTGTTTGGGATCCTCTGGCACAGCCTTATCTTCCTCTGGGCTGATGTTTAAGTCGAAAGCCCTTGACAACACATTTGTTTTGTTTATTTTGTAGTCCTGACGAGTTTCTAACTATGGTGGTGGTTCTTCCCTTGGGGAAGTCTTCACATTGGCATTTTTATCTTTTGAGGTTTCTCCTACACCAGTTCCTCCCACATCATCATCGTATGTGTCTGGGCTCGAAAGTCTCAAGGAAGCATGAGATATTGAAGGGCTTGTTAGATGCTTTGTCTTCTTTCTCTACTGCCAATTATCTATTTCTTGGCATTCAACATCCATATGTCGGTGTTCTTCATCTAGGTACTGACGTTCCTTCTTTAGGTTGTCTAACGCTTCCTCGTACCCCTTCCGCATTAGATCTTTGTCTGCTCTCATGGCATCTTACTCCTTCCTGAGGTCCGCCATCTCCTCATTCAGAGTCTTTAGAGCTCCCATCAGCGTGCTCTGTGTGTTGATTACCCCTTGCATGAACTGGGGGAGTGCCTCAGTTCTCTCATTTAAGGTTTTTACCTGTGTAGTTAGTGTACACAGGCTAGAGGTAATATTTAAATTAAGTTCAGAAGTTTGTTGCATGTGTTTCCACATGGCATCAAACTTATTTCCCAATACATCACTGAATGTTTGCGGGTGTTGTTGTTGTTGTTCTACTGGTGTTTTGGATGCTATGGGCTCCTTCGATCGTGGATCCGGCTTACTTCTTGTTGGGTCGGCATGCATCGCTGGTCAGGAAGTACTCACCTTTGGTTTCCCTGACACTTGTAGGATCACTTCCGGTATCACGGATTCGAGTACAACCTCGGGTTCCTTGCCCGTTTGGTTGGTTTCTTGCTCAATCTCGACATGTTGTTCCCTCTTTGTGGCTTCAAGACGTGCCTGGTCACCTCCTTCTATGATTTCCACTTCAAGGTGGCATCCTTCACTCATTGCCATCTCAGATGGAATGCGTGGTGAAGGCAAGCTCGGGGTGGTTGGCTTGTCTGATGCTTTTTCTTTTTCTTTCTTATTGCCAACTTCTTTCTTTCCTCAGGCTTCCTCGTCTCTATTTATGGAGTTTTATCTCTCGCTTCCTTCTCTCTAGTTGTAGATGATTGGTCTGCGATAGTGTGAATCGCCCCTGATTACATCTTATCGACATCTTTTTGGGTGGGGTGCAGCTTGTGGGCATCATAATATGCCATTTTTTGGAGGGGGAGGAGCGTCTTAGAGCAGCTTTGTTTGTAGAAGAGTTTATTTCCTTTTTGCACCAGGACTTTATATCAATCTTTGTATGTCTCTTTGTTTTCTTATACTTCATCAACAAGTCTGCATCCATGAAGTGGTATGCTATATTTATAATCTGACTTCCCATGCAGAACCTCTATGTTTGTTTCGCCTCCCCTCCTACAACAATTGATATCCTTTTGATTAGAATTCTTCCTATGTTTACATGCTTCTTATTTAGCATTGACCATATTATGAATAGGTCTCCCTTTGTTACACTGTTAATTTCTGATCTTGTAAATATAGTGTTGGTTGTTATCTTCTGTACCACCCAGATAAAGCAAGAGGTGATGAGAGTCACCTTCGAGTTCTTCAAATTGTGTTCTTGTTCTCCAGTCAGCTTCTCCCACATCTTGTGGTTGTTGTACTCGATGGTGTCTTTTTCTCTAGGTGTGGCAGAGCAGACCTGTGCTTCTTCAGTTGTTCTGGTGAAAATTATGTTAAGCTTAGCCTCCGTGATCATGTGACACTTTCCTCCTAGTCTCACTTCCAGTTTGAAGTTGATGTTGTCCTTCTTGCATTCGTTGTCACTGACAGGGAACTTTTCTAATGACGACATGAACTTTGCCGTCAATTGTGTTAGGGAGGGGACTTCTTAGTTGCACAAGGTGCACAGATATGCACCTTCCAAGAAATTGATTACCCTATCGTAGATTCCCATCTTCTTGAAGTCCTCGATGTCCAAGTATCTTGTCGGCTTGAACCCCTTTGTCTGCAATATCCAGTCAAACTTTGACTGGTGTGTTGGATCTCTTAGCACAAATGTTGGCCTTTGCTGGTTGAGGGCCATCTGCTCTATCTCTTTAACTTCCTCAGGGGCTGCTTCTTTCTCCTACCCTTTTAACTTTTCTATGGCTGTCATCTTCCTCTTTTTGTTGCTTTTCACTTCCTTAGCTTCAGCTTCTCTCTTCTCTAGCTTCCTTAGATCAGTATTAAGAGGTTGGTATTTAGAAGTTTCTCTATGATGTCTTCGGGGACTCCTTGGACTATTATGGTGTTTTGTGGGTCAGAATGTGGTTGCACTTCTTCTTCATTAGTTGCAATTGAAGCCTTTTTATTGGGGAGAGGTTCGAGTTATCTTTCAATGTGTTTGTTATCTTCTCCAAGATTTCCTCTACTCCTTTCAATGAGGTTGCCTTCTTCATCAACGTATCTTCATTCGAAGTCGACATTCTAAAAGTTTCAACATTAATTTTGTTGTTAGCATAATTGTATTAGCTTTTAATTCATCATCATTTATTTTATTTTATTATATGTATATATATATTTTAAATTTTCTTGCAAGGCTCAAGGTTTTGTGACCGCGGCCTTAAATAGGAAGTTGTGTCGTGGTCGAGGAAGGTGTCGTGACCGCAACATCACAAAACCTTGGTATCAAACCAACAAAAGGGTATGTCGTGATCACGGCATAGAGGCACCACGACTGCGGTGGGTGATAAGCAAACAAAAATGTGTTGCGACCACAGCAAAGAAACATCATGACTGCAGCAAGTGTCATGACCGCGGTTGTCGTTCGACTGATCTTCACGCTTAAGGAGTGCCTCGATTGTGGCTAACGATATGGTGCCACGACCATAACATAAAAGTACCTATTCAGTTGAAATCATGGTGATCACATTCTAGGTCCCTGTTCGAGGGTCGATCAGTCAAAGGCCAAAGGGGAGGGATAGTGCAAGTAGAATCGCAAAGCTAAACCTAATACTAGGTTAAAAGACGTCAGATATATCGTGTGTCTGAGGGAAAATGCCAGTGAGCTTCGTCAAACTTAGAAGGCAGAGTCATGGCGGTCTCTGTGGCATTACACAAGTCGATAGGATGTTGTATGCACAAAAAAGACAATGAAACTTAAGAAAAATGAGGAACCATAACAACAGGGGTCGAGAGAAGGCGTTTAATGAGTACCTAGGTTAGGTTAATGACTTGAAATGGAAGTTAAAGAGGCAGCCATAGAGGAGTGTTGTTGCAGCAAAGATGTGAATCTAAAGAAGAACCTTGATGTCAGAGGGTTTTAGCTATATAGACCCTTGGGTCACCGCGACCACGACAGAATGATCGTCGTGACCGCGGGCTAGTTCTTTATTACATACGTTGTGACCATGGCCTAGTGCACAAAGAGTGGGTACTGCAACAACGGCATACCCTGTGACCATGGATCATATCGCGACTGCGGTTCAGGCCACGACCGCGGTCCTTCCAAACTAAGTTAACAAAAGAATCAACTAAAGTAAGAACTTGTACTTCCCAACAAAGCCTTTTTGGTAAAGAGAGATTAATATCCATAATATATTTACACCCCTACTAGGTACGAAAACCTATAATATTGAAATATGAGAGGTTCATATCTCATAATATAAAAGAACAAGATAATGAAAAAATGAATTAAATAAGGTAGTAATAACTTGGGTTGCCTATGAAGAAGTGCTTGTTTAAAGTCTTTAGCTTAACTTTCTCTATCATTTGTCTTCATTTTCCTTCATCATGTATCAATACTTCCTCATTCGTTCCACTTGTTACTGGGTTGGTTTCCCCCAAATTGAGCTCTGTCCTTCTTACAAAAGCTTCATCTTCATAATATCTTTTCACCCTCTGCCCATTCACTTTGAAGGTTCTCGTCTTGTCTCCTGCTATTTCCATCACCCATGATGGGTATATTTTTATGAAAGAAAAAGGGCATGACCACCTTGTTCTCAGCTTTTTAGGAAATAACCTGATACTTGAGTTGAATAAAAGGACCTTGTCTTAACTCTTTAAGCTCCTGGAGTTGAATGAATCTTCTATGTCCAGCTTTATCAAGATCTATGTTCAAAAATTTTATAGCCCACTAGGCTTTGTGCTCGAGTTTGACAGGTAGATGATAGGACTTCCCATAAATTAACTTGTAGGGTGCCATACATATAGGTGTCTTATATGTTGTGCGGTAAGCCCAAAGTGCATCGTCAAGTTTCATGAACCAGTCCTTCCTTGTACGATTAACAAATTTCTCTAGTATTTTTTTAATCTGCATGTTTGATACTTTGACCTGCCCTGACGTTTGGGGTGATGTGGCGCTGCAACCTTATGTTTCACTCCATACTTTCTCAACAGAGATTCAAACTGCCTTTCACCACAATGAGACCCTCCAATGCTTATAATAGTGTGTGGTACTCTAAAGTGTGGGAAGATAGTTTTCTCGAATAGCTTAATGACCGCTTTGGAGTCGTAGGTTTGGGTGGCAACAACCTCAACCCATTTGGAGACATAATCGATAGCAACAAGTATATATTTGTTCCCTTTTGACGATAGAAAAGGCCCCATGTAATCGATCCCCCATACATTAAAGATTTTGACTTCCACCCAATCTACCATTGGCATCACATTACTTTTG
The DNA here is from genome assembly GCA_963693085.1 of Alisma plantago-aquatica. Lineage (NCBI taxonomy): Eukaryota > Viridiplantae > Streptophyta > Magnoliopsida > Alismatales > Alismataceae > Alisma > Alisma plantago-aquatica. The sequence continues at coordinate 919,279,115 of OY856412.1, read as the reverse complement.
CTGATGTTTCCTGTAAGCTGACATTCCTTGCATGTTTTGACAAATGATGCAACATCCTTGAAGAGAGTTGGCCTGTAAAATCATGATTGCAAAACATTTGCACCTGTCCTTTCTCCTCCTTGGTGTCCCTCGTAAGGTGAGGAGTGGCATTCCTTGAGGATTAAAGGTACCTCTTCTTCTGATATGCATCGGTGATATAAGTTGTCAGAGCACCTCTTAAACAACAGTGGGCCATTCCAATAGTAATTTTTCAACTCGAAGAATAACTTCGTCTTATTATTATATGTTATCTCTGGTGGAAGTTGTCCACATGCTAGATAATTACTAATATCTGCAAACCAAGGCAAGCTCTGTTCTTCCGATTGAGCCATCAAAAGAGCTTCATCAGCATAGTTGTCATTCATTGGTAATTGGTTTTCCTCATCAAAAAGTGTCCTCAACATGTGGTCCACAACCACATTTTCTTTTCCCTTTTTGTCAATGATCTCATGGTCGAATTCTTATAGTAGCAAAGCCCATCGTAAAAGTCTCGACTTTGTGTCCTTTTTGTGCATAAGGTATTTTATCGCCCCATGATCAATGTACACTTTTACCTTTGATCCTACCAAGTATGATCTGAACTTATCAAAAGCAAACATGATAGCCATCATTTCTTTTTCAGTTGTACTGTAGTTTACTTGGGCTTCATCCAAGGTTCTGCTTGCATAGCAAATCACATGATGTCTCTTATCTTTCTTTTATCCAAGGACCACCCCAATGGTGTAATCGATGGCATCGCACATGATTTCAAAAGGTAGCTACCAATATGGTGCTTGTAAGATTGGTGTTGTCATTAATGCCCTTTTAAGGGTATTGAAGGCATCTAGACATTCACTAGTGAATTCAAACTCAGCATCTTTAATCAAGATATTTGAAAGTGGTTTGGCAATCTTAGAGAAATCTTTTATGAATCTTATATAATATCATGCATGTCCTAAGAAACTTCGTACTCCTGTGACCAAATTTGGTGCGGGATTTTGGATATGGCTTCAATCTTAGTTAAATCCACTTCCATTCCTTTTTTGGAAACCTTATGGCCTAGCACGATATCGTCTTGAACCATGAAGTGGCATTTCTCCCAGTTTAGGATAAAGTGTTTTTCTTCACATTGCTATAGCACTAAAAATAGGTTTCTTAGGCATGCTTCAAAATCCATTCCATATACAGAGAAGTCATCCATGAAGACTTCTACTATGTCTTCCAGAAAGTCTAAAAACATAGATATCATACAATGTTGGAAAGTCTTCGGTGCGTTACACAAACCGAACGACATCCTTCTGAAGGCATAAGTGCCATAAATGCAAGTGAAAGTTGTCTTTTCTTGATCGTCGAGATGAATTGGTACTTGATAAAATCCCAAATACCCATAAAAAAATAGAAGCAGTCATGGTGCGCTAGTCTTTCTAGGACTTGGTCTATGAATGGCTGAGGGAAGTGATCCTTTTTGGTATTAGTATTTAGCTTGCGATAGTCAATGCACATACGCCAGCCTGTCACTGTCCTCATTGCTACTTCATCTCTATCTTCTCCTCATATCACTTTCATTCCACCCTTCTTAGGCACTACATGGATGGGGCTAATCCAATATTTGTTACTTATTAGGTAGATGATCCCAGCATCTCGAAGCTTTATAACTTCCTTCTTTATGACTCCCTTTATCATTTGGTTTAGCTTTCTCTGTGGTTGAGCTAAAGTCTTAGTTGTTTCTTCGAGACAAATTTTGTGCATGCATAGGGACGAGTTGAGGTCTCTAATGTCTTCTACAGAATACCATATAGTCTTTCTATGTAGCATGATCTCCTTTAGCAACTTCTCTAGTTGGTCATCTGTTAAGTTGGCATTAACGATCACCAAATTCCTCTCTTCTTTGTCTAGGAATTCATATATCATCCCCTATGGAAGTGGTTTCAATTCTAGTTTTAACATTGGTGCTTTCTTCTCCTCAGATGTTTACTCTAGCGAAGCATACTTCATGGTCTTGAATATCTCTTCATCGTCATTGAATTCCTCTTCGGCTTGATTCAGGTAGTCCATGATCTCTACAACCTCTCAGCCTTCCATTGTAGGGTCCTGACTATTCAAGGCTGGCATGAGGGGATCAACAATTGCCTTGTCCTCTTGTCCCTCTTCACAATATTGATTGTAGCTATCCATGAAGTAGATTGACTCAGAGAGAGAAGGTCCCCTCATGGCATCTTGTACCCAAAAATCAAGGTGATCATCCCTCACTCGCAAGGTGATGACTCCTTCTGCTACATCTATTAAGGCTCTCCCTGTTGCGAGGAAAGGCCTCCCAAATATCATTGGGCATAGGGTCCTCAACCGTGTCTATCACTACTATATCACACGGTATGAAGAACTGCCTGACCCGTATTGAAACATCTTCAACTATTCCTACAGGTCTTGTAAAGGTGTGATCGGCCAACTTGATTCTCATCCTCATCTTCACCATGTCCGTTAGCCCAAGCCTTTATACTAGAGTCAAGGGCATTAGACTAATGCTCACTCCCAAGTTAGCTAACCCCTTTCTCTCCACATTATCTCCGATGCATAAGGGTATATTGAATACCCCGAGGTCCCTTTTCTTAGCTGGTAACTCAACTTGAACAAATGCACTTGACATTTTTGCCAATTGAACAATCTCTATGTGGTCTCCTCTCCTTTTCTTCATGATCAGGTCCTTAAAGAATTTTTCATATGTCATCATTTCTTTGATTGCATCAAGAAAGGGTACATCCAAGTATAGCTTCTTTACAGCTTCCATAAACTTTTCGTACCTCTTCTTTAAGTGTGTCGTGATCAGTTTGTAGCGGAAAGGAAATCTTGAGGTGTAGGGGTTTTTTCTTCAAAAGGACTTCTCCTATAGGATTCAAGTTCTTTTCCTATTCTTACTTCTTCTTTTCATGATTTCCTTCTTCTTTGTCACTTACAACTTGTTCTTTCCCTTTTGATTCTTCAGTTACTTTCTCATTTTCATAGTGTTGATTAATACAACTTCCTCCTTCTTTAGTGTTGTTAGTGCTAGCATTTTCCAACAGTCTCCCAGATTGAAGAGTGGCCATTTTTGCAATCTTAGTATTTGATGGGATCTTACCCGATGGGTTTTTATGAGTTTAGCTAGTTGTGCAAGCTGTTGATCAATATGCCTATGGTGGGTTGGCATGTCTGCCATTTGAGTTTGCATTGTAGTTGGCAATCTTGAATTGGTGATAACACTTTGATCAAGTTGGTCATTCACCAAAGCTTGCCTTTTTACAAAGTCAAATAGTTGAAAGATCATGTCAGTTTGGTTGTTGTCTTTGGCTTTGCTCGGCCCTGGGCCTTGTCCTTGCCCTTTTTGACTCACATTTTTATTCTGACTTTGGTAGCTACTCTTGTTCGTCTGATAATTAGTAGTCTTAGTGTATTGAGTCGGCCCTCCTTTCTTCTTGAATCCTGGAGGAGGTTTAGACAAATTACTTAGTTGATGTGCATTTTCCGTAGCTTCCTTGTTGCCATAGCTAAACACGGGATGATCTTGTTGTTTGAAATTAACATAGGCAACATTCTCAGTTTCTTCTTCACTTTCACTTTCTTCGTTCTCCTCTGGTCGGGTATAGATACAGTTGTCAATTCCATGTCCTCCATCTCTGCAGGGAACACATTTCATGGCTTTCTCTGTGTGTTTCTTGCCTTTGGCCCCAGTGTCTTTTAACTATTTGACATCGGTGACGATTTTTAGAATTTGGGATGTATTAGTCTCTAAGGCTTTCGCTTCGATTGATGTTCCTTCAAATCCTACTTTCTTCACTGATCATCTATCATTTCTATCGTAATCCATGCCCGCTTGCAGTGCAGCCATGTTGTCAATTATCTTCATAGTTCTGCTCAGATTCTTTCCAAGAAAGTTGCTTCTGACAGCTTCATTCAGCAAAGTTCTCTCAGTGGGAGTTAGCCCATTGTAAAAGGTAGTCAATAGAAACCCCTTACGGTAGTTGTGGTGGGGGCAATCTATCTGGTATTCTTGAAAGCGTTCCCACACCTCGTAAAGGTTCTCTCCCAGTTTTTGTGCGATAGAAGTGATCTTTTACATATTACAAATAGTTCTCTCATTAGGATAAAATTTAGTAACAAAGGCATATGCAAGGGGTCTCCATCCATCTATGGACTGGTGGGGTAGGTTGAGGTACCAGGTTAGAGCCTTATCCTCAAGGGAGAAGTTGAATCCCTTACAATATATCACTTCTTAAGGGACTCCTCTCATCTTAATGGTATTTCATATGTTTTTGAAGGTATCAAGGTGATGGTACATATTTTCACTCCTTGAATTTCCACAAAAGGGTTTGTTCTAGATCATTGAGACTACAGCTGGTTTCAATTCAAAGTTCACTGCATTGAAGTGAGGGATGACAATTGGGCATCTGAATTCATTGGCTCTGGTTGCATCCAACTCTTTAAGAGTTTTTCCTTCTTCATCATCTTCTCTCTCATTGTTCCAGTCACCAAGCTCACGTTCATCCTCACAGTGATTGCGATGGTGCCTTCTACAGTGATGGTGACGTCGTTCTTCCTCGCGTCGTTCTTCCTCACAGTGATGACCATCTGAGTGACGATCATCTCTGTCTTCATTCGTCTCATGCAGTGGGGGTTTGTGTTGAACTCTTGTATTCCAATCGTCCCCAGTAAGACTGTCGTCCACACGAGGCGGGATGGTGACTTGAGGTTAAGGTGAAAAATCGAACGCATCTGCTTCCCTCTGGGTTCCCTGAATAGACCGCACAGTCGAGTTAGGAAATTGGACGTGTTAAAACGAACTATTCTACATAATCACGGGGTAGCAAATTTAAGGTTTCTGTGCAGTCAAGCTTATCACTAAGCTTAAGGCATGTGAGTATAGTGAGTGGACATAAGCTCTTAACAGTGTTTATTTTCCTTTCCCCCGGCAATAGTTTCAAAAAGTTGACTGGCCTAAATCGCACATCTAAAATGGTGCGGATCCAAAGTAGTCAGACTTTTAAGATTATAACCCGACACTCAAGCCCCCGCAATTATTATACAAGGTCTGACACAGTAATCAGGGTAGAACTATAGGGACAAGGTTGGTAGGTGTTAAGTACACAAGATCTCACACTCATACACTCCGGATGAACAAATGGTTTAAAAAAGGTTGTTCCCTAAGGAACGATGGTGCTCAAGCCAAAATAAAGAAAGTTAAATGAAAGAAAATATCAACAAGAGAGAGAAAAAAACGATTATGAATGGTAAGAAATAAAGATATCAAAGGAAACTTGGATTAGGTTTTACCTACTAAGGTCTCTCACCAACATACCAAACTCACGCTCCTTTGTATACTCTTATCAAGATTACAAGCAAACGTAAAAAATGTATATTCCTTTCTCTCTCGAGATAAGGATAGATCTATGATCTAAGGTGACCTCTCTCTTGAAATAACCACCTTACAACCACAAAACAAACTATATGGTTGTAAGCTTTAGCATTCCAACATTCTCATGCATTCATACTGCTCCACAACACTAGATACAGAAGATACTACTCTTTTAAGGTACCAATGATCAAACATCACAAGATGGTAGCTAAGCATATAAGTGAAGCATTAAGAACGGGCGTATGGAGATAATCTTGATAAGAGCATATATATTCAAAGGGGAGCAAGAAAGTACATGTTGGGGAGCTTTAGTGTCTACTCCCAACCCAAGTTAAGTGTTTAGCCACACATGTTAATGGGCAACATAACGATGTTACAAAATGATAGATACATCACAACCACAAAGAGGGGGGTACAACATAATGGAGATGATAGATCTAGATAGGGAGAGAAGATGGAGATACACCAATATACTCCTTCAAATCTAGATCCAGAATGGGTGATGTGGAGGCTTCTCCTTCTTTCGAAGAAGAGGGTTGTCAATCTTCTCTCTCCTCTAGCTTGTGCCTTCAGAGATCTCAGACTGATCGTATGGATGTGAGTGGCTATGGAATTTGGTAGCACTTCGTGGTCCTTGATGATCCGATGATGTGACAAGTCAAGGTGGGTGGCCTATTTATAGGTGCTGCCCACCAACTTAACCATCTGGGCTGAGGCCGAGGTATGATCTTGGTCGATGCATGATCTGATCAAGGCTTGATCTCTGCTTGAGGCTCCCACCATGGTCGGTCGAGGCTTGATCTTGGTCGAGGCTCCCACCGTGGTCATGGTGTGCGAGTTGTAGGTCGCGACCGAAGGGAAGCACCACGGTCACGGGGCGTAGAGATGATTATGAGGGCTTCGACTGCGGTGGGGGGTCTTTAGTGGTTGATGAGCTGCGGTCGAGGTGCTAACCACGATCGTGTCTTGGTATGACCCTGCAAAGGTGAAAGAGGTGTGTAGTTGAGATTTTTGGTATAAAGTACTAAAATAAGCAGAAAAACTTTATAGAAGGTATGTTAGGAGAAGCATAAAACACATGCAAAAAGTGCATAAAATGGGATGTTTTCAACACTTCATCCCAATAGCCTAAATTTTGGAAATTTACTCAAATTGTTATAAAAAAATATTTACATAACTTAGTGGATGTGTATAAGTATGAAACTTGGTTTATGATGGTTTTGATTCATTTGTCACTTGTTCTTACATCACTCCTATCAAGTTGTATAATTTGCACATATACAAATCATCATCTAGGTACAACTTGATGTACTAGCTTCCAAACATGCATATGATTTTGTATTCTTTGATATTAAATCATGTTTAAGTTCCTTGATCACCTTGATCACTTAATTTACACATTGCTAACACAAATGAGAAATATTTGTATCATCGATAATTTGAGTGTGGCATATCCAAAAAGTCAACACTCTTCTCTTTTTTATGATGACAAATATTTTCATATGACAAAGTTTAGACAACCAAAGTAGGAGCATCATACCTTTGATTTTCTATATAAAGCAAAATTATCTCATGGATTTTATCCCCCTTTTAAGTCAAAAAGGCGGTCATACTTGCGAAACTGCCCCTCAGAGAGTTACTCTTCCTCAAAAAGTTAATCATATGGATAGGAGACCTCATATCTGAGCAATAAGGGAGTCAAAATGAAAGTAGCAATTAAAAGGGTGTGATACACAAGAATATATAATTACATCAAGGAACGTATGATAAAGGTGTCCCAATATGAATGAGAGAAATGTTAAGTCATTCATGACATATAGATCCTTTTAAGCACTCAACAAGATCAACCAAGTTTCTCTAAGACTCTGGTAAGTATGTCAAGTCCATCTTTGTCAAAGAGATCCAAAAAAATAAAACCATGATATTGTAAAAGATATTTTTCAGTATCAGTGAAAAGAAATGAAAGTACTCCATGATAGAAAGATACAATAAATACCAAAGGGAAAACAACAAAAGATCTTTGGATCAATATTATCGGATGTTAAGCCCACAATTGATACAGAGCATATATTAAGAAAGTATAAACTAACAAAGATATCATGATAAATCCCATGATTTGAGATCCTCCTTGATCTCATACCCATTAAACTTGAGCTCATACTAAAAATTTGACCACTAAGATAAATATATACATTAAAGGACTAAAATTATAAGTACAACTATAAGAATTCGTTTTAGATCCTAAAAATCATATAAACATGCAGCAAACATAATATAATTACCAATTACAAGATAGTTAAAATCAAACTTGATAGTTAGCATCTTGATCAAACTGTATTTCAACTAAATGAACTATATTTTGACCGAGAGGTAGATAGCTGGATTTTTTTATTGAACAACAATATAGACTCTATCAAACAACAATATAGACTCTATCAAAATATTTTACATTATATACCAATTAAAAAGCTCATATCAAACAATAAGATAAACCAATTTAAAGCTTGTCAATTTCAAAATAGACATCTAATTAAGCTTATTATCATACAAATCCTCCCCTAGAGAGAGGTTCTTGGTATCCAAACTATGTTGTTGTCACTTTTTCACTTAAAAAGGCATGACAATCATAGTGACCAAATATCCCACAAGCAAAATATGTAACATGGTTAATGGAGAAATAAGAACTAGCATTTGATTTTATGAATATAAGCATTGCTTCTTCTTTGTATTTTTATTTCTTGGAATATAGCTAAGACCACTTGTACGTACATGACCATTATGAGAATGAAATATATTTACAAAATAATTCTATTGTTTGACAATTTATCTAAAATTATTTAAGATTTTCATTTTTGTTGAAGCATAAATTAGTCTATCATTTTAGAAATTAAGCATCTCCTAATAATAGCAATGTTATCTTCAAGCATATCAATTTAAATCATTATTAACTTTAAGGATAAGATCACAATCACACGTGAGCAAAGAACATGTTATTTTTCCATATCACTCGAATTATGTAAAAGAGTAGAAACTTGAGTTTGCAAAGAAGTACATTTAGAAACAACATTATCTATATTTTTCTTTCTATTATCATATTGACCATTTAGCTCATTTAGTTCTACAATCAAGGAATCAACAATACTAGCTAATTTATCTCTTTTTCTTATATTTTCAACCTTTTTTGATGTAATTTCAACAAGCTCAATAAAATCATATTTAGAAAAAGTTGATAGAGAGACCTCATTATCATCATGTTGTGCACATTCTTCCTCTTGTTCATCATTTTCATAATGTTTTACAGTTAGGAATTCAACTATATGGTGGCAAACTTCATCCTCATCATTTGATCCTAAATTTTAAGAGGAATCTCCAGAAGCATGATATGTCTTCTTCTTTTTGTCCTTGGGATTTTATTTCTTTTTCCTTGTGCAATATGGGTGTTCATTCTTCCAATGTCCCTTTTCCCCACAAGCACGCTTCTAGTAGAAAAATCTAATGTTTTTGTTAGAAGAAGAATTTGACATTTACCTTTGTGGTTCTTTTCTTACTCACTAATAGATAATTCACTAGTTGAAGAAGATGGTTGTTTTGAGACACTTGCTTTGAGGGCTATGCTCTTCTTCTTAGCACTATTTTCTTCATCTTTTATTTTATGTTTCTTAGACCTTGACTTCGAAAAATTTTTAGTAACTTTCTTCTCATACTTAGAGGCCAAAAAACAAAAAAAAATCTTAGTAACAAGCTCACAATCTTCTATATTTTTTCAAGATATTTTATGGAATCTATAATATAAGTAAATCTTGAGTACGTTTTAGAATTAGTTCTGCATTTTTCAAGCAAAATAAATCTAGTTTATGGTTAAGCATATTGATTTTAGTATCCTTTACTTGCTTGGTTCCTTCATTAGTAATGGACAATTTTCTCCAAATATCATAAGCAGTTTCACAATAGGAGATTCTATTAAACTCATTAGGATATAAGAAAGAATATACACTACTTACAGATTTAACATCTAAAGTACCATTCACATCTCATTGCTTAAGCTCCATTGTTGGAGGCACATATGATAGGCTGACTATTTCTCAAAGTTCAAAGATAGTCCCTTTAAAGAAGAACTACATACGCCTCCTTCAATATGTCTACTTGGAGACATAAAAAGATAGTATGCCGATAGACATGTGCTCCTTCAAGGTTGAGTTGGCCCAAGAAATTTTTCACCACTTCAAGAATTTAAAATCTCCTTGAAGCCTTGCTCTGATACCAATTGAAAGCTTGAAGTAGGGGGTGAATACATTACACCCTGTTTTATACAATTTAAAACACAAGATTAGTTAAGTGCAACTTGCTTAAAAAATATTGCAGCGAAAAGAGTAAAGTAAAAAATAGATTAGAAAGGCAACCACACAAGATACAAGATGTAGAGTGGTTCTAGTTTAAAATGGCATCAGTCCACTACCTAATTGACGCCAATTGGGATTTTCCAATCTATATTTTATCATCTTTTATATACCAATACAAAATGCAGTTATTGGTTTCTTTTATAGCTCTAGACTAACCTTCTTTATAGCTCAAGGATAATTGTTTCCTTTGTGATGGGACACCAGAAGTCCACCCTATTTAGAGAAGATTACAATCTACCTCCACCACCTTTGAACACATCCTTCTCATAAGAATTATATTCAAAGAACTTCATCACAACCTTCTTCCAAGAAGTAGCATGAGGCAACAAACTAAAATAGGGAACAAGAAGAAAGAATGAAATTACAACTCAATCCCAAAAAATATACAATTGGAGCACTAATGAACAAGTGATGATCAAATCCATATGGGTATAGGCAAGGCTATATTTGGTAGAGTAGGACACTAGATATAGGCTAAGATTAGACTTTCTTGAGAGAAGTTGAACGTAGCAGACTAGGATTCTGAGCGTGAGAGATATAGCATGTAGAGGCAATGCTCAAGTGTACTTTAGGTGTCCATATATCAGTACTATATATAGGAAACACTTAGGAATAACTAAGATAGTTTTTGGGAGTATTTAGGATGAGTTTCCTAGGAAACTAGTTGTTATAGGATAGTTAGGTTGGGATTAAATTACTAATTGCACACTTCTAAAAAGTGTACAGAACTATCCTCAGTCGAACTATGCATCTCAGTCAAATAAAAGTTTGATTGAAAGATTTTTGAGACCATCTTTGGTCTAGCAGCAATGTCACGATCGATCTATAATTCAATTGGAATGCATTTTAGACAAATTAAAGTTCTACTGGAAACAGTCTATCTTAGTAGGTTCTAAATTATGATAACGGCTCAAATGATTATGGAAGATAAAAATACCTAATATAATGGGCGCATATAAGTTTGAAACTTGCTTTAGAATGATTTTGAGCCATTCATTGCTTGCTCTTACATTATTCCTATCAATTTGTACAATTTTTCACCTATACAAAGCATCATTTGGGTACAATTTGATATTCAAGCATCCAAAGACACATATGATTACACATTTTTTGATGTTGGATCTCATTTAAGTTCATTGATCACATGAGTCACTTAATTCACACATTTGGAACACAAACAAAAAATATTTGCATCATCAAAATTAGAGTGTGGCATATCCATAAAGCCCATAGTATCATCTTACTAGCTTGTGACACTTTCTAGTTCTCATTTACATCTTCCTATTTGGATATTTTAAAAGTATATTGGTTGAATGCAATGTAATTCTCCCTAGTCTATTTATCATCACTGCCTCCATGCTTTCTCGTATGATCAAATGGGCTATTCTAAACAACATACTAGATAGTACATAAAGTCTTAAGGACAATGATAGGAGTATTATTCAATTCACTGATACCACCATTACATTCATTAGCAATTACAACATGATTATTGGTATTACATTTTGGATATATTTTCACAACCTTCATGTCTAAAAACTAATCCCAATAAATATTCCATTAGTGGAATTTATGTCTTTGTCTTACATGAGTACATGACTCACTACCGCCACATCCTCTTCTACAAAGAAGACCTTCCTCCTATTAAATATCCTAATCTGCCACTCTTACCATATAGGTTGCACTACTTTGTTTGGGGTCTAATTGTTGTAAGTACTTAATAACATTTGTCCAATTGGAAATTTAATTATCTTAGCCTTGCTAGTAGATTAATTCTTGTTAAATCCCCCCACCAATCTTGATGTTTATTACATCAACCATATACCATGAACAAAATTTGATAAGATTAGCTACTCCCTCCATGAGGTATGGCAATGGGGGTGAAAATACACACTTGGTTAATTAGAAAACCTTATGATGGCATAAAAAATATTTGTTTGCACACATGTTATCTCTTCAGCAAAGTTCTTGTCCCCCTTAACACAAACTTATGTACTAACAGAGGGATCATATTCTCAAATATACTATAAAAACAAAATCCCTAGTCTTCTATGCATCTTTCATATGCCTCTTCCCTTTGGCATTATCTATTGAGATATATTTATCTTCAGTAATTGTATTTTCTCTATTTATGTTTTATTTTTACTTAAGTCTTATGTAATATGGGTCTAAATATCACATGCCCAATAGGATTTTTTGTTTGCTTCCTTGATGTGTCCCCTCTTATTTATAGGAGTGGGTTTTACTTTTTCCAAAATATAGAAAGAAAAATATTTTCAACATGGCATCAACGCATTATGTATAGCCACCTTAAGACTCCTCCTTTCCAAAATGACATAGCCACCATCTCCCCTCCCTTCCTCACTCATCATCTTATTAATTCTCCACCATTTCTAATCACACCATGGGAAATCTAATATTCATTCTAGACCTATCCTCTTCCCAATAAAGGATCTAAGAGAACTATCTACAACCTTTTTATCGGTCTTATTCCCTAAATATCAATGTTTAGAAAGCCATACAACATCATTTTTATGGTCATATATGACCATATTTTATAGTTATTTGTCTACATATTATTTTATATGATTGGATCTTTCAACATATCACTATTTCTCTTGGTGATCCATAAGGTTCACTACCTAATTTGGATCTTTTTTGGGACTTAGATCTACTATTTTCCACCTACATGGCGTGTTTGTGGCCCAACACAATGTGTTGTCATCATGAATCTACTGTTTGCACTCTGCTACACTCGACATGTGTTTCAACTTCCTAACACAACATGTATGTGACTTTATGACCCCTTTTTCACTCCAAATATATATGTTGTTCTCTTATACATTATATTGGTATATTATGGGTTCTTCTTCTTCCTCTGTTGGGATTCTCGAGACACACCCTAAGTGTGTAATCCCTATGAACTTTAATGGATCCAAATATGTCATATGGGCACACTCCTTTCATATCTATGTGCACCTTTTGGAAAAATAGGATCATCTAATAGATCTACCTCCACCACAAGAATACACATACAAGAAAAAGAAATCTACCACATAAGTATCTAACAAAACAAAGGCAGATTTTAGAAAGTTGGTTGAACATGAATCTTTAGTTCTCTCCAAGAATATAAATAGTTGTGAATCACGTATCTTTGTTAATCTACTCTTCACTAAGACAACCAAGGAGGCATGGGATAACCTCTCCCAAGTGTACTCTAGCAAAGGAAATGCATCTTGAGTATTTGATCTATACAAACATTTGCATTCCCTTGAGCTTGAAGATAACTTAGGCTTCGCTTCACATTTTGACACTTTTAAAGGGATTTGGAGCAACTCAAGATTCATCACCCCTTATAATATGATCTTTCTAAAATGCAGAAGCAGCAAGAGGAAATACAATAGTGTCAATTTTTGGCATCTCTACCTTCTAGTTATGAAGTTATCTACCAACAAATTCTTACATCTGAACCCTTGCCAACATTATATGATGTCTTTATTCAACTATTTCGTTCTACATTTTCTATTACTATAGTCGAGGAGCATGTTATCCTTGTTGTTGCCAGACCAGGGTGTGGTAATCCTATTTGTGGTTGGCGAATGTGTCTAAAAAATAGTGGGAAAGGATCCTCTTCTTCCTCACCCCAATATTCCTTGTTCGAATACAGGTTTGCAATTTCTGTAAGCGTAATAATCACAACTGAAGACAAATGTTGGATAAGTCATGGGAAACTAGAATGGGCAAATAAAGTGTCAACTACTAATGCTGATGGAGTTTCTACTTTTGTTCCTCTCTGTACTAATCCTCAGATGGTAACACTGAGTTCTTCTGATCTTGACAAATTGATCAAGGTCGCTTCTTCTGGTACTATTACACCTGAAGCAAACATTACCCAACACTCATGTGACCCCTCATGTGTTCAAGCCTCTTCCTCTTCATCAAAAGACGATTGGGATATTGATTGGGGTGCTAAAACCCATATGACTGGTAATAAGAAGTTGTTTAATTAGAAAAGAAATCTACTTATTATCCTCCTATGCATGTAGCAGATGGATCCACTTCTCTAGTTACTGGAAGAGGAGATGTGAACAGAAATCTTATTAAATATCATTTGCTTGTGTCAAAATTCTCGTTAAACTTGATAAATGTTAGTAAAATTACCAAGACCTTAAACTATAGTATAACCTTTTTTCCTTACACTGTCTCTATGTAGGATTTTGAGATAAGGAAGGTGATTGGTGGGGGATATGAAGGTGGAGATTGTATGTTCTACCTACAAACCTCATCAGACCCCCTACTACTACATTTGTGGCCCAACCTAGCTCTCTTCGTCAATGGCACCTGAGACTTCATCATCCTTCTTCTTTTTCCAAATTGAAGTCTTTATTTCCAACTCTATCTATAAAAAACTTTTCATGTTAGTCTTGTCAGTTTGGGAAACACTACCACACAATGTTTCCTCCTTGTTATAAGAATACGAGTTCAAGTTTGCTTTATTTAGTTCATTCTGATGTTTGAGGACCATGTCGTTCCTAATTGTACTAGTGTATGGTATTTTGGAACCTTTATTGATGTTTAATCTGATGCTACTTGGATCTATTTGTTAAAATATTGTTCTAAGTTTTAGATGTTTTCTCCAAATTTCTAAATGAAATAAAGACTCAATTTTCCTACTACTCCTAAATTTCTCCCACTAATAATGCTTCTGAATATGTGCATCATGGTTTTTAAAAGATTTGTATCGCCCAGAGAATTATTCACCAAACATCTTCTCCTTATAGACCACAATAAAATGAAGTATTCGGAAGGAAAATAGGCATCTACTTGATGTATCTCACACTCTCCTAATTGAAATGAAAGTCCCCAAGTTTCATTAGGTGGATGCCATCCTTTTAGCCAATTATCTCATCATCAAATGCCCTCTTCTTTTCTACACAATAAGATTCATTAACATTCTTTATCCCCATAAACCAATATTTTCTTTACCACCAATTTTTTTATTTCCTATGTTTTGCTCATAATCACCAACCTAGGAGTGATTAACTATCAACATGTGCTTTCCACCATTGTTTTCTTGGATACTCTCATACAAAAAAGGGATATATATACATATATATATTTGATCATGTTGCATGCCTTTTGTATGTCAGTGCGGATGTCACCTTTTCCAAAGATACATCTTTCTTATCTAAGCCCAGTAACCAAGTGCCACTTCCAACTTTGCCCATTCCTAACCCCATTGTGTCTACATCTCTACCCAAAGTATCCCTACTTTGGAATCTTCTGAGACTGATGATCCTCCTTAAGACAATGGTAATATTACTAATTATGTTACAACTTTTAATTCTGACATCCCATTCTATTGAAAGGTTGATGATATGGTACCAAATAGTATATCTCTCAACATGTTGCTAAAGTTCATTTGAATGATCCCATGGCTCACTTTATTATTGCTTTATTTGCAATTTCTATTCCAAAGAATGTTTAGGAGGTTCTACTCCACTCTCTGTCGAAATGAGCCATTGATGAGGAGATGGATGCACTTCACTCTTGCAAGACATGGGACCTAGTTAATCTCCCTACAAGTAGTAAACATGTCAGTCGTTGATGGGTTTTACTATGAAATACTTTTCTAATGGGATAGTTAAACGCCTAAAGGCCAGACTTGTTTCTAAGGGATACACACAAGAAGCTAGGATTGATTACTTCAAAACATTTTCTCATGTTGTTTGTCTTAATATGATCTTTTTTTTATTAATAAAGGTTTGTACTTACATTAATTGGATGTTAAGAATGCCTTTCTGTATGGAGATTTATAGGATATTGTCTATATTTCACAACCTTTGGGTTATGCTTATCAGGGGGAGTGCTCTAGGATTTATGCCTTCTGAAGAAAGCTATACATGACCTCAAACAGAGTCTCTGAGCATGGTTTGACAAGTTATCCCTTGTACTACACAAACTTGACTTCACACGGTCTCCATGTGGCCATTCTACGTCGATCAAAACCATTACTTCTGGCATAGTTTTCCTTATTATTTATGTGGATGACATCATCTTATCTGACAATTATGATGCATGAATTGCTTATACAAAGATATATCTTATGAAGCATTTTGTAACCAAAGACCTTGGTTGTCTATGAATTTTCTTAGCATTGAGGTAGAAAATAACAAGATGTGTAGAGAAATATGGCGGCAGAGCAGGCAGAGGAACAAAAAATTGTCACATTCCCCTTAAAATAATAGATCGTGCCAATAACCATGTAATGGGAAGGATGGTCTTGAGGTAATACCTAGTCCTGGAGCAAGTCCAACGATAATTCGCTCAGTGTAGTATGCAACTTTCTTCAAGTCACACCCGAACAGCATCAGCAACAGCTCCTGGTTAATCACTACAGATAGCAGCTTGACCTTGTCCTCCTAGAGGCAGACAACATCCGCTTTTCCTCTATACTCTTGTCCTTGTAGAAGAATAGATAGGAATGAGTTGTCACTTCTAGTCGGTGTACTAGCACCAACTTGCTCTCCCATAATTGTTCTCCCCTACCATCCCTCCCTTTATCGGGTAGGACTTGCTCGTGTTCTCTCGATTATCACAACTAGAGAAGACAACAATTTTCAAAGTTAATTGATGTGTCTAAGAAGCCCCCAATGCCCCTCTATTTATAGGATGGTTAGTCAGGGTTCCCATTCTATGTGGGAGTCGAAGGGGATGAAATTTCATGAATTTTTGCAACATGTGAGCTGTGAAATGGTTAGTTCACAAGTGAACCAATCATTTGGCATGTGAGTCGATCGGATCAACCCTTGAACTGGTCGTTTCATCTGATTTCTCAATCACAATTGTATTGTCAGTTAATATCAGATTTAATGCACAACATGACGTCACCATTAATTGTTGAATAAATTGAATTGATTCACCAAACAGCCAGTTCATAACTTGAATCGATCACTTCATGGTCTTGGGCCGCTTGGTTCACTTCCTGAACCGCTCAATTCATGGACCAGAATGCCAATATTGGTTCAGTTGACCTGCACACTGAAACGATTGGTTCCATGCTTGAACCGGTCGGTTCATGGTTCAATCAGTCAATCATTAAACCAATGATGTTTAAATTGAATACCTAACTCTTTAGTAATCAAGTTTAAACTATATTCATGAATGAATTCCTATTCTAAGTGTATCCTATGTGTGCAACCCTATAGGTTCCAAGTTACGTTGGTAGTGAATGTTCATAACTAATTTATGACATCACAAGCAATGATCTTTGTCTAGAAACACATCATTGCTACCCAAGTAATCTAAAAAGTTGGGGAACAACTTCAACCCACAATCTGTGATTGGTGCTACAATTATTCTCTAATTCCTTTGTCTCTAATATTCAGATTGAACTCAAGGCATGGAATTGTCATCCTCTCAATGTGGAATCCATGTTCCTTGAACTAGAGTAGACCGTATAAGATGTATGTGAAATCAATATTGTATATTGATTCACATGTGCATGAGCATTCTTAACTCAGTCTCACTTATCAAGTGGCCTAGATATCAAACTCCTATAGGAGGGACAAATCCCATCTACATCACTCACAGTCATCCCCATGTGTCTTAATGCATTCGAACACCACCTTTATGGTAACCCTTATTCAAGGTCGCGGTGTATGATGTCAAAGTACATCAAACGACATGTGATGAGTGTAGTGACTTTTAAGAACCAAAACCACCACCATAACTATGAGAGATGATTTTGACTACCAATTATGGTTTCCATGTGTCACTCTTAAGGTGGATCTATCTAATACATTGTTCTCTAACAAGTATCTATGTGTTTGGTTTGATATCACATATCATGATTGATGAGATTTTGTTATCAACCAACACACACTTTGGTCTTATGTGCTGTTGTTGTCTATTAGCCTTCCACAATAACATCTGACCAGGGACATAACAAGAATGTACATACTCTTGACATTCGCATGATCTCAT
This sequence comes from Alisma plantago-aquatica, assembly GCA_963693085.1. Lineage (NCBI taxonomy): Eukaryota > Viridiplantae > Streptophyta > Magnoliopsida > Alismatales > Alismataceae > Alisma > Alisma plantago-aquatica. Next base: position 919,261,325 of record OY856412.1, on the reverse strand, counting down.
TATTCAGGTCATTAAACCTAAGACATACATCATTGAATAATGTAATTTTTTAGACATTCATTATGTTTCATCATTATCTCATAACTGATTAAAATAGAATAACTTGAAAGATTTCTTTTATTATTAATCAAATCATTTACAAGATATGTCATCACAATCATTAGATGATTGGCTCTTTGGGCATACTTACCAATAGACTCCCACTTGTACTTAGAGACAATCACCCACGAATCTTATTCTTAGTGATCATGAACATATTCATCATGTTTCTGATGTGCAAGTGCTAATCCTAGAGGGTTCACAACATTTTCCCTTAGTCGGTGTATTGCATGTTTCACATCTCTTTGTTGTACGATCTATCATATGAGATGGAATTGTCATAGTATGCTATCTGACATTTTTTGCCTAACCAATAGCTCCATTGTTGTCATAGTATTTCTATTGTGTAATCAATAGTTGGAACATCTCATAAGTTCATCTATATGAACTTCTAGATCCATACAATATCCTTTGATATGTTCATAACACTAGGGTAATCATATTCTATTGTAGAATTTAAGTAACTATCTATCACTCAGAACTTATCTAGATTACAATTCTTGCTTTTAAGATTAAACACAAATTTGCGATCATTGTTGTCTTTGTTGTTTTAGAAGATTACATTGGTGTAACCCTCTACACCCAACTCTTCTTTATGGCATTCCAATGACCTTCATTGGAATTGACTAATATCATCTTGTCATATCCAACACATACGAGATGGTTTGATGAGTACATTATACTACATACATGATAGATCCAATTACGAATGCATATAGAATCTTACTCATTTTGTTTGTTCTTCACAAAAATTGGAATACATGGTTCTTTGAGAGACTACTCCCATGTTTCATGGATATATTCTCTCTCATTGAATCCTTCATGTTGAACCTTTTCAGCATCTTGCCAATATATATCCTCATACTTAGGTTAACAAACTTTCCAAAAATGTCTCTATAGATCTCAATTATTGTCACATAGTATGATTCACCTAAATCCTTCTTAAAGAAGGTGTTTTCCATGCCATGTTCTGATACTTATAGTTTAGTATGTTATTCCCCATGAATATGTGGAATAGTAATACCACTAAATCTCTTGTAATCACATATGTCTCTATTTTGACTTAAGTCAAACTCTTTGACTATCCTATCAAATCAAAGATTCAAACTCTGAGATGCTTGCTTCAATCATATTGATTGGCAGTTGCAACTTACAAACTTTATTTACATTAGTGGACTTATAAAACCTCCAGGTTGTGTCACGTACACATCCTGTCTAATATTCCTATTAAGGAATGTGGTTTTAACATCCATATGTCAAATCTCATAGTCTTGATGAGCTATAATAGTCAAGCATAATCCTATTGGATATAACCACGACAATTGGTAAAGGGATTTCATCATGTTCAAAACTTTGAATTTGTTTGAAAACCTTTACAACCAATATACTCTTTTAGGCTATCCATGTTGGTCTTCCTCTTGAAAATCCAACTACACCCTTTGGGTTTTACTCCTTTAGGTGGTATCACCAAGGTCATACCTTGTTAGTGTACATGGATTCCATTTTGGATATAACGACCTCAAGCCATTTCCAAAACTTTGGGCCCTCAATATCTTCTAGATAGGTTGTTGGTTCATCATCTTATGCCCAACCACCACCTTTTCGCGTTCTAAGATATCATAATATTTTAAGCTCATGGTGTGTTATACTAGAACTATGAGTCATGTGTTACATAGGGAACTTGAGATTCCACAACAATTTATGATTCTCATTATTCCCTTTGTACCTCCTTAGGTTCAATGTTTTGTTGTTTATCTTGAACTTTTCAAGTTCTAATTCACTCCTAGTGATTCTTTTGGAATTAAAATTCCTCTCAGGGAGTTTAGCCTTCTAAATAACAAACACTTCTGTTGTGAGACCCGTAACCTTGCTTAAAGTATTGAACAAGCTTAATTACCATAATTATATTCATAGAACCCTAATATAACCTTTTTTGGAATCATAAGAAAAGCTTAAGTTTTGAATTTGATCCAATTTGGACACTGTTTGTGCAAATTATGCAATTTATGCACATTTTGGACTTTTATGCAATTTACCCAAGTATGAGGTTTTACTTGCAATTTATCGCATGCATTATGTTCCTTAGATGTTGTCTTATCATTCTTGAGCTTTTTGATCCATGGGGTTCCTATTTGAACCTTGTTTTGAAGGTTTTTTTTAAGGGTATTATAGGGTTTACCCCTTTATGGATAAGCTACCTTTAGGAGCTATCAACCAATGGTTTATTTGTTTGACTTGAAAATTCAATAAACGGTACCTAAGTAGGTCTCCATGAAATGTGGTCCATCTGCTTGTGTGGTTTCTTGTATATCCTTAATAGTTTAAGGCCATGGACACATGGGGAGCTACTTGTACACCTCATGCTTCTTCTCTACCTTATCCTCCAAGATTTATGTATCTATCCTTAAGCTCCCAAATGAAATTTTTTCTCTCTACTACTTCCCTCCTTCTAATAGCATTGTCCTTCCTATGTTTGGCCGTGTATTTGTTGTCCAAGAAAGAAGAAGGTGTGGATCTTCTTGGTAGAAGCATCTAGGGTTAGGATTTGCTTCCTTTAGGGTTTCTAAAGCTCCTTCTTGGTGACTTTGACCTAAACAAGTAATTATCCCCTTCTTTCCTCCGTTTATTTCTCTATTTTTCTTAATCCTACCTTTCTCCAAGTCGGAATGTTGTTGTTACATGGTAGAAGTTGCTCTAGAACTCAATAATCTACCTTTATTGCTTCTTCTTCTAGGGTTTTGCTTCCTTGTGGAAAAGGGTGTCTACTTAGCCGAGTTCAGATCTAAAACTTGGGTTTATTGCCTTCTTTGCTCGAGTTTATTTCTTCTATAAGTATTTTCTTCTCAATAAATGTGATTTTTATAACCCTCTTTACTTATATTGCTTACTATAAGCTTGTTAGATCATGTTCTTGCTTAAAAAAGGTGATTTAAGCATTAAGAAGCTAAGCTTGTTTGGGATTTCGATTTTTACGGTGTTTCCTATTTTGTTTCCAGTTCTATATGAGCCTGTAATCATTTGCACATTCTTCCTAAGGAAGTAAATGACTTAGTTCAGGTGGGTATCACTACCTATGGTTCTAAGCACCTATCAACTGATGGTCTATATTGGGGTTTCTAGGTTGTTTTCTTCTCTAAACACATGACCCGATGGTGTGGTCTTCATGACAACCGAAGGTGGTGACCAAGGGAGATGAATGATGGTGCGAACTGATAGTCACACCTTAGGCCAGTGTTAGTCTCTAGAATCTCAATGAGCAATTGTTTGATTCTTTAATGATGTTATCAATCAATGATGACATTAGCTTAACATCTGATGGTGTTAAATGAATATGGTGTTATTCTAACAACCGATGGTGATTTAATGATCACAACCCATGGTGGATCAGGTCATCACCACCAATGGTGATTTAAGGGTGTAATTGTATCATCAATTAATCCCTAAACCAATGGTTTATTGGTTTAATTGGTCTAATGGTTAGATTTATACTCCAATGGATGGTTTTGATATATGAACTTGATCCAATGGTTAGGATCTAACACTTCTTCATCTAATAGTTTTGAGTAATGGACTTGATCCAATGGTTTATATTAGATTCTTCAACATCTAATGGTTTAGATTGAAACCTATAGTATTATATATTATTTCTAATAAACTGAATTTGATGGATTCCCTTACGTGGTCAATTTAAGGAGGTTGATTGTTGAGATGATGGATTGCTTAAAATGTACAACCAATTATGGGTTTTAATCACACAACCTATGGCTCCCCCTTTGTGTTATTAAATAAGTGATGTTTAGGGTTTAATGGTGACTCTTTATAGGTCACAACTCGATGAATTTACATATGGTTAGTTTAAGGTGTTTACTTATGTAAATAACCAATGGTCTTAGCTTTTCAGCATCCAATGGTTCTGGGTGATGTTGTGGTATGGTGATATGGGTTTAATGATGTTGGAACCAGTGGAAATTTGACCTTAATAAGGTGGTCTTACCTTTGCCCTCATATGAATAGAATGGATAATGACCATATTGTGTTGATATGTAACCCTATTGGGATATAGCTTGTTACACTTAATCCTAATGGACTCAGGTGATGGTGATTAACTATGATCAACCTTCCTTAGTGGAATAATAGAACAATGGAGTCTATCTTATTGTTGTGGAGCTCTAGTGTACTATAACCTAATGGTTATACCTTGAGATATGTGTGGATCCATACTTGAGAATAGTATGGAATGTGATGATGATGTTGTGCCTTATACATCTAAGATTATGTGGGGAAGCTATGGGTTAAGGTTTGTGAATGAATGTTTAACTATAACTTCAATGTAACTTACATTGCTAAACCTAACCCTAATGCAAGTAGAAAATGATGGTTAATCATGTTATCTTTCTTTGAATGATTAATATAATGATGGAATATCCTTCCTATGAATGATTGAAACTCTAATGTGTTAACTAGTGGTCATCATAGCTTTATGATTTATGCTTTCTTATACTAAACTTGTACACTATAAGTATGAAGATGACCAATCATATAGCTTCCTTATATGTGATATAATAAGGAATGCTCTTAAATGCTAAGATAACCCTACAATGTTATCCTATAAACATTTTTTAGTTATTAAATGTAATATCATGTTGAGCTCGTGCATCACATGTGTGGTGATGTTTGTTGAGCCTTGTTATAAGGCTTGTAAAGATAATGATAAACTTGTAAGGAATGATGTGATGGTATTAATGACCTTTAGGCATGGTTGATCCCTGAATGAGGTATAATCCTCTTATGATGACAAGGGTTGATACCCTATGATATTGTGAAGGATTTATATCATGTGATAGTGTGATGATGAGTGTAGTCTCTTGAATGGTAATGAATAGTACCATGTGATGATGATGTGATGACAAGTATAGTCTTTTGACTGTAGTGACCTGTGATATTGAGATGAGAAATTATGTCTCGTACGTTTTATATCTTCCAAAGTTGTTGTATAGCACTGTTTGCTAGAAATGAATTAGGGTTTGTTTGTCCACTTGTTTAATGCAGCCTTAATTCACCCAATTAGAGATAACTAATCAAGTAAAACCCTAATCATGCAGATCCATGTGCCATAAAACCATATTCAGTGTTAGAACTTGTTGGATGGTGAAATGATTATTCCTAAGGGAAACTCATAGCGCATATTGTTGAGTAAGTGGGATGCATGTCATCCTAACACCAAGTGTTTTTAGAGGATGGTTGTGGTCATATGTAGCCCATTTTTTGAGAACGACTATGGTCGGGTCTCTGTGATTATAACATGATGTGATTAGAGGGCAACTGTGGTTATACCTCAGTGATTGGGTTTGAATACCCTGGATGCTAGCTTCGTGACATGTACCAAGGTGGGATAGATACATGACTATATGTCTTTGTATTGCAGTTTGACTATATGTCACTGCAGTGCAGACTCATACTGACCGAGTATGGATAAGATCTTGGAGTTCAAATCTTCCTATATCTTATATGGACCTAATTGCAACCAAGTGATGGTCAGTTGGACTTTGATTGGCATGACTCAAACTCCCCAGGAAGTAATAAAAGATGTAAGACACTCGTGCAACATATCTGTTTAGGGTTACACACAACGATTCATATTGGATGATAACCCTTGTTTTCTTTCTTTTCACAGATATCATGTATAGTACAATAAGAGATGATAATTATGCTTATGTTGTAGTTATGCTCATGTTGTAAACATGCTTATGTTGTCATATATACTGACACTGGTAGTTAAGATGTTGTTGCTAGCTATGTTTAATATTGTTATCCATGCATATGTAATTAGAAATGCTTAAACCAATAATCATGCCTATGCAATTAATTGTGCTATGATCTTAGTTCTACTTATGATATAGATCTGTTCCCTTTATTTGACATGCCAATATTGATAACCATGTTATGTTACTGTACATATTCATGATGTCAGAGATGCTTATGCTACAAGATTTCTTGTGTTGTTAGCAAGGTATATGATGATAGTCAGATTAATGATGGTGATTGTTATTAGATGCAATTTGATGAAATTTGAGCAGATATATATCCGGAGAAATTGATTTACCTGTTACCTTTATATACATTGATAATCATACTTGTTGCTAAGCTTATTTACTTAATCTATTTAGCATACTTGAATTGTTCAATCTGTTCAATTGATTATTAAATACTCCAACTGCTCAGTTATCTACTATTTAATCTGATGTGATAAATATTTGTTGGAGAGAGTTATATCTCTCGTTGGGATAGGGTCTCACCTCGTGGGTCACCACATCTTTTTAGGTGATCAGAAACAATGAATAGAGAACCATGGTAGCAAGGGAAATTGAGGTGATGAATCCTAGAAATGGTAGCTTAGTGTCTAGTGTGTTCTAGAGTCATCCATGTACTCTCATGTCCAGGTGAAAAGTTTATATATTTTTTTTTTATTTAATTGAACTTTCGATAGCATGATGATGCTTGTATAGGTGAAATATGTGGATAGTGTTCCTTTCTAAAGTTTATGTTGTAGTTGAGGCTACAAGGCAGTTGTAAAGGTTATTGAGCATTATGTAAATGTTCCTAAGCAATTGGGAAAAGTTGAAATTAATTTTAATTTACCCTAATTTCTGGGTTTGTTTTTAACCAATGAGTAATCATGTTTTGTTTTTTGAGTAATCTCATTTAGCATAAGGTTCTCACAAGTTAGTATCAAAGCTTTAGGTTCATTGAGTCTATGAGGACACTAGGAGTTAGGACTAGGATGATGTCTAAGTTAGGAATACGACATAAAAATATGGTGCATACTGCCTAATCTCAGTATTTGGGTGCCCTATCCAGGTATTCAATTATTGAAGAAAAGGTAAGTATAGAACTCTTAGATTGTTCTCTTTCTGATTACCATGATCAAGTAGTCATTTGAAACAATATAAAGAGCATAACAAATCAAAAATCATGGTGCATATATCTCAATCTTACCCTAAATAAGATGAGATTTACATTGTAAACTATCAAAACTTGAATATTTGGTAACTATAAGAGAAAGATAAACACCATGAAACACAAATATGAATACAAATAAGCAAAAAAGGAGTTCTGAAAGCTATAATTCAAGAAGACAATAAAGTAAAAGACAGATAAGTCTGTTCTAATAAAGTGATTCAAGGCATGAAATTCACATAAGATGAAGAGAGCTCCTGTTATAAGTATAATATGAGAATATGAATTAGAACAATGGAAGATGAATAAAGTCAAACCTGAGTTATCTCAGACCAACCTATGTGTGTAAGAAAGTGTTAATGTAAAATATGCATGGTATGTGAAAGAAATCAAGGGAGAAGCTCCTTGTTTAATGAATAAAATATGTAATATGATGACCTATTCCTTGATCAGTGGTTGAAAAACATGGTAAAATGAGAGGAAATATACAAGAATGATGAATAGTTAATGAGAAAAGAGAAACAAGATATGATAATCTTAATAGTTCCTATGCTAATGGAAAGGAACCCAAGCTGTAAGAGGTAAGATGATACATAAAAAGTGTAACCTTCATGGTTAAAAATAGAATTGGTTACCTTTTTCTAGTGACCCCTAGACAATGCTTCTTTGATGTGAGAAGTGTGTTTTCCTTTGTGTTCCTTTCTTTTTGAGGCATAGCTTACAAGTAGATCTCATGCCACTTGGTACACGTGGATTTACTACAATCCTGGGATGGATATCTTGATATGATGTGTGATTGCATTGGACTATAGTTCCAAAATCTTTATGTTTTGTAATGAGCATGCTTTTTTATCCTTCCAAGAGTTAGGGGGATTCCTCCTATATGTTCTTAGATGGTTATGATGTTGTGGAAGTGGATGAAACTAGGTTATGAGTTCTTTGTAGCACATGTAGTGGATACCAGGGTAATAAAACCTAGTATCCAGAGTGTATCAATTATATATGAGTTAAAGATATCTATTATATGAGTTGTCCAGTGTTCCTCTCCAATAGAGAGAGAGATGATGTGGATATTCCAAGTGTTGTTTGGGAAAAGAAGAGTAATTCTATAATTTTGTGTATGGTCTATTGATAGTTGGGGAAGACCATTATCAAGGATAGATGGTCTATTAATCAACAGACATGTGTAACCGTGTTCCTTTAAGATAAACCTAGGATTAGAATGTTAATGGATAAGAGTTAGAGTGGATACATAAGTTACATGACCACGATGAGTTTAGGGTTATGTCATTTAGACTAACCAATGTATCAACAACATTCAAAAATAGGAGGAACAAAGTAATTAGGTTATGTCACATAAGTTGTGATAAGATTTGAATGATGACATCTCAATGTATTTCAGAGATGGTCAGTAACATGGTTAACATCTTTGCTAAATCTTAAGAATATTGGATCAACAATACTTACATGTGAAATTTTTAGCAAGAGTGAGTTGGGGGTTAACTAGAGTACCCTCTTGGAGTTATGGTACATCTACTAAGTGGGTTGTGTGAATCTTGGTAAGATGAAGATAGTGTCGTTGCCCTACCGCTAACAAGGTCAATCAGGAAGTTATATTTGATAATGGTTGCATACAAGTGTATGATTCTTCAAATAGATAGATGGTCAGTCCATCATTGAGATGATTGAAGAATCTTCTAAGAACATATTCCTTATAGTTCTTGACAATTGGGGGATACCCACCTGATTGATTGAGTTGCTAATTACAACAACCATCAAAGGATCATAAAGATGAAACTTTATAAAGTTACATATGATAAGAGAGACATGGTGTTTCATGTTTGATAAGAGCCATCAAGTCTGACCTCTAAATGATGTTCGGTACAATGGATATAATAGTTTAAGATGACAATTATATTGCCAAGTTGAAAGGTACTACCAGACCAGTACAAGTGGCACAACAATTCTTATGTTGAACCAAGGTGACACATGAAAGAGTTGAGGTAGAATAATATGTCTTCTATGAGAATGATGTGGAATCACAATATTATGAAATTAACCATCACTACTACAGAAATAGCATTCAGTGTCGCTTTTCTGGGCGTCGGTTATTAAGGAACACAGACGCCTTATATTAAAGGCGTCGGTTATTTAGAAGAACCGACGTCTATATTCAAAGACCAGCCAAACACGGGTACCGCTTTGTATACAGCGTCGGTTGTTTATAAAAAACCGACGCATAATGTCATCCAATTTTCGAGCGAAAAAAATATGTCACTTTCGGTGTCGAGTCTGTAGTTAAAACACCGACGCTTATGTGCGATGGAAATTTGCGCGAAAAGTGTCCTTTTCCGCGTCGGTCGTCCTTTAATCATCGACGCTGAAGGTGGTTCCCGCCAAACATTTTCACGAAAATATCGTCCAAATGGACGTCGGATGTTGCGAACGACCGACGGTAAAGATGTTTAGGTGTCGGTTTTTGTAAACAACCGACGCTATTTGGGAACTTCATAACCTTCGATCGCCCGACTCTTCCCCTTTCTTATGTTTCATTGCTACCCTATTTCCCTATTGCGGCGATTTCTCCGGCGATTTCTCTACTGCTGCTACTAGTTTTTCTCCGACGCTTCTCTCCGGCGCTTCTCTCCGGTGCCCCATCTCCGGCGTCCCCTCTTCGGCGCCCCTCTCCGACGCGTTTCTTCTCTGGCACCCCTGCTGCCCGCCCTGCTGCTCCAACCGCCTGCGCCGCCGCCACGCCTGACAACCGGCGCCGCCGCAACGCCTGGTGCCCACCTTCCTGCCACGCCTGAGAACCGGCGCCGCCGTACCCCCTTCTCCTTCTCCTCCGCCTGGCCGCCTGCCTGCCTGCTGCGGCTGACGCTCCTGCTCGTCGGAGTCACTGCCGCTGGTTCTGGAGCTCGTCGGCCGCCACCCACGTACTCAACCAGCTCGACCTCACCCTACTCTTCTTGCCCAGGTACCTGCAGACCTACCCAGGCGCGAAATTGGTTCTTTATGTGCTGACCTAATCTGCTTGCCTAATCTGCTTGCACGAAATTGGCTCCCTACTCTGCTTGCTTAATGTGCCTAATCTGCTTGAAGTGGTCCTAATATCATAACATGATAGTTTTATTATATGATTTGTGGCACTTTAGGGTGTATATACATGCAAATTATATAAGTGATAGATGTTGGATGTTTGTCAAGGTTTCTTGAAGATTGAATAAGTGATAGATGCTGGATGTTTATTTATTTCATCTATCCATGTTGCCTATAGTTTATAACATTGCATTGTGAATTATTGCATGTTTGAAACTATGAAATTCTTGATTTATTAGATGATATTCAAGAAAACCCTAGTTTGATGAGCATGTTGTTAATCATGTTAATTATGATTCTTCTATATATTCTGATGTCATTATATAATTATGTGATCCCAACATATTAAATTGAATTAGAATGATTTCATGAATTATATGGTTTATATAAGAATGACAACACATGTATTTGTTGGCCTAGAAACCCGTCCAAGATTTACTCAGTAGGAGTAAATCTTGGATAGTCCCCAGTTTGGGACTGTTCTTGAACACCTAATCTCACTTAGGATGTAAGTGTATAATGTGTATTGGGTTTTCGAGAAAATTTCGGTAGCATTTCCCCGTTTGTTCTCTAAGTACATATGTACTTAGAGAACAACGGGGAAATGCTGCCGAAATTTTCTTGAAAACCAAATACACATTATACACTTACATCCTAAGTGAGATTAGGTGTTCAAGGATGGGATAGGTGGTACACATTTATTATATATAAGATTGACATCAAATGTGTTTGTTGGCCTAGAAACCCGTCCAAGATTGACTAATATATACTTGTTTCCTAATATATACTTGTTTAAAAGGTTAACTGATGTTATACAACTTTTTCTAAAAATATATAACATCGTTATATGTACTTACACTTTGTTAATACTAATATTGTGCAGTCTCTGTCTTCCCATAACAATGACTATGAATTGGGCCTCTATGTCAATGTTAACGTTCCCTATTGAAGAACAATTGGACATCATCCTAGATGATCGTTCCTTAAACCAATTGGTCATACCCAAACATTGGCGTTTTCTAAAAGGAAGACACTACATGCCTGGTAAAGTGACCCTAACTTTTGGAAATTATTCACATGTAATCGAGGTTGAGTATGATTTGGCGGGAAATCTTGTATCAAAATCCGGTTGGCGTGATTGGATTGGAGAGCTGTATCTGGTCCATTGGAATAGGCTTTTTCTCCGTCCAGTTGGCGATAATTCCATCAAAGTTTGGATAACCAACAACAACTGCGAGACCCCCGATCATCTTCTGCGGTATGAGCGCACGGCGTCGGATATCATCTATGAGGAATCTGAATCTGAGGCGTGATTGGATTGGAGAGCTTCGTGACACAGCTTCATCATCAAAAAGAAGTTATTGATGCATGCGGGACCATGTTGGTGTAGTATTTAGTTGTCTATCTATCTAGACTTGTCTGTATTAATAGTTTTTTTAATTATGCGCATGTTTAGGGGTACACCAACCCCTTTGTTTAGTTATTGTTATAACTAAAGTGTGTGTTCCCATGAATGGAACTGTAAGTTGCTACATGAATGCTTATAACTGAAGTGTGTGTTCCCATGAATGTTCCCATTTACATGATTACACTACTATTTTCTCATATTGTCTTGCCTCAAAAAAAAATTCTTTTATTGTTTAGTCTATTTTAATACGACATACTTGCTTATATCTTTCTTAATGATGAACTGTAATACGACTTGCTTATATACTTGTTTCCTAATATATACTTGCTTTCCTAATATATACTTGCTTTCTCTGATCATAGAATGGATAGATCATGGATGTCCATTTGTAATCGTTGCACCCCAGAGTTTATATCTGGTCTTGATCAGTTTATTAGATTTGCCGAGGAACATAGGAAAAAACCTACAGATAGGTTCTACTATCCATGTAGGCATTGCGGTAACAACTTGAAAGTCAACACTGGTGAGGAAATCAAAAGTCATGTCATGTGCAACGGGATTGTACAAGGCTATACAGAATGGCACTGGCATGGAGAGATTTCAAAATCGAATCCAGTAGATGTCAATAGCAGTGCTTGGGTGGAAGAAGAAATTGCCTCCGATGACGTAAATGTGAACGAACCAGTTCCAGCAGACATTGTTGATGCGATGCTGGATAGTTGTAGGGTAGAGCACACCGATCCACCTCCTATCTTTACAAACATTGTGCATGATGCTGAGATACCGTTATACACAGGCTGTGCTAAGTTTACGAAGCTTAGCGCTGTGCTGAGATTGTATAAGTTGAAAGCTAACAATAGATGGAGCGACAAAAGCTTCACTGAATTGTTGACTTTGTTGAAAGAAATTCTTCCTGAAGGAAACGAGCTGCCAATCTCAACATACCAGGTAAAGAAAATGTTGTGCCCAATGGGAATGGAGGCCAAAAAGATACACGCATGCCCGAATGATTGTGTATTATTTCAAAAGGACTATGTAGATTTGAAAGATTGTCCAAAATGTGGTGCGTCATGATATAAATTGACAACTTCGGGGGAGTCCAAAACTGGTTCTCCTGCCAAGGTATTGTGGTATCTACCTATAACATCACGGTTTCAACGCTTGTTTGCAAATCCGAAAGATGCGAAGAATTTGAGGTGGCATGCAGATGTTAAGAAAAATAATGATGGGATCCTACGACATGCGTCTGATTCCCCACAGTGGAAGAAGATTGATGTATTGTTCCCTGAATTTGGTGAAGAAGTCAGGAATCTAAGACTTGGGCTTTGTACAGACGGGATGAATCCGTACGAGACATTGAGCAGCCAACATAGCACTTGGCCAGTCATGCTTGTTATATACAATCTTCCTCCCTGGATGTGTATGAAAAATAAGTACGTTATGTTGTCATTGTTGATATCGGGCCCTAAACAACCCGGAAATGATATCGATGTTTATCTTGAACCTTTGATTGATGACTTAAAGAAACTTTGGGCTGAAGGTGTGATGACCTATGATGCTTCAGCAAGAGAGACATTTTGTTTGCATGCTATGTTGTTTTGCACTATTAATGACTTTCTGGCATATGGGAATTTGTCTGGATATAGTGTCAAAGGAGCTAAAGCATGTCCTATATGTGAACAAAACACTGATTCAATAAGACTAAAATATGGCGGCAAGACTGTATATCTTGGTCATCGAAGGTTTCTTTCAAAATTCCATCCGTATCGTAGGAAGCGCAAAGCATTCAATGGATGGAATGATGAACGGAGTGCACCTAAACCTATACCAGGGGATGTTGTTTATGAAAGAGTAAAAGACATTGTCAATGAATTTGGTAAGAAATCACAATGTAGTATGGCCACATGGAGTGACAATTCTTCATTAAAAAAAAGTCAATATTTTGGGATCTTCCTTATTGGAGTTCTTTGTCAGTCAGGCATTGTATCGATGTAATGCACGTTGAGAAAAATGTCTGTGATAGCATCATTGGTACTCTATTAAATATACCAGGTAAGACTAAAGATGGGATAAAATCCAGACTGGACCTACGTGAAATGGGAATAAGGTCAGAATTAACAGAATTACGTGAAATGGGAATAAGGTCAGAATTACGTGAAATGGGAATAAGGTCAGAATTAACAAAATTACGTGAAATGGGTAATAAAAGAACATACTTACCTCCCGCTTGTTACATGTTGTCTAGAAAGGAGAAGAAAACTTTTTGTGAATGCTTGGTAAATGTTAAGGTGCCACATGGTTACTCATCCAACATCCGTAGATTGGTATCAATGAAAGATCTGAAGTTGATAGGTCTTAAATCTCATGATTGTCACACTCTAATGCAACAAATATTGCCCGTGGCAATTCGATCTATATTGCCGAAGCATGTAAGGTTTGCAATTACCAGACTTTGTTTCTTTTTCAACAGTCTATGCAGCAAAGTATATGACCCTGATACTCTCGATAATTTGCAAAGAGAAGTGGTTGTTACCCTATGTCAGCTTGAGATGTATTTCCCTCCTTCGTTCTTTGATATCATGGTACATCTTGTTGTCCACTTGACTAGGGAAGTGGAAATCTTGGGACTGGTTTTCTTGCATTGGATGTATCCCTTTGAACGATACATGAGCATTTTTAAAGGTGATGTTCGAAACCGTTATCGTCCTGAAGGGAGTATTATTGAAGGTTATGTGGCGAGAGAGGTTATGGATTTCTGCAATGACTTTCTCAGTGGTAATGACACTCCTGATAATGACAAGAATATTGAGGAGGGCAAAGGAATTTTGGGATCACGGGTGAAAGTAATCAGCCGTGAGCAGTTGGAACAAGCTCACTTGTATATTTTACATAATATGGATGAAGTGAGTGTTTATATCGAGGAACATACCAATTTCATAAAGAGACAACATCCTCGAGCAAGTTCAATGTGGCTTGCTAGAGAGCATAATAAGACTTTTACTAAGTGGTTTGAAGATAAAGTCTTACATCAACTATCTCAAACACCAAATGATATTACAGAAACGATCAAATGTCTCGCCTTTAAACCAAAACTGAATGTTATGTCTTATGAAGGGTTTGACATTAATGGATTCACATATTACACAAAGCGCCAAGATGATAAGAGTGTCGTCCAAAATAGTGGGGTCACTCTTCAAGCGTCAACTATGTACTTTGCAAGTGCAAAGGATAAGAGTCCACGTGAAGCTAAAATGTCATATTACGGTGTCATTGAAGACATTTGGGAGTTTGACTACATAGATTTCAATATTCCGCTCTTTAAATATAATTGGGTTGATAACACCAAAGGAGTTATAGTGGATGAATTGGGTTTCACTTTGGTGAACTTTGAAATGATTGGTGAGAAGGCTGAACCATTCATATTGGCATCACATGCAAAACAAATATTCTATATCGATGATCCTGCAAATGATAAATGGTCGGTTGTTCTTCATGGTAAAAGACAGTTCATTGAAGATCCTATAGATGAAGAAGAGTACTATGATAAGTATGATGACTCCAGTCCATTCTCAGTTGGGTTGCCAACTCCACAAAATATTGAAGCTAATGATGACTTATATGTGCGCGGAGATCACAATGAAGGATTGTTAATTGATAAAAGATCACAATTTTAGAGACATGTATGTTTATACAAATGGTAAATGTTTTCCTTTTTCTAATTTATACAAATGCTAAATGTTTTCCTTTTTCTAGTTGATACAAATGCTAAATGTTTGCCTTTTTAATGACATTTTCAGATGGATGACCATGATGAGAATGATGTTCATGATGAGCATGAAGTCCATGATGAGCATGTTGTCCATGACGAGCATGGCGAGGATACCAATGTAAGTTCTAAAAACATATCCTGTATTTCTATAAAATTCATTATCTTCTAGTTATGTCATATATCCTATATTTCTATATTGGCACAATGGATGAATTTTTGCGGCATTGCGGTAACAACTTGAAGCTAAATGTTTGCTTTTTTAATACAAATGCTAATTTAGTGTGTTTATTTTTGTCAAATTTTAGGTTGATGATGCACATGTACCTACTGAAGCACTGGAGCAACTTGATGCGTGGAGAGGACATTCCAACTCGAGATATCGTCTACCGTTTCCTCCTCCTCCGCAGTAATATCCTCATCTCTAAACGTTTCTCGTAGGATTCTGAACCCCTCCCTTCCCTCTACTACATCGAAGCCATGCCGCAGTTGAACCCTTTCTCCGAGCCCTACCCGGCCAAGCAGGCGTCGCCTGAAGCACCACCGTCGTCGTCGTCTCCACCTCCAACGCAACTTGCTGTGCTAGTCCTGACAGTTTATCACCCCACATGCCTTCCTCCTCAGTTCCTGCCGCTAGACGACCACACAATGGATCCAAGAGGATTGCAGGCGTTCGCCAAAGTCTAGCGGCAAGAACTGGGGAGGAAGGCATGTGGGGTCATAAACTGTAAGATATAATTGGGATGTTGATAGTGATGATGAATGATACTTTGTAAATGAATGTTTCTGAATGTTAAAACATGTATTTGAATGATTCTATATGTGTGAACGTGACAATTGAATTGATGTCTGAATGTATCTACTTGTGTGAATCTTTTTATGTTAATTTTGCAGGTTTGTGGCCTGTTTGTAGGCTGATATCAATGGATGTCGTAAACCTGCAGTTCAGAAAACTGAACTGCAGGTTCTCATCCTGCTTGAAAACCTCTAGAGGGGGGGTGAATAGAGTTTTATAGAGATTTTAAAATAATTTAAACTCAAACAACCAAAGTAAAGATTGAGAAGAGGAACACAGGTGTTTAGAGTGGTTCCACCTTAGCAAATACTAAGGAGTCAGTCCACTACCCGGTTGCTTACCCAACCGGGATTTTGAAAGTACTAAATTTTATTACCTCTCAAGGATGTTACATAAAATTTACAATACTTTCTAAACACCCTTTGGACAGCCTTCACCCTGAAGTAGTCTTGCCAACCTCGAAGCAGCCTTCCTTGAAGTAACTTCAAGCTCCCCCTTGAAGTAGCCTTCCTCCTGAAGTAGCTTCCCGTCAAGACAGCCTTCCGAAGTAGTCCAAAGTCCTCCTCTTCACACGAAGAGCTTCAACCTCTCCAATCCGCAGCCTCCTACCTGGAGTAGCAAGGAGAGTACAAGTAATACAAAGGAACGAGAAAGGAATAAAAGAAAATACAACTTATCCTTGTAGCTCAAGGCTTGATTTCCCTAGATCAAGCGTTTGGATTTTCCTAGCCAATATGATGGACTTGTGATTGCTAGGGTTAGGAAAATCTAGCCTATAGGACGAGCTTGAGCAAAGGAGAAAAATGGCCAATTGATCACACAGCTCAGTTCACACAGATTGCACAAGAGGGCTCAAGTATTTTCTCAAGTATATCAAGTGTAAGAAGTGTATCATAGTGTCCTATGGCTTGTCCTATTTATAGGAATGGTCTAAGTATGCTTAAGGACATTCTAGACAACTTCTAGGGGGTTCCTAGTGCTTAACTAGCCGTTAGGAATAAGTTAGGTGCATTAGCAACGACTAGTTAATTAATTCTGCAGTTGCTGTCAGAGACCATCTCGGTCGAGGACTTGTCGACCGAGATGTCCAGTCGGTCGAGGATTTGTCGACCGACAGGCTCTCTGGATTAACGTTTATTTGCAACTGTTAACTGCTGTGTCTAACGGCTATTTTTGGTCAATCTCGGTCGAGAGGTTTGTCGACCGAGAGTGTCTCGGTCGAGGAGTGTGGTCGACCGAGATTGACTCTGTTTTCAATCTTTCAATTAAGATACTAAGTGTGTGCATGAGTGTGCATTATGTGATCCTATTGAATGGATGACTAAGGTGTTTAGCTAGGGAAAATCCAATGCTTGATTTACATGCGATTCTAAGTACTTGTACATTATAATTCTGTACAAGTTTTTACAATGATTACATTTGCATGAAAATATAAATACTTCATGTTGGATTTCCCTTATAGTTGTGTCATCCTGCACACTCAAGTAGCTCGTTAGATAAATAAGAATGAAATGTTTGTCATAATCAAAACAAAAGGGATTTTATAGATGTCCATTTAGCCAACAATCTCCCCCTTTTTGAAGATGACAAACATTTCCAAAATATGAATAAAGGAAATATAAAATATATAAATGCCATACCTTTAGATTGCCATTTGGAACTTTTCCTCTTATTTATAAAATGTGTGCTTAGTATCCCCAGTGAATTATGGAACATGAATTCCAGTTCATTTGGGAATATAGCAACTTTCAATGTAAAGCCAAGAGTATATTTATGAAACTCATTGATTGAGTTTGTCATAAGTATTAAGTTATAGTTTTATATATCTCTCCCCCTTTGTCATCTCAAAAAGATAACCGTTTTATTTAAAAACTCCCCCTTAATTAGATATCCCAACAAAAATGAACGAAAAAAAAAATGTCCATTGAATAGCCAAAATGTAAAGCAATGAGGTGTCTAGCCAAGAGGCAACAATTTGCAAATTACCAATTGAAACGTTCATATCAATAGTGATACAAATCATAAAAGCATAAGTAGTCGTTTTTAAGAACCACAGATATCAAAGAAAACATCCTCCAACGTAGTAATAAGTAGTTGCTTCCTAATGTTGTTGAATTGATCTAATGGAAGCGGTTTTGTAAAGATATCAGCTAATTGATTTTCTGTATCAACATGATGAAGGGAAACATGATTCTTTGAGATGTGATCCCTTAAGAAGTGATGACGGATTTCAATATGTTTGGCCCGGCTGTGTAGAATAGGATTGTGTGCTAAGTTTATGGCGCTTGTGTTGTCACAAAAAATAGGTGTAGATGAAAGATGAAAACCATAATCGCTTAAAACATGTTGCATATAAAGCACTTGAGCACAACAAGACCCAGCTGCCATATATTCAGCTTCGGTGGTAGATAGGGCAACCGTGTTTTGTTTCTTGCTAAACCAAGATACTAAGGCTCTACCTAATAAGAAACATCCACCACTAGTACTTTTGCGATCAAGTCGACAACCGGCATAATCCGCATCAGTATATGCTTTAAAATCCAATGATTGTCCTTTTGGATACCATAAACCAAAACAAGTAGTGCCGGCTAGATATCGAAGGATTCGTTTAACCGCAAGAAAATGAGATTGCATAGGCTGGGATTGAAATCGAGCACAAAGACCAACGGAAAACATAATGTCCGGTCGGGAAGCGGTTAAATATAGCAAACTACCAATCATGGCTCTATATAAGGAATCATCAATAGGTTCCCCATTTTCATCCTTATCAATTTTAATAGAAGTAGCCATAGGAGTAGTAGCATGTTTGCATTGATCCATCCCAAAGCGTTTTAACAGTTCTTTAGTGTATTTTTCTTGGCTTATAAAAATTCCGGCAGGTGTTTGCTTAATTTGAAAACCAAGAAAGAATGTTAGTTCACCCATAAGGCTCATTTCAAATTCTTTTTGCATAATGTCACTAAATTGTGTGCATAATGATTCATTTGAGGCACCAAAAATAATGTCATCAACATATATTTGTACAACTAAGAAATCAGATGCATATATTTTGAAAAATAGAGTAGAATCTGAATTTCCAATAGAGAAACCATTATCAAAAAGATATGTCTTGAGCCGTTCATACCAAGTCCTAGGGGCTTGTTTTAGACCATAAAGTGCCTTTTTAAGTTTATAAACATGATCGTCCTTTTCTGGGATTTCGAAGCCAGGTGGTTGAGCAACATAAACTTCTTCTTGTATGATACCATTTAGAAATGCACTTTTGACATCCATTTGATATAACTGAATGTTTTTATGGGCAGCAATAGCTAATAACATCCTAATAGCTTCAAGTCGAGCTACGGGTGCATATGTTTCATCAAAGTCAATTCCTTCTTGTTGATTATATCCTTGTGCAACTAACCGTGCTTTATTCCGTATGACTTCTCCTGCCTCATTAAGTTTGTTCCTAAAAACCCATTTAGTGCCTATGATAGTTTTATCTTGTGGTTTAGGAACTAAATCCCATACATCATTTTTAGTGAATTGATTTAATTCCTCTTGCATGGCTATTATCCAGTAATCATCCTTAAGAGCTTCGGATATTTTCTTAGGTTCAATGATAGAGACAAAAGCCATATTTGCAACATCTTGGAAAGAGGACCTAGTTTTGACTTTATCATTTGGATCTCCAATAATTAGCTCTTGGGGATGATCCTTGATCAGCCTAGGTGTAGGTTGTGGTTCGACCGGAGGATCGGATGTGGGAGTTTTCTCATTATCATTTGGAATGGTTATAGTTTCAAATTGATTTGTGAGATCAATGATATCTAAATTTGTAGATTTTGATTCCTCATGAAAAGAAACATGAATGGATTCCTCAACTTTTCTAGAGATAGTGTTATATACCCTAAACGCTTTGCTAGAAGTAGAATATCCCAAGAAGAATGCTTTTTGTGATTTAGAATCAAACTTGTCTCTATCATCCTTGGTGTTTAAAATATAACATGTAGAGCCAAAAGTATGAAAGTAGTCAACTCTAGGTTTCTTAGAGTGTATTATTTCATATGGAGTTTTCTTCAAGTGAGAGTGAACCGTGACTCTATTTAGCACATAACAAGCTGTGTTTACAGCTTCAGCCCAAAAGGTTTTAGGTGTGTTGTGTTCAAGCATCATGGTCCTAGCCATTTCTTGTAGAGATCGATTTTTCCGTTCCACAATACCATTTTGTTGTGGGGTACGTGGAGCAGAGAAATTGTGAGTATATCCCTGAGATGTACAAAAAGTTTCAAAAGTATGATTTTCAAATTCGCCACCGTGATCACTTCTAATGGTACATATTTTATGTTGTAAAAGATTTTCAATTTTAGAACAAAATTGCATAAAGACATGAATAGTGTCATCTTTTGTTGCAATAAAATGTACCCATGTAAATCTACTATAATCATCAACAATAACAAAACAGTATCGTTTACCACCAATAGATTGTGTTCTCATTGGTCCAAATAAATCCATATGAATTAATTCTAAGGATCTACTGGTGCTAAGTACATGTTTTGATTTAAAAGATGTTTTTAAAGATACATTTTCAAGATCAATGTTATTCTTTTCGGAAGAAAGTTCATCTATTTTGGCAATGAGCTCATTGTTTGATTTTATAGTCCTTTTTAGTTTCTTCTTGGCATCAACATATTTATCATGAGTTTCTTGTAAGCTAGCTACTAACTCTTCTTTAGGAAGATCAACTAGGCTTACCTCTTGAGATTCTTCATCTTCTCTTGCCATTAGACATTCTATCTTGTCTTCTCCGCTTTCACTTTCACTCGTTTCATCCCATGCTGCTTTATAAGCTTTTTCTTTCTTCTTATGTGAGCTTTTCTTTCCCTTCTTAGCTTTGGGACATTCATTTTTGAAATGTCCTTTCTTTCCACATTCGAAGCACCTGGGAGTGGAAGAAGAACTAGAAATTTTATTAGATTTAAACCTTCTATATTTCTTACCATTGACTATCAATGCTTCTTCTCCTTCTTCTTCACTAGATTCCTCACTTTCTTGTGAGAGAGCTTTTGATGCTTTGAGAGCCACGTCTTTCTTTGGCCCACGTTGATGTTCATGTTCTCTTCTCTCTTCCTCTTCTAGGTCTGCCTCATGAGCTTCTAAGTTTCCGATGAGCTGTTCCATTTTGAGGCGAGTGAGGTCGTTTGCTTCTGCAATAGCTGTCACCTTTGGTTTGTACTTTGGAGGAAGAGATCGAAGTATTTTTGATACCTGATCTTCCTCAAGAACAGGTTTCCCTAAAGCACTCAAACCATTGACAATAGTAGAAAATTTTGAATACATTTCACTAATAGTTTCGTTTGGATCCATACGAAAATGTTCAAATTTGGTTTTAAGCAAACTAACTTTAGAGTTTTTAACTTGAACCGTACCCTCATATGTTATAGATAATCTATGCCAAATGTCATATGCGGTATCACAGTTTGATACTCTATTAAATTCACCTACTGAAATGGAACAATATAAAATGCTTACCGCCTTTGCATTCATTTGTGCCATTTTTACCGTATTAGCGTCCCATACTTCGAACTCGTCTTGTGGAAGTGTGTATGGTGTAGATACCATTCTCCAAAGATCCCAATTGATTCCTTGGAAGTAAAATTGCATTCTTCTCTTCCAGTATTGATAGTTTGTCCCGTCAAATGCCGGAGGTCGAGCAACGAGCGTTCCTTCAATGTTGAGGTTGTTGAGCACTCCATCCCCCATCTTTTCTTTAAGACTTTGTTAGGGCTCCTTGAAGCCTGCTCTGATACCAATTGAAAACCTCTAGAGGGGGGGTGAATAGAGTTTTATAGAGATTTTAAAATAATTTAAACTCAAACAACCAAAGTAAAGATTGAGAAGAGGAACACATGTGTTTAGAGTGGTTCCACCTTAGCAAATACTAAGGAGTCAGTCCACTACCCGGTTGCTTACCCAACCGGGATTTTGAAAGTACTAAATTTTATTACCTCTCAAGGATGTTACATAAAATTTACAATACTTTCTAAACACCCTTTGGACAGCCTTCACCCTGAAGTAGTCTTGCCAACCTCGAAGCAGCCTTCCTTGAAGTAACTTCAAGCTCCCCCTTGAAGTAGCCTTCCTCCTGAAGTAGCTTCCCGTCAAGACAGCCTTCCGAAGTAGTCCAAAGTCCTCCTCTTCACACGAAGAGCTTCAACCTCTCCAATCCGCAGCCTCCTACCTGGAGTAGCAAGGAGAGTACAAGTAATACAAAGGAACGAGAAAGGAATAAAAGAAAATACAACTTATCCTTGTAGCTCAAGGCTTGATTTCCCTAGATCAAGCGTTTGGATTTTCCTAGCCAATATGATGGACTTGTGATTGCTAGGGTTAGGAAAATCTAGCCTATAGGACGAGCTTGAGCAAAGGAGAAAAATGGCCAATTGATCACACAGCTCAGTTCACACAGATTGCACAAGAGGGCTCAAGCATTTTCTCAAGTATATCAAGTGTAAGAAGTGTATCATAGTGTCCTATGGCTTGTCCTATTTATAGGAATGGTCTAAGTATGCTTAAGGACATTCTAGACAACTTCTAGGGGGTTCCTAGTGCTTAACTAGCCGTTAGGAATAAGTTAGGTGCATTAGCAACGGCTAGTTAATTAATTCTGCAGTTGCTGTCAGAGACCATCTCGGTCGAGGACTTGTCGACCGAGATGTCCAGTCGGTCGAGGATTTGTCGACCGACAGGCTCTCTGGATTAACGTTTATTTGCAACTGTTAACTGCTGTGTCTAACGGCTATTTTTGGTCAATCTCGGTCGAGAGGTTTGTCGACCGAGAGTGTCTCGGTCGAGGAGTGTGGTCGACCGAGATTGACTCTGTTTTCAATCTTTCAATTAAGATACTAAGTGTGTGCATGAGTGTGCATTATGTGATCCTATTGAATGGATGACTAAGGTGTTTAGCTAGGGAAAATCCAATGCTTGATTTACATGCGATTCTAAGTACTTGTACATTATAATTCTGTACAAGTTTTTACAATGATTACATTTGCATGAAAATATAAATACTTCATGTTGGATTTCCCTTATAGTTGTGTCATCCTGCACACTCAAGTAGCTCGTTAGATAAATAAGAATGAAATGTTTGTCATAATCAAAACAAAAGGGATTTTATAGATGTCCATTTAGCCAACACTGCTGACCAGCCACAGCAGGCCTGCAAACAGATATATATAAAAAAAATAGATATAGGCGTCGGTTATTTACCGATAACCGTCAGCACAGACTTACAGCGTCGGTTTTTTGTTGAACACCGACGCCAAAAGTGTTCGCGCTACAGGAAATGGGAGTCATCTAGGACACTTTTCTGCGTCAGTTTTTTAGTATATAACCGACGCAGAAAGCGTCCTAGATGACGCCATTTTCTGTGGCGCAAACCCTTTTGGAGTCGGTGTTTTATAATAAACCGACGCCTTGATGTTAAATAGGCGTCGGTTTTTTAACCGACGCTGAAGTGTCCAACCTTTTAGCGGCGCCCACATAGGCGTCGTTCAGAAACCGACGCCAAAGGGGGTTAAACAACTGACACTAAAAGGCACTTCTGTAGTAGTGCATGTATAATATTGAGGATGAGGTGCATGAGAAGTATCCATCTTTGTTTGCCTTGTATTTTAGGGGCAAAATCCTTGTTAGGGTTTACAGTTGTGAGACCCCCAACCTTGCTTAAAGTGTTGAACAAGCTTAACTACCATAATTATATTCTTATAACCCTAATATAACCTTTTTATATGCTTTGGAATCATAAGACAAGCTTAAGTTTCAATTTTGGTCCAATTTGGACATTGTTTGTGCAAATTATGCAATTTTATGCACAATTTGGACTTTTATACAATTGACCAAAATATGAGGTTTTACTTGAAATTTATCACATGCATTATGTTCCTTAGATTTTATATTATCATTATTGATCTTTTTGATCCATGGGTAGCCTATTTGAACCTTGTTTTGGAGGGTTTTTTTAAGGGTATTTTAGGATTAACCCCTTTATGGATGAGCTACCTTTAGGAGCTATCAACCAATGATTTATTTTTTTGGCTTGGAAATTCAATAAAAGGTGCCTAAGTAGGTCTCCATGAATGGTGGTATAGATTCTTGTGTGGTTTCTTGTATATCCTTAATAGTTTAAGGCCATGGATACATGGGGAGGTACTTGTACACCTCATGCTTCTTCTCTACCTTATCCTCCAAGATTTATGTATCTATCCTTCAGTTCCCAAATGAAAATTTTGCTCTCTACCACTTCCCTCCTTCTAATAGCATCTTCCTTCCTCTATTTGGCCATGGAGCTTCTGTCCAAGGAAGAAGAAGGTGTGGATCTTCTTGGTAGAAGCATCTAGGATTACAATTTGCTTCCTTTAGGGTTTCTAAAGCTCCTTCTTCGTGATTTTAACCTAAATGAGTAAGTATCCCATTCTTTCCTCCATTTATTTCTCTTTTGTTATTCCTCCTACCTTTCTCCAGGTCAGATTCTTTCTGTTTCATGGTATAAGTTTCTCTAGAACTCAAGAATCTACCTTTCTTGCTTCTTCTTCTAGGGTTTTGCTTCCTTGTGGAGAAGGGTGCCCACTTGGCTGAGTTCAGATCTAAAAATTGGGTTTTATTGCCTTAGTTGCTCAAGTTTATTTCTTTTAGAAGTCTTTTCTTCTTATTAGAGGCGAGTTTTATAACCCTCTTTACTTATATTGCTTACTATAAGCTTGTTATCCCATGTTCTTGCTTAAAAATGGTGATTTAAGCATTAAGAAGCTAAGCTTGTTTGGGATTACGATTTTTATGGTGTTTCCTATTATGTTTCCAATTATAGATGAACATGTAATCATGTTCACGTTCTTCTAAGGAAGGATATGACTTAGTTTAGGTTGGTATCACCATCTAATCACCTATCAACTGATGGTCCATATTAGGGTTTCTAGGTTGTTTTCTTCTCTGAACACACGACCCGATGGTGTGGTCTTCATGACAACAGAAGGTGATGACCATGGGTGATGAACGTTGATGTGAACTGATAGTTAAACCTTAGGTCAGTGTTAGTATCTCTTGGAATCTCAATGAGCAATGGTTTGATTTTCTAATGATGTTATCAATCAATGATGACATTAGCTTAACAACTGATGGTGTTAAATGAATATAGTGTTGTTCTAACAAGCCATGGTGACTTAATGATCACAACCAATGGTGGATTAGGTCATCACCACTAATGGTGATTTAAGGGTGTAATTTTATCATCAATTAATCCATAAACCAATGGTTTCTTGGTTTAATTGGTCTAATGGTTACACCTATACTCAAATGGATGGTTTTGAAATATGAACATGATCCAACGGTTAGGATCTAACACTTATTCATCTAATAGTTTTGAATAATGGACTTGATCTAATGGTTGAGATTGGATTCTTAAACATCTAATAGTTTGGATTGAAACTTATAGTATTATATATGATTTCTAATAATCTGAATTTGATGGTTTCCCTCAAGTGATGAATTTAAAGAGCTTGATTGTTGAGATGATGGATTGCTTCAAATGTACAACCAATTATGGGTTTTAATCCCACAACCTATGTTTCTCCCTTTATGTTATTAAATAAGTGATGTTTATGGTTTTATGGTGACTCTTTCTAGGCCACAACTCGATGGATTTACATATGGTTAGTTTAATGTGTTTACTTATGCCAATAACCAATGGTCTTACCTTTTCAACATCCAACAGTTCTGGGTGATGTTGTGGTATGGAGATATGGGTTGAATGATGTTGGAACAAATGGAGATTTGACCTTAATAAGATAGTAGTACCTTTTCTCTCATATGAATAGAATGGATAATCACCATATTGTGTTGATATGTAACCCTAATGGGATATAGCTTGTTACACTTAATCCTAATAAACTCCAATGATGGTGATTAACTATGATCAACCTTCCTTAGTGGAATAATATAATAATGGAGTCTCTCTTATTGTTGTGGAGCTCTGGTATACTATAACCTAATGGTTACACCTTGAGATATGTGTGGATCCATACTTGAGAATACCAATCATATACCTTCCTTATATGTGATATAATATGGAATGCTCTTAAATGCTAAGATAACCCTACAATGTTATCCTATAAACATTTTTTAGTTATTAAATGCAATATCATGTTGAGCTCGTGCATCAAATGTGTGGTGATGTTTGTTGAGCCTTGTTATAAGGCTTGTAAAGATAATGATGAACTTGCAAGGAATGATATGATGGTCTTAATGACCTTTAGGCATGGTTGATCCCTGAATGAGGTATAATCCTCTTATGATGACAAGGGTTGATACCCTGTGATATTGTGAAGGATTTATATCCTGTGATAGTGTGATGACAAGTGTAGTCTCTTGAATGGCAATGAATAGTACCATGTGATGATGATCTGATGACAAGTATAGTTTTTTGATTGATAGGTGAATATTCCTCTGTGATAATGAGATGAGCAATTATGTCTCATACGCTTTATATCTTCTGAAGTTGTTATATAGCAATGTTTGCTAGAAATGAATTAGGGTTTGTTTGCCCACTTGTTTGATGCAGCCTTAATTCACCCAATTGGAGATAACTAATCAAGTGAAACCCTAATCATGTAGTTCCATGTTCCATAAAACCATATTTAGTGTTAGAACTTGTTGGATGGTGAAATGAGTATTCCTAAGGTAAACTCATAGTGCATACTATTGAGTATGCATGGTGCTTGTCAACCTGACACCAAGTGTTTTGAGAGGATGGTTACAGTCATACCTAGCCCCCTTTTTTAGAACGACTGTGGTCAGATCTCACTTATTATAACATGATGTGATTAGAGGATAATTGTGGTTGTACCTCAATGATTGGGTTTGAATACCCTGGATGCTAGTGTTGTGACCTGTACCAGGGTGGGCTAGTTATAGGACTATGTCATTATTTTGTAGTTTGACTATATATCACTGCAGTGCAGACTCATTTTGACTGAGTATGGATGAGATCTTAGATTCAAACTCTTCCTATATCATACATGGAACTAATTGCGACCAAGCGGTGGTCAGTTGGACTTTGAGTGGTATGACTCAAACTCCCTAGGGTGTAATAAAAGGTGTAATACATTTGTGTTGCATATATGTTTAGGGTTATATAAAATGCTTCATATTGGATGATAACCCTTGTTCACTTTCTTTTCACTGAGATCATGTATAGTATAATAAGAGATGATAGATATGCTTATGATGCAGTTATGCTCATGTTGTAAACATGCTTATGTTGTTAGATATACCAACACTAATAGTTAATATGATAATACTAGTCATGTTTAATATTGCTAGCCATACCTATGTAATCAGAAATGCTTAAGCTGCTAATCATGCCTATGTAGCTAATTGTGATATGATGTTAGTTATACTTATGATATAGATCTGTTCCCATTATTTGACATCCCAATATTGATAGCCTTGTTATGTTACTAGACATATTCATGATGTCAGGGATGCTTATGCTACTAGATTGCTTGTGTTATTAGCAAGGCATATGATGATAGTCAAATTAATGATGATGATTGTTATTAGATGCAATTTTAATGAAGTTTGAGTAGATATCTATCCAGAGAAATGGATTTACCTATTACTTGTATATACATTGATAATCATACTTGTTTCTAAGCTTATTTGTTTAATCTTTTTAGCATACTTGAATTGTTCAGTATGCTCAATTGAATATTAAATACTCCAATTGCTCAATTATCTAATGTTTAATTTGATGTAATCAATATCTATTAGAGAGAATTATATCTCTCACTGGGACTGGGTCTCACCTCGTGGGTCACCACATCCTTTTTGGTGATCGACAACAGCGACAAGAGAACCATGGTAGCAAGGGAAATTGAGGTGATGAACCCTAGAAATGGTAGCTTAGTGTCTAGTGTGTTCTAGACTCGTCCATGTACTCTCAAGTCTGGGTAAAAAGTTTATATATGATGTTTTGATTTAATCAAGATTTTGATAGCATGTTGATGCTTGTATTTGTGAAAAATGTAGATAGTGTTCCTTTGTAAAGCTTATGTTGTAGTTGAGGCTACATGACAGTTGTAAAGGTTATTGAGCATTATGTAAATGTTTCTGAGTAATTGGGAAATGTTGAAATCAGTTTTAATTTATCCTATTTTATGGGTTTGTGTTTAATTAATGAGTAATGATATTTTGTGTTTTGAGTAATCCCATTTAGTGTAACATGTTCTCACATTTGTTGTTGGATTGAGATAAGTAGTGTTCAACAAATTAACATTTATGTGATTTGAGGATAAAACTATTCAAGAAACTATTTTCTTGTATAAGTTTCAATCCTTACCTTTATAAAAGAAATATCGAGACATTTCTCATACCATATCTCATATGGTGTATTTTAAACCATTTTAGATGCTACATCGATTTAGTGTTTAAACATGTACCCAGAAAGAAATTAGAAGATTAGGTTTGACTTATTGATTATCACACCATGGTTCATTAGGGTGTGATTCCTTCTTTCTGACACATCATCATGTTTTAGGTGGAGTTCACTGTGATACACTATCACAATCTTTCAGAAGGCCCTCAAACTCTTGATGTAAAGTATTTCGACGTTGATCATATCAAGGTGTCTTAATACCTTTTTACTAAAGTGATAATGTACTTAATTGATGATCTTCTTGAACACTTCAAGAGATTCATATTTTTATTTCACTAAATACAAATTCCCATATCTACTAATACCCTTAGTCGATATAATGAGGTACTAGCAACTATCCATAACATTTATTCTAAAAGGTCTGTGTACAATAATATGTACAAGCCCTAAGAATACTCG
The DNA here is from genome assembly GCA_963693085.1 of Alisma plantago-aquatica. Classification (NCBI taxonomy): domain Eukaryota; kingdom Viridiplantae; phylum Streptophyta; class Magnoliopsida; order Alismatales; family Alismataceae; genus Alisma; species Alisma plantago-aquatica. Next base: position 919,232,332 of record OY856412.1, on the reverse strand, counting down.
CTCTTATACTACATTAGTGAAAGTTCTTTTGTCATGTTTCCTAATATCACATGCATGTCTATAATGGTTTAATAACCATAGAGTCTAGATAAACATCATCATGTATTCTAGAAGTACATTTCTCATTTATATGACAATGCTATAGATATTGATTGTTTGAGTTAACAAGCTTTAATCTTTTGGTATTTTATGTTATAAACATTTATCTTTGGATCCAGCAAACAAAGATCATAAGATATTTGGGACATTGACATAAAATATTTCATCCCTTTAGGAATAGAACATCAACTATACTTTATTTGATATTCATATACATCCTTGTCTATACATGATGCAGAAAGTAAAATGTTTCCAGTAGTTGGCAGATAGCAATTCATTAACTCCATTACATGTCGTATGGGCTGAGATAAACTAGAGGTTCTGATGTAGTGGAAGCAAATCTTTCTCCATTTGCAATGAACAATTTGACCTCATCCTTTCATAAAGGCTTACTTCTTTTCAGATCTTGCATATTCAAACATATGTGAGATCTACATACAATATCATATACCCAAGGATAAATAAGTAGTTATTTTTTTATCATAACTATATGCCTTAATTGGAGATCTATACCCACTCCTTATTCCTCTTTAATTCTTCTAGGTAAAGAAGAAAAATTCCTCTCCCAGTGTCCAGGCTGGTGACAGTGGTGACAATTGCCTCCCTTATTCATCCCTCCCTTTGCCTTGAGCATTGAAGACTTGAGCTTCTGGCCAGCTTTAGAACTATTCTTAGCTTTGCCTTTGTCTTTGGACTTTCCCTTGGATCTAGTAATCATCTTCACAGACTTGGGCTTGTCTTTCGTCATTTGTGCCTCAACTGTTCTCAACATGCCAAGTAACTATGTCAATGACTTGTCAAAGTCATTCATGGTGCAGTTTATGACATGATGATTGTAAGACTCTGGCAGTGACTGCAAAATCACATCAATGACCAACTCTTGACCTAAGGGAAATCTAGTCTAGAAAGGTTTTCCACATACCAAATGAGCTTGAGCACATGAGGACCTATTGGATCTCCTTTTGCCATGTTACGTTTGAACATCACCTTGGAGACATCATATCTCTCCTATCTTGCCTGATCTTGGAACATGTTCTTAAGATGTATTACCATCTCAATAATATCCATGTTCACATGATGTCTTTGAAACTCATAGTTCATAGAGCACATCATTAGGCATTTGACATCAATGACATCTTCAGTATGCTTCTTGTAAGCATCCATGTCAGCCTTAAGTGTAGTGGGAGCAGGTTCATGTGGCTCTTGTGTCTCCAAGACATAGAGCTTGCACTCTTTTGTGAGAATAATTCTCAGTGTCATGAACTAATTATGGAAATTATTCTCATTTAACTTGTCCTTCTCAAGAATTGGTCGCATAGAAAAAGTGTTATGTGTTGCCATTTGATTCTATAAGAGAAATTTGCAATTCTGTCAAAACATTTTTGATTTGATTTGAATCAAATTTGATGATGTTTGATCATGAATTTAATTAACTATTGCTCTCATTATTTTGTTCACATTGATAACCCTCACTTATCAATTTGGAAGATTGCAACGCACAAAATTTTAATGAGTAAAGATCCAAAATAGTCGAGTTATTACTCAACCAACGCCAACATCCATAACCAATTATTAAGGTAGGCAACTTTTCCAATGGTATATTATGCAATTCTTAGATAGATGGTATGCACAACTCCTTGTCATAGTCATCCGCATGCCTCTATGTGTTTAATTTCATTAAGGACAACCAAATAAGCTTGATCTAAAAGATAACACGGTAGTAATGCACCCTGCTTGACATGCCCACATAACTACCATCACACTTCCACAAGATGGATAGCGCACCACGCTTGGCGTGCCTATGCATAGTCGATCAGGTTTTTCATGTGTGTTTCTAATAGAAATAATCTTAGACTTTATATGTTTCATTGAGGGATTTTATATATATATATATATATATATATATATATATATATATATATATATATATATATATATATATATATATATATATAGAGAGAGAGAGAGAGAGAGAGAGAGAGAGAGAGAGAGAGACATATACATATACATATACATATCCAATCACCACATACTTATAGTACATATCATATACATGCTATATCCCATAAACAAAACATGCATTTAAAATATAAGTGATGGTTATGGCCCTATTATTGTAATTCCTTGTAGCTACAAGGAATTACTACCACCTAGGTGTTGGGAAATACGGGCACAGAGTGTGGCAGCAAAAATGAAAATTTTAATCTATCCATATTTCCATAACAATAAGATCATGTTAACTACTATGAAGCAGGAAGGATGGTTTAACGAGTTTATACCTAGTCCTAGAACAAGTCCAACGACTACAACTCATTATTGTTGCAACTATCTTCTAGTTGCTCTTAGACAATGTTTGTGCAGCTCATGGTCTTCACCACGGACAGTGAACTGAACAACTTCTATGGTGACACTTGTGGTCTCACCACTGACAGCAACCTGACGTTGTCCTCCTAGTAGCAGCCAAAGGACTCCTACCTTTAAAGTAGTCCACACAGACCAACTAGAACTCCTATCTTTCAACTAAAATAGACAGGAAGGAGTTGTCTCTCCCATTGGCGTACTAGTCACCAACTTGCTCTCTCACACCAATGATCCTTAGTTATTCTCTCCCTTGCTATCCTCCCTAGTTGGGTAGGACTTCCTTGGGATCTCTTGGTTACCATAACCAGAGAGGACAACAATTATTAGAGCAACTAATTCTTAGTTTTCTCTGTTGTGCTCTGGGAAGCCCCCAATACCCCTCTATTTATAGGCAGGATTAGAGCCAGGGTTCTTAGTCCGTTCGAGATCTATGTGGGAGTGGAGGGGATCGAAAGATCTTGAATTTTCTCAACCTGCAACATTCAAAATGATCATTTTTCATGTGAAACGATCGTCTCACATGTGAGACGGTTGTCTGGCACAATCAGCCGATCGTTTTCCATGTTCCTGATCACACATGAATTTGCAAATTCAGATTCAGTTAATGCACAACATGATGTCAACACTAATCCTTGATGCAATCAAATTTCCCCACAAACTCAATGATATCGCACATGCAAGATGGTCATCACACTCATCTAGATGACCATTTGATGAGCCGAGCCAAACCGATCAGTTCAACAGAATGAACTGGTCGGTTCACACCTTAGTTTGGGCAGAACTTAGCCAATTCAATTTTTGATTGGCCTAACAACCCAAACGGTCGTCTCAACATTTGAGTCGATTGTTTGACACTCCAAACGTCCGTCTCACCCTATGAGACGATTAGTTGGCAGTGCAGTTAGCTGATCCATTGTATGAATTGAGTACCTAAACACTTTAGTAATCAATCCAATCACTATTCAAGATTAAACTCCTCTTCTAGATGAGTTCCTATGTGTGTGACCCTATAGGTTCCATATCATGTTGGCAGTGGATGTCCATAACTATCTTATGTCATCACAAATAAAGGGTGGTGCCTAGTCGCACATCAGTGCTACCCAAGTGAATGGAAAGTTGGAGAACAACTTCAACCTACAATCTGTGTAAGGCATTGCAATGATTGTATAATTCCTTTGTCTCTGATATCCAGAGTGAACTCAAGGCATGGAAATTGTCATCCTCTCAACATTCAACTCATGTTTCTTGAACCAAGAGCAGATTGTCTGAGATAATGTGACCTCAATATCATATATTGATTTACATGTCCATGCACATGCATTTCTCAGTCTCACTTACCAAGTGGCCAAGATATTAAACTCTAGTAGGAGGGACAAATCCCATATCTATCACTCATAGTCTATCTCCATGTGTCAATTCTACCCAATCATCACCTTTATGGCAACCCGTATTTTAGGATTACGTTTGATGACATCAAAGTATACATAACGACATGTGATGAGTGTAGCGATTTCAGTTCTAAGAATCACATCATCATCTTCACTGTGAGAGATGACTATGACCACCAATGATGGTTTCCATGTGTCATTCTCAATGTGGGTATGCCTGATACATTATTATCTAACATGTATATGTATGATTGGTTTGATATTGCCATATCATGACTAATGAGATTCAGTCATCAACCAACCCACACTCTAGTCTTATGTGTTACTAGTGTCTATCTACCTTCCATAGTAACAACCAACCAAGGACATAACAAGAATGTGCATACTTTTAACATTTGTATGATCTCATTCTCCAAGTCATGTACTTGAAGACTTACATCATTGAGTATTATCATTCTTAATACATTCTTAATGTTTCCTCATTATCTCATAACTGAATGACACAGAATGAATTGAAATCTTGCCTTTATGAGTATTAATCAAATCCTTCTAATGATATGTGACATGTCAAAAATCACATTATTGGTCCTCTGGGCATACCTTATCAACAGACTCTCACTTGCACTTAGAGCCAATCTCCCATGAATCTCATTCTTAATGATTTAAACATGTCCACCATGTTTCTGTTATGCAAGTGCTAATCCAGTGGGTTAACAACACTTTTTATATTAGTCAGTATATTGCATGTTTCTTATCTCTTAGTTGTGATATGAAACCACCATAATATGGTATTTGACATTCCTTTACCCAAGAAACAGCTCCATTGTTGTCACAATATCACTATTGAGCCATCAATGATTCGAACATCTATAAGTTCATCATATAAACTTCTAGATCCATACTGTCGGGACCCACTCTTTTGATCAACACAAATACCAACCATTAGAGGTAATCCCAAAACCTAAACCCAGATTATGAAGTAAAACATTGAATTCTTGACAAAGGCGATTAAATAATATATGAAAAACACAGATAACTTTTCCCTTTTTCTTTCTTCACAAATTCATAAATCAATGTCGCATCATGGACATCACATCCAGATATCACAAATCATATTCAACTTCATAAAAACCAGAATCAAATCTTGTTCTCATATGATGTTCAGTTTACATCAGATACATGTACATTGCTAAACAAACTTAATCTACAACCCTTCCCAGGAAAGAGAGAGTACAAGGACATTCTAATCTATCTAGATTATACTATTTATATCTTGTTTGTCACGACCTCTGTAAGGACCCTAACATCTGTTTTGGGCTTATCCTATTTGCTTTGCCTAAACCTTGTGCTTAGTTGCTTGCTAATCACCTCTAGTGGTGATTAAGGTTTGCTTGAGCTTTGTTGAGAGTTGGAGGTGCTACTTGCAAATAACCTAAGTTTAGGGTTGATGAGAAAGTTTGTCACCTTGAGTGATGTTTCTCTCTCTCCTTTCTTCCTCTAGGGTTGAGAGGAAGGGTTGGGCTTGTTGCTTGAGTTGCCTTGGGCTCTGTTGAGCTATGTTGGGCTTTGTTTTGCCTTGTTTGGGCCTTGCTTTGCCTTGTTGGACCCTGTATCGGGCAAGTGAGCTTGGTGTCGGCCATGGGTGTGTCGCCCATGGGGCTGTGTTAGGCAAGGGAGTGTGGTGTGTTGGCCATGGACCATCTTTGACTCTTAGCTTCGTTTGTGTCACCACTCTAGTGGACACTTGGTGCATGGTGCTTGCATGTGGCAATAGCCTTGGACACGTGTCATGGAGAGATGAGAAGGTGGCATTGCTCATGGACAAGTGTCCCTAGGTGGGCGACACATTGCCTTGTTTTCTCCTCCACCCTCTTCTATATATGCATCTCCTTTCTCTTGCTAAGGATCCCTTTAGTTCCTTAGTTTCCCCTCTTCCTTGGTGAACGACACCTCTCCTTTCCAACCTTAGTGGCCGATACACTTGGAGGAGCTAAGCTTGGTGGCCGATCCTTCTCCTTGGAGTCTTCTTCTTCCTCTTGTGGTGGTGCTTGAGCTTAGAGCTTGGAGCTTTGGAGCTTGAGGAGCTTGCTTAAGGTAGGTTACATAACTTCTAACCCTAACTATACTACCTTCTTTTATGTTGCATGTTCACATATGATCATGATCGGCCATGCATGTTGTTAGATGTTTTTCTTGCTCTAGTTTGCACATTTGATCTTATTTTATGATCTTGTTGCTGTAATGGATATGTTGTAGATGTTCTTTGACCTTGTTGGCCAAACCTATGGAGTAGGGTTTTCTTTGGGGCAATACCCCTTTCTCTCATTTGGTCTTGAGAAGTGAGTTTGAATCTAGTGATATAGGCAACACCCCTCTCACTTGGTTGTTGAGAGGTGAGTCTATACTCTAGTTGCTTGGGAAACACTCTTCTCTCACCATGAATTTGAGAGGTGAGCCTTGGTTGAGTGTTGACCTAGTAGCGGTTGAGACCTTGGCCGATATGGAAATGATCCATCATGTTTCCCGATTGGTGATGGAGGTTGTGCAAGACCCCTCTCTCTTGGTTGTTGAGAGGTGAGCCAATCCTCTTGATCTTTTAGGGTTTTGATGATGATGATCTTGAGGTTGGTGATGACCGTGTTGGGATGAACTTGGTGCCTTGCACGTTACACCTTATAGTAGTGTTGCCCGACACACCTCCCTTAGTCTAGGGTTTTGAGCTAGGTCTATATGATGTGTTTGGTTGGCTTTGTGCCCGATATGGCTCTTTCGACCTTGATGATGAGCTTGGGCAATATGCCTTGATCTAGATGATCCTTTGACCTAGTAGTTGTTGCCCCCTTGGCCGATAGAGTGCCTAGTTGATATCTCTATTTGGAGTCTTGGGCGATACATGTTGGGTCGGGTTCTTGCCCAACATGGGTTGAGTGGTGGCCCTTGTGGGTACCTTGTGGTGACCAATATGGTGTGTTGGTTTCAGTTGGGCGTTAGTCTTCCCTATGGTGCCCTTGTATTGGTTGTTGATGTGCACCTTGATGGGCGTTATGGTGCTGGTTTTGGGCGCCACAATCTTAGCCGATACGGTGGTGATGGTTGTCCGACACAACCCAAACCCTAACCCTAGCTAAGCTGCCTGTCACACCTTGACCTTGGGTGCCCCATGGACTCAGCTACACGTTACACTTCTTGGTCTTGGTTGCATGACGTAGTCCTTGCATATGAGCTGAGCGTTAGCACCTTTGCTCTCTAGGTGCATGACACACCATGAAGTGGTTGCCTGATATACCTTGCCTTTGGGTTGGCCGATATGTGGCTAAGTGCTTGGCCGATAGGTCTCTAGTGAGGGTCGTTACCCTGTCCGATACCACCTGTAGTGAGGGTTACCCTACCTGTCACATTTCTAGTGAGGGTAGCAGGCACTTTTGGTGAAGGTTATGACCAACCCAGAAAACCTATCTAGTGATCCTTTATCATGTAATCACATCGTTGTTGACAATGAAATATGAATAATGGTTTGTAAACCATTGGTATGTTTGATGCTTAAAGATGATGTCGTTTAAGATGATAAGATGCTTGCTAATGTTTATAAGGTAAAGAGCATAAATGGATGCCATGATTTGATAGCAATGATGTAATTAATACAGTATGACACACATGTTTATAATCATGTCATGTGCATCTGCAAATCCTAATAACATGATAATCAGTAAGAGCTATGTCTGGTGATTTTAAGTTATCTCTCTTGATGTGCATACTAACCATGCAGGTATATTAAATGGATTCATAGCCAGGTTAGAGCTATGAGGTTTATGTACTTTGAATAACACTAAATGATTATAATCCTTGTTGATGAGATAACATGCATCACCAGTATGATGAGATAGGTCTGAGGACCTGATAAAGGCTGAGTGCCTAATTGAGGTGTTATCCTCTGATGATGAGACAGGGGATTGCGATTCCAGGATGTTGATGCCTTGAGAGGAAGTAGCAATCTGTGAGGAGGGATTGAGATCCCAGGATGATGTGATAATAACAATATTAATGTAGCTCAATGTTGTTTATGTTTTACAACTTGGTTGCCTCAAAAACTCACTTAAAATATACTAATCAATTACAGTGGAACATATCATGTAGTTTGCCCTGGCCATAGATCCATCATCGTCAGATTTGGTGATGGTGAAACAGGTTTATCCTACGGGATTACCTGGAGCGCATATTGTTGAATATGCAGGATTTTCTCCTAGCCAAAAATAGGAGGATTAGAGTACAACTACGGTTGTAGACTCAAGATATATGGAGCATGGTGAATAGGCCCATGACTCAATGAATTAGAGCATGAATGCATTTATGACTCAAGAGCACGGTGATCAGGCTCGTGGCTCAAAAAGATACTAGCACCTGTGCCAAGGTGAGCTAGAAATATGGGTAGCTTGCAGAGCTGACCCTAAGGCTGATGCCATATAAGCATGAGACTGTGGTCCTGCTTTGGTTTTCGTGCACTAACCATGAGGAGGTGAGGTCATGAAGTTCGACTCTCCCATTGACCTTGTATGGCACCGGTTTTTGGGCTTCGCAACCAAAGGATGGATTTGAGCAGGGACAACTCACTTCCTCAGGGCATAATAAAATGTAATCCAACCGAATATTATATATACTGCTTAGAGCAAAACATAGAACATTGTTTGAGGCTTTGCTTATATAGCTGGTCTAGTTATACCGTGCAGTTATGTGTATGATGATGATATTTTGTGATAAGTTCTTATAAAACTTATCTTATCAATCATGTTCCATAAAGAATTACTCGTTTATATGCCTCCTGGATATCTTGGTAAGATTGATGGTAATAATGGTCTTACTCAGTATGCTGCTCTTATTATATGTCTTTACCAGCTATCTGCTTTAACCTTCTAAGGTTTTATAGTTTCGACGGGGAGTTATGTTTCTCGTTGGGACTGTGTGTCTCACCCTGCTGGTTTACAACATTTTTAGGTGATCACGCTAGACGTGGTGGTGGTTGCGAGGTTGCGGCTGAGCAGCAAGAAGAGCAGTAGAAGGAAAGAGATGGACATGCTGCTATTTTGGTGGTTTTGTAGTAGAGTCCTAGAGTCATCCATGTACTCTCAGGTCCTCAGAGGTGTCTGACGACATTTTACGATGGCTAGCTATTGTAATTTTGTATATCCTGCTGCTAGCCTTATGTGGCCCGTTATGTATATATAAATAGGTGATGAACTCTGGTGCTGACAGTACAGCTAGTTCTGATAAGCTGTGAACATATATCAAGGCCTGTAATATTTATATAACATGTTTCTCTACAGGATCTAGATGCAAAAGTTCTCTTATGTATGCTTTCCGCAATCGGTTTTAATTAACCCGTGTTTTCAGTAATATGTGGTTTACGGTGTTTCCGCACATTTTCGTGTGTCACCTTGCTGTCTGTGTGATGGCGGGGTGTCACAGTTGGTTTGGTATCAGAGCTCTAGGTTCACTGAGTCTACATGGATGTAGGACTAGGTTTGTGTCTATTCTTGTGAGTTTTCCAGATTTTCTTACAATCACCTTCTGCCCTAAGAGGAAGATAAAGCTTAAAGATGTCTGGAAACCATGAAGAACATGTTGCCGAGAGCAGCAATGTTACATTAGTTGATGGAGCAAGAGTGCAGGAACATGAAGATCGGGTGCCTGAGGTCCTCCAACTTGACCCAACCATTCTTAAAAACCCTGCCTACCAACACCTTATGGGGCAGTTGATGGCTACGATGAATCACATAGTGGAAAGAGTGCCAGTGCCTCTGCCAAGAGCACAATCTCCCCATGGTGAATCATCAGGCATTAGGAAGACCTTTGAGCGGCTTCGCTGAGTTGGAGCTTCAGATTATGCTAGAACGGCTGATCCGGTGGATGTAGATCTGTGGTAGATAGGTATCGAGAAGGCCTTCCGGATCCTCGACATCCCCGAAGCAGACAAAGTAAAGCATGATGTCTACCTTTTGAAAGGTAGTGCTGGCCACTGGTGGGCCATTGAGGAGGAGAAGCGACCCGATGAGGTGATAGGTTGGGAGATTTTCCGGCGAGAGTTCATCAGCAGATACTTTCCAAAGACGTATCTGGATGAGAATATCAACCTGTTTGAGCGTTTGCGCTAAGGATCGATGAGCATCACCAAGTATGAGGCCAATCTCATGGACCTGCTGAGGTTTTGTCCTCACATGGTGACAACAAATGATGAGAGAATCAGGCTGCTTGAGAAAGGTTTGAGTGCTGAGCTATCGACGCCTGCTGCTGCTTTGGAAAATTAGGAGCGGTTTGCCATGTTCATGGAGTCCGTATGTAGGATTGAATGGTCTGTTAGGGAGAAAAGGGAGACCATGTCCAAGAAAAGGCTTGCTCAGTACCAGAGACAGAGGTTTGATGGTTTCAAGAAGTCAAGGTTTTCAGCACCTTCTGGGCTAAGAGGTTCCAGTGCACCGTCACAATGGTCCCCGGGTAAGGGAAGAGGTTATGTTTCTTCATCATTAAAGGCACACAATACAACTTCAGTGGTGGTGATAGGGCCATCTAGGTCGTAGATAGAAGGCAGATCATGTTACCATTGTGGACAGACTGGGCACTTGAGGTCAAATTGCCCAAAGAGAGATGTTGAAGTAACACAACAACTAAGGTAGAATCAGTAAGGGTCAGATAGACAGTAGCCTAGTAGTAGCAGAGGGCAGGGATGCGGACAAGCATCACAAGTGGGATCATCTTCTCAAGGAAGTAGAGGACATGGATAGAAAGAAACAGCTCGATTCTATGATATGAGTCAGCCGGAGGTGATAGCCAACCCGCGAGTGGTGGCAGGTCAGATAGAGTTATTTCATTTTGATTTGTCTTCTTCTTACTTTATATCTGTTCTGATTGACCCAGGTGCTACGCACTCTTTTATCTCTCATAGTATGCTTGATAATTGTCTCTTACCTGTTAGTTGTAAGAAAGATAACATGTTGTTAGAAACCCCTCTTGATGGTTCCTCGATGCTTCGAGAGGTGTGTCCATCTTGTGTTCTATCTTTTTTGGGACACGGTATATAAGTGGATCTTATGCCACTTGAGATGCATGGATCCAATGTGATCCTTGGGATGGATACCTTAGAGAAATATAAGGTTGTAATGGACTGTGGTTCCCAGCAGGCAGTGTTTGTGGACGATGGTAAGAAGTGGATCTTCCAAGGAGATAGGAAGATTCTTCCGACGTGTTTAGTGTCAGCAATGGTGGCAGAGAAGTTGCTGAAACAAGGATGTATTGCGTTCCTAGCTCATGTTATGGATATCAAGGCAAAAGGTCCTAACAACCCACACTTTCATTAATTACATCTAAACCCTAGTTTGCCTTCTTGCTTAGTTCATGCTTGTTTAGCTAGTTTGTTTACTTCCCTAGTTAATTTCCTTATTCTTGCTTTGTTCTTGCTAGCTTATGTCTTTACTTGCTCTTTTGCTCTATTAGCTAGTCTAGTGTAGTTTAACTCTCATCTTGCTTGCCTTAGTGTAGTTTGGTCTTTTCTTACCTTGCCTTGCCTTTTCTTGCTTAGTAGAATTAATTGTCTAGGGTTAACTTAGATTTCATTCCCGCCTTTAATTAATTTCTTCTTCACCCTTAGTTTAACAATCAAATCACCTTTAAACCCTTAACCCTAGTCTCTACAGTAGGAACCTAGCTAAACTAACCTAGATCTAGTACCCCCTTTGCTTCCTGTGGATTGACCCTATACTTGCCACCATCCTATACTACGACACGACCCCGTGCACTTGCGGGTGTAGCATTTTGGTTTGTGTGAATGTGTTGAGTTTAGGTCCATTATAAATTTGAAAGTGAATCTACCAGTGTGCTCACATCCATGGAGTTGCATCCATTCAAACCTCAATTGAGTGGTGTGTAACGCCATTGGAGGGGGCACACCAAGCTTTCTGGCATCGTTGCCAGGGATAAAGGTGCTCGGCCTAGCTAATTAGTGTAGCTTAGCCTTTCCTGTTGCCCTCACCATTGCTATTCTTTATTCTTTGTGTTACTTGTGCATCTTGGTTTGCTAACTTGTCCTCTTTTGTTTGGTTGTGCCTTGTGCATGTGACAAGCAACCCTTTGGAGTCAAGATGGTAGACCGAGATGCACAAGCCCCTTCAATCCCTCAACTGCCCTACATGATGAAGAAGTTGGGAGACATGGTAGATATCATGAAAGTTCATGTGGGAGGTTCTTATAATCACTCTGCCAACTCCATGGTGTCTCTTTATGAAGACATGGTTCTATAATCCTATGGCATCCAGAACAACCAAGTCTCCATATCAAGCTCATACACTTCCAAATGGAGAAATGGTCCAAAATTTTCATGGGAGGAACAAGGAGTCTAAGAGCAAGGAGACATGTCCATGTTTGAAGAAGAAGTTCTAGCAAGGTTAAGAAGCCTTGATGAAGTGAAGAGAGAGGTTTCCTTTCATGGACAACCCATTGAGTGACTTGAGTAAAGGTTGGATGAGATTTCCCTTTCACTTGCCCTTTGTGTGGAGGGAAGACCCCTTTCCCAACCCATTTCCAACACCAAAAATGCTAGTGGAACCATGTGTTCTCCTCAAGGTGCTTATGTCCCACCACATGGCCAATAACCCACTCTCCAACAACACCAAGGGCCCCCAAACCCCTATGCTCCTCCACCACCACAACCACCATTCAACTTCCAACACACTTCACAACCACCACCACAATATCAACTACAAAAACCACCCCCATGCCAACCCCCTCCACAACAACCAACCTACATCCATCAAAATCATAATCCACTACACCAAAAACCTCCACCACCATCACAACCATCACATGTTCCCCCTCCTCCCCATGAGAAAGTGAAGAAAGCTTTAGTGTTGAGGTGTGACAAGGTTGTTGAGGAGCTCAACAAGGGAGGGAAGAAATTAGACAAAGATCATGATGGAGAACCCATGCTGCGAAAGTCCTTGTGAGAGTGCTAAGTGCACTAAAAATTCTACAACCCAACTTATGTAAGGTTCCATAAGGGTGTTTTCACCTTCAAGAAGAAGATGAGAGGGAAGATGCCTAAGGAGGTCATATTAAACGAGCTAAAATGTTTTGTTGATGAGGATTCTTACTTTGAGACCTATGATGATGACCCCAGAGGAGAGAAAAATGAAGAAAGACACTTGAGAAACTCGCATAACCCTTAGGAGGAAGATCAAACAATGAAGGCATTTGAGAGGATCACATATGATGGGGATGAAAACATTTCGATTTTGGACAATGGTTGATTGACAGAGGAGCAACAAGCCTAATTGAAGGCTCTAAACTTAGTGCTAGTGGGAGGCAACCCACATTGGTTTGAGACTCTTTCTCTCGAAAACCTTCTTTTTTTCTTGATTACACTTTCATTTTTTTCCAAGAAACACACACACACACTATACTTGATAGTTTTTCTATTTGTGAATCATGTTAGTACATGTACAAGGAAGAAAAGGTGATGCACAAAGGGTCTAGCCAAGAAGAAGACCAAAGTTGAAGAGAACATTGCAAAATAGTAGAAAATCTACATGAAGGAGTCCCGAACAGCCTTGCCACACATCACGATCATGTGACTAGCAAGATAGAACGGCTGTGTTGCTTAGCACGACCGTGGTGGTCCCGCCCTGCTCACCTAGTGCTACATTGATCACTCCATCTCTTGGTGGTAGTCTTCTGAGACTCCATGCCCTTTACCCTACTATTCTAAACTTCTATTTCATGTTGAGGACATCACGATTTAAAAGTTTGGGGTGGTAGAGCGGTAAGCCCTTCTTTCACCGCATTTTTATCTATGTACCTTATGCTAAATTTTTGTAAGATGATCAAACATTTTGACTAACTTTCATAGTTTTTTATCCTGACCTTGTGTGTCTTCTAGCATTCATGCATACATGTAGTTTAATTTCATGCATTTTTGCGTAATTTTTCAAAATTTTTGCTCTTCCATGTCAAACATTACATTTCCATGTAGATTTTTGTAATTTTTGTGTGTTTTAACTAGTATTTGCTACTTTATGATTTGAATTCTCTAAAAGTTAGGTTTAGATGTGATTGAATGCAAATTGGTACCATTTTGGCCAATTTTTCCCAAAATTGAATGTTCTTGCCTAAAAGCATGCTTTGACTTAATCTCCACTATTTGAAATGAATTTTTTAGTCTTTTAACAAATGCATGTATTTTCTTAGATTTTATTGCTATATGGTCTTGATTGTTGACTTTTTACATGTGCACCACTTCTCTTAAGTTTTTGAATGTTTTGATTGAATTGTGAATTGAGTAAGCTAAAAATGCTTAGAGCCTATAGAATCACTTGATATAAATGTGAATCTCATGTTGTTCAATCATGTGGTGTGATATCATTCAATGAAGTGTTGTATTAGCTTTCATGCAGGAAATATTATGTTGAAGACTACACTAATGACCCCTCTTTGACTCGACTCTTCTTTCCCCATCTTCATACCTCTCTGCCTCATGAAAGGATGCCCTAGTGCACATAATCAGCCTTGGCCACCTCTAAAAGTTTGGGGTGGACATATCTATATCTCCCTGCTTCACTCTATCCACCATATTCCTTATCTACACCAAGTGCAAAGAAAAAAAAAGAGAGAAAGAAAAAATAAAATAAAAGGATGCTCATGTTTAAGAGCATTAAGATAAACAAAAGATGAATGCTCTATGTAATAACACTCCAAAAATCTTTCCGCAACCCTTTCTTCTATTTTCATACCTATTGAGCTAGAAAATATCAAATCTATCTCACTTTACCCTTTCTATAGCCATGTGGGTCATTTGGTATGGTTTGAGGCATACGATTGATTGCATGAAAGTGAAACAACACTCCTAGTCATATTTGATTAATGCCAACATGAAACGGTTTACCTGGAATGATATGGAGGACATATGAAAAGCTTGTGTATTCTATGCTTTATATTTGAAGTTTGTATGCTCAGTGCTCATTTCATGATTGGTATGTGAAAGAGGAGAGGAGAGAGGTGGAACACATGCACTTAGTCACTTTCAAGACCATTTAGTCAATAATCATCTTTTGCTATGCATTTTTCATTCTTGTTTATTGAAAGGAATCTAAAGATAGAGATTAAGTTGGAGCATACTTGAGGTCAAGTATGTTTTAAGTTTGGGGTGGTGATGCAACCCTATTTTAGGGCTCCATCTTGTGCCATTTTGTACTTTAATCACATCTAAACAAGTTAGATTGCAAGTTAATTCCCTCAATATGTGTTTTACTATAAAATGCTCTTAAGAATAGCTTTTCATGTTTTATAGGTACTTTGGACACTACTTGATGGAATGGAGAGAAGACGGTTGAATCTAGGGTTTCCCCAGGCTTGGAGGAGCTCAAAATGAGGCCAATTCCACTCCCAACCTACCCCAACTGGTCAAAGAATGTATTGAAGCAATAACCTTCATGAATGGCCAAGTTCAAGACCCAAATGCATGGGAAGGACCCTAGAACGGCCGTGCTACCAAGGAACGACCATTCTGGGACATGCCCCAATCACAAACTCTTCACAGAATTTGTCGAAATTGATTTTTATGGCCAAAACGGCCATTTTGAGCAAAATGCCCGTGCTAGGAGGTGGCCAGAACGGCCGTGCTGACCAGCACTACCATTCTACCATTAAGCCCCACCAATGTTATTACTTGATGTCCCTATTTTGCCCCCCACTTAACCCTAGACCCCCTAGATCTCTATATAAGCCTTGGAGGTGGCTGGAGGTCGAGGGTTGGCTTCTTTGAGCATCCATTTCACTCCCTTTCTCCTACCTACTCCACTCCACCTCCATTTCACTCCATTTCTTCATTTCCACCATAAAACCACCCATTTCCAAGCCTTCCATCCACTTCCCACCACCATTCTACACCATTCCATCCAAGAAGAAGGAGGAGGATGACCTTGCAGCTGATGGGGAGAAGGATTTCAGTAACTACTTCGAGCTCCATGGCCACCTCTATCTCTTTCCCTTTTCTTTTGCCATTTCTTTGATCATGTCTAGATAAGCCCCTAGTGGTGGGCTGTTTGGGGTTAAAATGTGACTTTGATACCATGTTGGGGGAAAATAACTTGTAATGAACTTGAATTCTATCTATGATGATTGCTTCTTTCTTCTATCTCATTTCCTATTTTATTGCATATGATTTGTGCTTATAACATGGATTGCTTGCTTTAAGATGTTTGATGACACTTAGCTTCTAGTAGGAATTGGAGTGTATGTAGCAATCTTAGGAATGGCTCCTAGGTCCAAATAGTATATCCCTAGCTAGCCCCCTTTGTTCCTACATACATATCCCTCCTTCTATAGGTGAGTGTGAGATCTAAGTGGCTAGTGTAAGTGTGATTAGTGCAATTGCCTAGAGCTTTCTAAAGGCTAGATGGCTAGTGGCATGAGGTGAAAAACCCTAATCTCTACTCCCATTTCTACCCATGGCTCTCAATTGCTATAATACCACTTACCCTAGAGACCTAAACTTGACAAGTGCTACTAGAATTGCACCTAACCCTAGTTCTCCAACTAGTAGTATAGGGTACATTCTAATAGCACTTTCCTTGTTGTCCGGTTTGGTAATTTAGATAGAATTGTGATAATTTCTTGCTATGTTGATACCCCCAACTAGTATCAAATCACACCCCAAATGGCCCACCTACCTAATCTCATTGCTTAAAACCCACTTTGCCTTCTCAGCTTGTTCATACTAATCTAGTTTAGTTGCTTTTGCTCAATCTAGTTAGTTGCTTAATCTTGTTCTTTAGGGTTAACTTAGGCTCTTGCTTTCTCTAGTGGTTAACTTAGCTCTTAGTTTCTAATTGCTCTACTAGTGTAGTGTAGATAACCTTTTCTCTTTTTAGCTAATTGCTTGATCTAGTTCCTTAGAAATTCTTGCTTAGGATAATTTAGGGTTTGCGATAACTTAGATTTCATTTTGCCTTTACTTGCTTGTTCACTCAATTTAATAATCAAACAACCCATTTAAAACCCTTCAACCCTAATCTTCACATTAGGAACGTAGCCAACGCTAACCTAGCTCTAGTGCCCCCTTTGTCCCTGAGGATCGACCCCTACTCTTGCCTTCCACCTATGCTACAATAGTACCCCGTGTGCTTGCGGGTGACCTATTTGGTGTTGTGATCGACTCTCTTTAGGGTTGTTATAAATTTTGAAATATCCACACGTGTGTTTTCCCACAAGTTTTCATCTAGCCACCTCTAGTTGGCTGGTGTCTAGCCTTGATAAGAATCACATGAAGCTTTCTGTGGAATTGGGGTCCAAAGCCCTAGTTTCACCTCCTCATTACTACCCTCATCCACTAATTGTCCTAGGAACCTCTAATCTATAAACCTAGACTTGATTAGGTCCTAATTAAATTCCATCTAAACCCCAATTCAAATGAGCCTCATAAGGGTGAATAGGAAATGGTAGGGACTAGTTCCCCTTCTCATGCCCTAGCTCACCCATGGCTAATTGGTAGTTTAGGGCAATTCATTAGCACCTAACTTGTTATTTGGTTTGGATGATTTGAATGGATGATTGATGTTTGCATGTTATGACCCCAACCCAATTGACAAGTGCTTTCCCCTAAACAACCCACACTTTAATTAATTGCATCTAAACCCTAGTCTGCCTTCTTGCTTAGTTCATGCTTGTTTAGCTAGTTTGTTTACTTCCCTAGTTAGTTTCCTTGTTCTTGCTAGCTTAGGTCTTTACTTGCTCTTTTTCTCTATTTGCTAGTCTAGTGTAGTTTAACTCTCTTCTTGCTTGCCTTAGTGTAGTTTGTTCTTTTCTTACCTTGCCTTGCCTTTTCTTGCTTAGTAGAATTAATTGCCTAGGGTTAACTTAGATTTCATTCCCGCCTTTAATTACTTTCTTATTCACCCTTGGTTTAACAATCAAATCACCTTTAAACCCTTAACCCTAGTCTCCACAGTAGGAACCCAACAAAACTAGCCTAGCTCTAGTGCCCCCTTTTCTCCTTGTGGATCGACCATATACTTGCCACCCTCATATACTACGACATGACCCTGTGCGCTTAAGGGTGTAGCATTTTAGTTTGTGTGAGTGTGTTGAGTTTAGGTCCATTATAAATTTGAAAGTGAATCCACCCGTGTTCTCGCGTCCATGGAGTTGCATCCATTCAAACCTCAATTGAGTGGTGTGTAACGCCAATGGTGGGGGCGCACCAAGCTTTCTGGTGCCATTATCGGGGAGAAAGGTTCTCAGCCTAGCTAGTTAGTTTTGATTTAACTTTTTCTACTGCCCTCATCATTGCTATTATTTATTCTTTATTCTTTGTATTCTTTGTGCATATTGGTTTGCTAACTTTTTCTCTTTTGTTTGGCTATGCCTTCTGCATGTGACAAGCCACTCAGGGAAGACAAGATGGAAGGCCAAAATGCACAAACCCCTCTGGTTCCTCCACCTCCATACCTCCAAGGCTATCCTAATCCTTACACACCCCCACCACCTCCATCGCCACAACCTTCCCACCAGTTCACCTTCCAACCTTAATTCCCTCCTCCACCTCAATTCCAAAGGCCATTAACAACAATGCCAGCACCACAACTATCACATGCTCCCCACACTTCCTATGAGCAAATTGATATGGTTTCAATCATGGGGTATGATAAGGTTTTTGATAATTTTATTAATGGAGGGAAGCAAGTTGACAAAGATCTTAATGAAGAGCCATTGTCGGAAAGTCCTTGTTCACAAGTGTCCCATAGGATTGAGGCCCCTCTCTTTGATACCTATGAAGACCCATTCCTCAAGAGAGATAAAAACTATGGAATGAAATTTATGAACGTCTTAAGGCTAATTAAGATCTATGATGATGATCCACAAGGAGAGAAAACTATTGAAAAACACTTGAGAAGCTCACATGACCCTTGGGAGGAAGATCAATCAAGGAAAGGATTTGAGAGGATTTCCTATGATGGGGATGCAAACATTTTGTTTTTGGATAATGATTGATAGTGAAAGAGCAACATGCCCAGCTGAAGGCATGAAGCTCAGCGCTTGTGGGAGGCAACCCACCTAGGTTTGGTAATTTTTCACCCAAACTTCAATTTTTGTTAGTTTTGCTTTGTTTTTACACTTTTTAAGAAAATACACACACACATTTTATACTTGATGGCTCTAGCTATTTGTGAATCATGTTAGGACATGTGCATTGGGAGGAGGAGGATGAATGGTTGATATCACCAAGTAGGAGATCAAAATTGAAAAGAAAATTGCAAATCAATAGTAAAACTACATGAAGGTGACCAACACAACCATTCCATACAACACGGTTGTGGTGCTGGCAAGACAAAATAGCCATTTTGCATAGAACATTGGTGGTGGCTCTATCCTCCTCATTGGACACCTTGAGATCTCTCTCCATATTGGTGTTTGTCTACCATGACTCCATGCCCGCTACCCTATCATCCTATACTTCTATTTCATGTTGAGAACAACATGGTTTAAAAGTTTGGGGTGGTAGGGTGGTAAGCCCTTTCTCTACCCCACTTTCCTTTATGATCCTTGTTCTAACTTTTTTCTCAAGAAGATCAAACAGTATAATCATCTCTCATATTTGTGTATCCATGCTTTGTGTTCTTGCTTTGCATACCTACATGTCATGTAGTTTACTTTCTTGCTATTTTTGCGTAATTTTCAAAAAAAAAAACTCTTTTGACATGCATTGCATATCATGCAGATTTTTGGTAATTTTTGCATGGTTTAGCTAGGGTTTACTTTTTTACTACTTATTGTTCAATATGAAGGCTTATATGTGATTGAAGGAAACTTGGCACCATTTTGCCCAAATTTGAGATTTCTAGCCTAAAAGTGTGTTTCAACCCAATCTCTACTTTTGGATTAAAAATGATGACCTTTGACAAATGCTAGTGAATTATCATTATTTATTGCTAAATGGTATCAATTCTTGACTTTTTACATGTGCATCATCTCTCTTATATTTGTGAATGAGTTGGTTTAATTGCGACTCGAGCAAGCTATGAGAGCTTAGTGCTTATTAAATCACTTGGTTGAAATATCAATTTCAATTTGTTCATTCATGTTGTGTGAAATTGTTGGATGAAGTGTTTGATTAATTTTCAGGCATGATACCTTATGTTGAGAATCACTCCAGTGACCCCTCTTTGATCTGACTATTCACTCACCATCTTCTTACCCCTCCGCCTCATGAAAGGATGCCAAAGTGCACATATCAGCCGTGGCCACCTCTAAAAGTTTGGGGTGACGACATCTACATCTCACAGCTTCACTCTCATCATTGTGTGCCCTATCTACTCCAAAGACAAAGAAAAAAAAGCAAAAAAGAAAAGAAAATAAAAGATGCTCATGTTTAAGAGCATTTAAATAAAGAAAAGATGAGTGCTCTATGTAATAGCACTCAAAATCTTACCGCAATCCTTTCTTCCATTTTCATACCCATTGAGCTAGGAAACATCAAACCTAGCTCATTTTGCCCTTTCCACATCCACGTGGGTTATTTGGTTTTATTTTAAACATAAGGTTGAATGCATGAAGGTTAAACAACACTCCTAGTCATCCTTGATTAACACCATCATGAAACGGTCTACCCAGAACCACATGAAAGAAATATGGATAGCTTGCGTGTTTTATGCACTATATTTGAAGTTCATATGCTTTGTGCTCTTTTCATGATTTGTTTGTGAAAGCAGGAGAGGAGAGATCTGGGATACATGTACTTAGTCAACATTGATCTCACTTAGTCAATAATCATCTCTTACATTGCAGTTTCCATTTCTTGATGTGAAACAATTTTAGAGAGATTGAGTTGGAGCATACTCGAGGACAAGTATGTTTCAAGTTTGGGGTGGTGATGCGGCCCTATTTTAGGGCTCCATCTTGTGTCATATTGCATTTCAATCACATTTATACATGTTATATTACATGATATTTCCCCTAATATGCATATTTGTGTAAAATTCACTTATGGACATTATTTGTATGTTTTCCAGGTACTTGGACCACACTTGGATGGACGAGAGAGATGGAGGGGCCCAAAGAAGGCCCAAGAGCTCCCCCAACCCACCATAGTAGCCAAGAGTCAAGCTTAAGCAAAAAAGTCCATGGATAATGAAGTTTTAATCTCAAAGTGCACAACACGGTCATGGTAAGACGGAACGATTGTCCTTCAAATGAAGAAATCACAAGAAAAATCTCAGTTTGAAGCAGCTGTAAAGCGTACTCCAACACACCCGTGCCATGCAGCATAGTCTTGCTGCCAACCCCCAACAGGCCGTGCTACGCAACATGGCCATGTTGCGACCTTCCAACACGGCCATGCCACGCAACAAGACTATGATACCACTAACCCAACACGTACGTACCACGTAGCATGGCCGTGCCACATATAACCCAACACGGCCGTGCCACACAACACGGCTATGCTACCAGCTTCCAACTCGACCATGCTACCCAGCACGACTGTGCTACCAGCCAGCCACTCCCCCAAAACAACCTGACATTTTTCACATTTTAATTCCCACGATCATTCGACCCCGCCACAACCGTGCTCACACCTACCCACCATGATCATAACGGCCGTGCTACTCACAAAACCTAGCTACTTTTGCCACTGTACTACCCAATCTTCCCCTAATTGACCTATTGCTTCCCCCACTCCTATATATAGGGGGGTGATGGCTGTAGGTTGAAGTTAGCTACCTCCTACCACCTCCTAGCTCTCCATTTCACCCCCTTGCTCCCATCTACTCCACTCCACCTCCATTTCACTCCATTTCTCCATTTCCACCACAAGACCACCCATTTCCAAGCCTTCCATCCACTTCCCACCATCATTCCACACCATTCCATCCAAGAAGGAGGAGGAGGACGACCTTACAGCTGTTGGAGAGAAGGATTTCAGCCACTACTTCAAGCTTCATGGCCACCTCTATCTCTTTCTCTTCTATTTTTGCATTTTCTTGTTCCATGAGTAGCTAGGCACCTTGTGGTGGGCCGTTTGGGTGTAAAATGTCATTTTGATACCATTTTGGGGGAAAATAATATGTAAACATTATGATTTCATTTGCTAATGATCATGTTCTATTTATATATCTTTCTCCATTAATTGCTTGTTGGTTGTGTGTGAAATCACCTAGGTTCCTAGGGAAATTGACTATATGTGGCTATTTTGGGAATTGCTCCTAGGTCGAATTCTTGGATCCCTAGGTTGCCTCCCATCTTCGTACATACTAATCAATATCCCTAAACCTAGGTGAGAGATCTAAGTAGCTATATTAGAGTCATTTAGTGCAATTAGCATGGAGCCTTCTCAAGGCTAGAATGTGGGGGAATTGGGGTCCAAAGCCCTAGTTTCACCTCCTCATTACTACCCTCAACCCCTAATTGTCCTAGGAACCTCTAATATAGAAACCTAGACTTAATTAGGGCCTAATTGAATTCCATCTAAACCCCAATTCAAATGAGCCTCGTAAGGGTGAATATGAAATGGTAGGGACCAGTTTCCCTTTTGATGCCCTAGCTAACCCATGGCTAATTGGTAGTTTAGGGCAAATTTTTAGCACCTAACTTGTTGTTTGGTTTGGATGATTTGAATGGATGATGGGTGTTTGCATGCTATGACCCCAACCCAATTGCCAAGTGCTTTCCCCTAAATATCCCACAGTTTCATTAATTGCATCTAAACCCTAATTTTCCTTCTTGCTTAGTTCATGCTTGTTTAGCTAGTTTGTTTACTTCCCTAGTTAATTTCCTTATTCTTGCTTTGTTCTTGCTAGCTTAGGTCTTTACTTGCTCTTTTTCTCTATTTTCTAGTCTAGTGTAGTTTAACTCTCTTATTGTTGCCTTAGTGTAGTTTGTTCTTTTCTTACCTTGCCTTGCCTTTTCTTGCTTAGTAAAATTAATTGTCTAGGGTTAACTTAGATTTCATTCCCACCTTTAATTACTATCTTGTTCACTCTTAGTTTAACAATCAAATCACCTTTAAACCCTTAACCCTAGTCTCCGTAGTAGGAACCCAGCAAAACTAACCTAGCTCTAGTGCCCCCTTTTCTCCATGTGGATCGACCCTATACTTGCCACCCTATTATACTATGATACGACCCCGTACGCTTGCGGGTGTAGTGTTTTAGTTTGTGCGAGTGTGTTAAGTTTAGGTCCATTATAACTTTGAGAGTGAATCCACCCGCGTGCTCGCATTCACATAGTTGCATCCATTCAAACCTCAATTGAGTGGTGTATAACACCATTGGAGGGGGCACACCACCTCTCTCTCAAGATAACCACCTTACAACCACAAAACAAACTATATGGCCGTATGCTTTAGCATTCCAACATTCTGATGCATTCATACTGCTCCATAACACCAGATAAAGAAGATACTACTCTTTTGAGGTACCAACGATCAAACATCACAAGATGGTAGCTAAGCATACAAGTGAAGCTTTAAGAATGAGCGTATAGAGATAATCTTGATAAGAGCACATATATTCAAAGGGGAGCATGAAAGTACATGTTGGGAAGCCTTAGTGGCTACTCCAAATCCAAGTTAAGTGTTTAGCCACACATGTTAATGGGAAACATAACAACGTTAAAAAATGATAGATACATCACAACCACGAAGAGAGGGGGGGGGTGAAACATAACATAGATGATAGATCTAGATGGAGAGAGAAGATGGCGATACACCAATATACTCCTTCAAATCTAGATCCGAAACGGGTGATGTGGAGGCTTCTCCTTCTTTCGAGGAAGAGGGCTGTAAATCTTCTCTCTCCTCTAGCTTCGAACTTCAGAGATCCTAAACTTATCATATGGATGTGAGTGGCTATGGAATTTGGCAGCACTTCGTTGTCCTTGATGATCTGATGATGTGATAAGTCAAGGTGGGTGGCCTATTTATAGGTGTTGCCCACCGACTTAACCATTTGGGCCGCAACCGAGGTATGATCTTAATCAAGGTGTGATCTCAGTCGAGGCTTGATCTCTGGTCGAGGCTCCCACCGCGGTTGTGGTGTGCAAGTCGTAGGCTACAACCAAAGGGAAGCACTACGGTCGTGGGGCGTAGAGATGATTATGAGGGCTTTGACCACAGTGGGGGTCTTTAGTTGTTAATGATCTACAATCGAGGTGCTAACCACGACCATGTCTTGGTATGACCCTGCAAAGGTGGAAGAGGTGTGCAATTGAGATTTTTAGTATAAAGTACTAAAATAAGTGGAAAAAGTCTATAAAAGGTATGTTAGGAGAAGCATAAAACACATGCAAAAAGTGGATAAAATGGGATGTCATCAAATGTTTTATGGGCAAACTTTAATCTGTCCTAAATGCATTTCAGTCAACCTTTAGACTGAGTGAGATAGAATCATTAGATAAAAGGTGATCTCGACAGTGTTTTGGTTGAAACTTTATTCAACTAGATTTACTTTTTTCAAAATTAAGTTCAATATAGGATAGTTCTACAAACTTTCTAGTTAGTGTGTAATTAGTCATTTTAATTCCACTCAATTGTTCTATAATGACTAGTTTCCTAGTAAACTCATCCTAAACACTCATACCATATATCTTAGCAATTGGCAAGTGTTTCTATATATATGAATGATACAAGGACACTTAAAGTACACTTGTGTATTTCCTATACATGCTATCTCGCTCAAGCTTAGAATTCTAGTTTGCTACGTTCAGTTGTTCCCAAGAAAGTCTAAGCTTATCCTACCTCTAGTGTCGTACTCCACCTATTATAGCTATGTCTAAACCCATGAGGATTTGATAACCACTTGTTCATTCATGCTTCAATTGTATATCTTGTGAGATTTATTTGTAATATCCTTCTTCCTTCTTGTTCCCTAGTTTTGTTTGTTGCTTTATGACACTTCTTGCTAGAAGGTTGTAGCTAATTTCTTTGGAGCTACTTCTTATGAGAAAGTTGAGTCTAAGGATGGTCGAGGTAGATGTGATATTCCCTAAATAGGGTGGACTCTTGACATCCCATAAATAAGGTAACATGTATCTTTGATCTGAAAAGGAGGTTAGTCATGAGCCACAAAAGATACTGGTAACCGTATTTTGTATAAGTATAAAAAAGTAATAAGATACAACTCGGAAAATCTTGATTGGAAACAACTTGATGGTGGACTGATGACATTTTAGGCCAAAACCACTCTATATATAGTGTCATATGTGGTTGCATTTCTTGTCCATTACTTACTTTACCCTTTTCAATGCTATATTTGTTTAAGCAAGTTACAATTAATCAATGTTGTGTTTTAAGTTGCACAAAATGAGATTTTCTCTATTCAACCCCCTAGAGATTTTATATACATATAATAAATCCATATGAGAAGTAAGTTGTAACCATGGAGGTAGTAATTTAGAAAATTATAATTGGTGTATCAAAATATACTCTAAGTCAAGTTTGAGTCTAGGTGAAGATATGTCACCCTGCCATCGAGTTAACAATTAATGGAAAATCATAATTGTGGATTTTGTCAACGTGGAAAGCAACAACCAACCCAAACTAAAAACACAATATGTACTAACTATGATTATCCAAAAACTAGATAACACTCAAAACAAAAACCTCAGCCCACAAAAATCAAAACTTGCTAAATTGCTCTACTTGTACATAAACTACTTAGACGAAGACACACTTGAAGTCTCAATGCACTGAGGTCAACGTAGAGGGAAAATAAAATAAGTTACTTTGTAAGTAAGATCATAAAAACCACATCGATTAACGTATTTTATTATATTTAAACCTTATATATTTTGGTGAGCTTCTAAAGATAATTTGGCTACTGGAGTTAATATGGGAAGAAGGCACATCTCAAATACTATTGAATACTAAGTCTGTAATCATGAAAATGAAGGCCCGTCTCACATTTTCTTTGATTCCAAAACTTTGAAATCCATATTGTCCCACATCAATATGGAGGATATTCCAAAGAAGGTTCCTAGATCAACTATGGTTGATATATGGTTGTGACATATAAAGTATTTTGACAGTGTGGCCTTAACAAACATCAACATAGCATGCCTAACTTGCTAGAAGATCAGGAGTGAGATTATCTTTAAGAATTATTCTAGTTCACCTTTGATTGTCTTCTCTAATTTGTCATTGTAGATGATTCATCAACACCATACCGGTGTGTGCAGGCAGCAGACCTCACCTGATAAAGAGTGCAATAGATTGACTACTCCTCCGATGGGTATTATCAAGATGAATACAGATGCGTCCTGCTCCGTTACCAATGATATGACTATAGTGAGTGCGATTTCTAGGGATCATATGATTCGGCTAGTAAATTCTTCTTTCTATAGTTGCTTTGGTTCATGGACAACCAATCAACAAAGGCATACATCATATTGTTTGGTCTACAAATTTTCTAGGAATGGGTCCTAGAGAAACTGGCAGTGGAAACTGATGCAAGAAATGTGGCAGCTTCTATTCAACATGAGTCTTAAGGATGCAACCCATAGATGAATATTCTAGATATAATCTACAAACTTAAATCTATTTTTGATGTTATTAGCTTCAATCATGTTAACATGACCAATAATGTTGTGGCTCACAACCTAGCCAAATGGGTTAGTTCCTTTGATGTATCTTTGTCCTAGAAGGAAAATTTCATAGAATGTTGTATTAAGGATGTGGAAAATGATTTGAATATGAATATGTGGGCAACATTTGTCAAATAAAAATATAGGATATCTCTTTTGGTAACAATGTGAAGATAATAGGACTCAATTTAATGAATGTTGATGATAATGATGTAATATTAAAATAAATATAATGGTGATGAGACTAAACCCTAATTGTATTACAACTAATTAACGAACATTTTAAAACCCAATTATAATGGAAAAATTGGGATCCTTGGATCCCAATTAGCTTGGGTACCAAGTTTCTAAACAATCCTAAATGCTTTAATTTATCTAGGAAAGAAAATTTAAGAGTATCTTTCAAATATTAAAAAAATATTATATTACCTCAAAGGCAAAATTTAATGGCAAAAATAAATTCTGCATGCTTTAATTAGCCTAGTTTTCAAATGTCACATTAATTGAAAATTCTTTGGACTCTCAAATAAGATAGGAAAGAAAATACACTTTAAAGTGCTTGATATATGAAGTATTTAATCAATGTATATGGTTTTTATAAAGTTCCATATTTGTCATTGTCACACACTATTTTCTCAGATTTTATCATATTGGCACACTATGACTTCGATGTATGAGTTATTTTCATATATGGTTTTAATGATAGATGCTAGAATTTAATCTAACAATCACTCTCTTCTATTCAACCTTGGTTTCCATCTTTTACTTCACTAACATGGTCCATTTCCCTCTCTAATTTTCCTACACAAGTATCTCTCTAGTCTCTTAGTCTTTTTGCCCAATTCTTTTCCTAGATCATCCTTATTCCTTCAAAAATCCATAGAACTATAAATATTAGGGTTTTGAGTCCTCCACCCCATAGTTGTATCCTGACTCCTTACTCCCATGTTCTCCTTCTTCTATTCCTTCATATGTCCAAGAAATTTGTCCCATCCCTTTTCCACATCCCTTATACTTATTTCCCAATGCTGGTTCGGCCTTGTATGACCCTAAGAATGCTACCCTAAGTCCTTCGGCTAATGTTGAAGATGTATGGTTTGTTTACCAATCTCGGAAACCACAAGGTCTAGAGAGGGTTTAGAACCCTTCCTAGGTCCTATGAAATGAGGTTTTGACCCTCAACTCAACTCTTACAATAATAATTTCTGTTTATCCTTTTTGATTTATCCCTTTGGGTTTCCTTCTCTTGCTATCTATGTAGTATCTCCCATCATTTCTTCCTTTTTCTCTAATGATGAAATGTTTTAGTAGATGGTTGAGAACTCACAAGTTTCATTACAACCAATGTTTTGGTGATCTCCAACTTCCTCCTTGTGCCATGATGTGGATATATCATACTAACAATTTCACTAAGTATAGCATTCATAGAGTTTAACAAAGCAAACATGCAATAATACCACTTGCAAGCGGATGGGTCTTATTGCAGTATAGTTGAGGGTCAAATCCCAAAGGACATTTTTTTGAGAATGTAAAGAAGTGGAATCACCACCTCTTTACTAATAACAATGGTAAATAAAATCCAACAAATAGCAGTGGAAATTAAAAATTTGACTATATTCAATTTAATAAAGAGTACATAAATTTTCCCAAAAGGGTGTACATGCTTTATACAAAAAGAGGATCTAAGTAGAGGGAAACTAGACTACAACAATATGTCTCCAATAAAAATAACTTAAAAAATAATTTCATGAGGGAAGGATGGACTCCTTTTTTTCTAGTCTTAGGCTGGTTCACCATGCTCCTATTGCGTACTCTGATCCTAAACCTTCTTAGAATTTAAACAATTATATAACATATAATTTAAGAATTTAACGGAATTTCAAAAATTCTATATTGTAACAAAAATATTGTATTAAAAAAATTAATATAATTTTTCCTATTAATTAATCAAATTCAGAATGTCTGTCTGTAACGTTTTTTTACTATACTATATTGTTATAAATCATCAGGATAATACAATCATAAAAAATATCATATTCCATATATTAATCAATTTTTTTTGGGATCACACAAAAGAGGAGAGAAAATGTATGTGTCAAAATAAAGAATAAGGACAAACATAAAGAAAAGTATTGCATGGTAAATAATTACTATGCTAAGAGGGTCAAAAGTATGAGGCAAGTAAAAAAAATAAGAATTTCTGCCAAGTTAAACAATAATAAGTTGCATGCATGATTAAATGTGACTACATTAAACTAATATAGGGATAAGGAACCTACTGGGACTCAACCTCTAGGTGAGGGAGAGTAACAAATTCCCAAACATCTGAATATATATTAAGTGGGGAGAATTATCATGTTCCACTGGGCTCATGCCAAAAACTATGGGTGGTTTGTACAAATGTATGCTACATTAGGTAATCAATCAATTATATCATCATGCTAGAATAATCCAATGGCATTTTAAGAATTAGAAATAACTTTGCAAGTGGGG
Organism: Alisma plantago-aquatica; assembly: GCA_963693085.1. Classification (NCBI taxonomy): domain Eukaryota; kingdom Viridiplantae; phylum Streptophyta; class Magnoliopsida; order Alismatales; family Alismataceae; genus Alisma; species Alisma plantago-aquatica. The sequence goes on along the minus strand of OY856412.1, from coordinate 919,203,380 downwards.
TCCAAGACCCTAGAATGATTGAAGTAAAAATGCCAATAAAGGCAACAAAGGAAATAAAGGCTAAGCAATGCCTCATTGGAAAATTAGGTTTGGGTAAAAATGCCCAACAGAAGGATAATGTTCAAACTCATAAATAAAAAGGGTTGCACATACATACCTCACTTGAGATTCTTATAGAAGACCTTTCATCAATTAAATGTTTCCAATGTACTTTAGTCCTAGATACAAGTTTATATACATGGATTAGGGTTTATAAATCACATTAGGTGAGAAAACCCTAATTTTAGACCTTTAATGAAAACCATTGAATTGGGACTCAAAACTAGGATCAAACGATTACTTGGATTCTCCTAATTAAGAAAACATATTCATTTCTTAAATTTGGAGTTAAATATGAATTAGGGATGCACTTTATATAATTAAAGTGGTTTTTAAAATAAACATTGAAATAGGGATATATGATGCTAATGCATGTACTCATCTTGAGTGGGATGTATCCACTCACTGTGGTTTATTATGTGCCTCACAGGGTAGTTTCAATTTTTTAGATATAATGCTATCTAGAGAAAATGTCGTGAAAAAGAAAATGTAAATAGAACATGTAGTTATAATAGATTTTTTATGTACTCTCTCTTTCTCGAGATGGGTAGTATACAAACTTTGTTGGTTCATGTACTTGTAGCTGATGTAAACTGAATTGCATATGGGTACAAGATTTTGATCCTAGTTTTAATGGTGTTGAATATGATTTTGAGGACTATATATGTTGTCGTAGATGTAACATTGGTGACAAGGTTTTATGATGAAAGGGAAAAATTTATATGCATTTTTGTATACTATGTTAGTCACCTTTTTTTAGCATTAGTTGTTTTGTTTTGTAATCTAGTTTTAGGTTTAGGGTTTATGTCTAATGGTTTCCATTTATGTTGATCAAAAGAGAGGTCTCGAAAGGGACGTTCTACCTTTGACATTCATTCATGAAACCATGTGTTCTGCCATAGAAAATTGGTTTTGACATGCATCTCAAAACAAGTCTCATTGACGCAGAACACTCGAAATGAGTTTTGATTGACGATCTAGTGAGCTTCCAACTAAACATAGATTGTAAGGTCTAAATATATATTAAGAAGTTCAAACTGAATTGTTGGAATGACTTCCATAATATGGTATAAAATTGAAACCTAATCTAGTTTTGTTGCATTAGATAAATCCTCCTTGATGGATTCATAGGAAATGATTTTTGATTTTGGTTCCTTTTCTGCTTCCAAGAACCCAAAAGTTGGTTGTAGGAATAGTGGAGGAAGTAGGTGGAACCAATCCAACCCTTCCCAAATATCAAAAACCATATCACCATTCATTTCCATGACCTCATGTGTTGCCTTTCCTATGAGCAAAGTCTACTACTACCCCAATCACGAGTTTGAGCCCCTACATGAAATTAATCTGTAGATAAAAAATTTGAGTGTGTCATGTATGAGGGATTCATCCAAAAGAAAAAGGTACCATTTTACGCATTAGAAGTCTCATGGATACAACTATGTACTAAAAGTACAAAACATCAAAAGATAGAGAAAATGGAATTGAAATCCTAAAACATAAATTTGACAAAGGATCAGCTCCTTCATGTAGTTGTCCCTCATTAGTGCAAGTGACCACCAAGTGTTAATATGAGGATAGGCTTCCATTGTTAAAAATTCTCACTGACTTTGACATCACCAAATATTAAGATAATAAACAATTTTGTTAACCAACATGTCTTCTTGTCATATAATAGGGATAACCTCTATACACTATAATCCACCAGTAACCTCCCTAGGTGATGAAGAGGGCAAACAATTCTTTAGTTCGAAGAGTATAATGAGATTGCAGAACCCACCAACTAGGTAGTAGCTCAGTGGTAAAGTTGCATACTCCCCAATGAAGGGACTTGAGTTTAAAACCTAGATTTTCAACACAGATACTAATCATTGTGTCATGTAGGTTGGCCCAATGTATGATTTAAATGGCACCTCTAGTATGCGAGTAGTAGAGGGAGGGTTGGGGGTTTATACTCTAGGGTGGGGTCACCAAAGTGGCACTTCATTGGTGGTGGTTATCATTTTCTCTGAAAAAGATTATAAAAGCCTCCAATTGCCAAAAAATGAGACTCAACACATTTTCTATATAGCACCAAAGGCCAATAGGCATCTTGATCGGTCAAGGTTACCAACGAGTGTCTCAATTAACCCTGATATTAGGACTAAACAATAACAACACTTTATGAGGAATATTGTAGACACACACAACATTAGTGTGTCTCACCAAAGGGGGTGCAAACCAAGTGCTCTGAAGATGTATGGGAAACCAAATCTTCAAGAAACAAACACCTCCACTGTAACATATTCAAACTTCGATATATTCTCTTTTTGGCCCTTTCCCAATATTTTCCTATCAATTCTATTATTTTTGGCCTTGATGCTTAAATTGTGGAATTTATGGTGGTTTGGTGAACATTTGTTCAATAATTATACCAATGGAAGGGTTTATGTAGAAATACCTCAGTGAAATCTTACTTAAGGATCTAAAGTGTAAAATCACCGCTTAAGTGGAACAATGGTAAATAAATCCATGTTAGAAGTGTAAGGCCCCAAAGCTTGCTTAATGTATTAAACAAGCTTAAATACCATAATTAAGTTCTCTATGCCTTAATATAACTTTTTGATGTGTTTTGAAATCATAAAATGAGCCTAAGTTTCAAATTTGGTTCAATTTGGATGTTGTTTGTGCAAGTTATGCAATTTAAGGTACATTATGGACTTTTATGCAATTTACCCAATTGGTAGGTTTTCTTTGCAAATTATCATGTGCATTATAATCCTTAGATACTCCCTTACCATTCTCTAGCTTTTTAACCATGGGGCACCTGGTTGCACCTTTGTTTGAAGGTGTTTCTCACCAAGGGCATTTTAGGGATTACCCTCCTTATAAATGAGCTTATCTTTAAAAGCTATCAACCAATGAGGTTATTTCTTTGATTTGAGGATAGGGGGGATGGCCTAGAAGTCTCCATGGGATTTTAGGACTGACCTTTGATATACAAGAAGCCTCTATGAGTTGTCCTCTTGCATGGCCATGAAGCCCTAGGCTAAAGATACATGGAAAGTCCCATAGACACCTCATGCTTGACCTCTTTCTTTATATAGCCACATCTACCCCTTCCCCAACTTCCAATTCAAAAATCTTACTCTCCTTGTCTTTCCCCTAGCTTAGATCCTCTTTCCTACTCTATATAGCCACATAGGTGTTGTCCCACAATTTTTTTCACACCCAACAAACTGGTTAAGAGATGCACTTGGGAGTACATACACACTTAGTTGACCAACTATCATGCCACAATAGGAGTGCAATGCATACCATTTCCTCTAAAGTGGGAATCAAGTAAGTTTGACCATAATTGAAGCCATTAACCTCAACATGGTCGATTTTCATGATGACACTTATGAATATTGTGTGCACTAAGACATAAGGAAGGTCAAATAGTCCTTACAAATGACGCTTGTACTCAATCAAATCTTGCTTCAAACATAACCATATCTTGATCTCAAATAGAAAAGTGCAAAGATGTCATGGCCTAGACACGTGATGGATACTCCCTATTGTGCTAAAAAACAACCCATATGTAGGTGAAAACCTTAGATGAAATGTTGGGGGAATAAAAAAAAGGATATACAAATACTCCTCAAAGAAGTTTGGATGGATTCTCACCATCTATCCACCACAAACTAACAAGAAGAAAAATAAATAAGCCTCTCAGTGTTGTTGGATCAATCTTGACAAAGTGAAGTCTATTATTGACAAGGTGTAAGTCTGATAAATGCGCTACATGCTAAGAAGTGTGGTGGTATCATAAACTACCCTATGAAACTCTAGTGCTTCCCTCCAATTGAGGTGTGGGTTAGACACACACCTACCTAGGTTGGGACACAAGTAGGGACTATAAGTTGGACACACACGCCACATGCGGCCCAACCCACTAAGGTTAGATTGTGAGGTCTGAAATGCTTTCTTTGAGCTCTTTTAAGCCCTCTTATAGCACATTTCAAACTCTTGTTTCCCCTTAGGCCATGAATCATTGTGGAATTTTAGATTTGGTCACTTGGCCCTGATTAAGCACACAATTCAGCCTTGCAAGTGCTTAACACCTTATTTCAAAAGCATCATGCTATGAACACTTATTGTTGCACAAGCAAGCATTTCTATTTTTGTTTTTAAATCCATACTATGATAAGAAAAAGAACGCTTACTAGGCCAATCCTACTCATGGTGTGAGTTTGATTGAAGCCATCAATTAGTTGAAATATAGAGTTGTCGAACTGATACAAATGGCAAATAGTGATTATTTTCTAGTATCAAGACTTCACTCTCTATCTTGAATGGATTTAGTGTCCATCAGACATTGTATAAGAGGAGAAATGTTTACACTCAATTTTTGAGTCCCCTCAATGGTTGCCTAACGAGTAAAATTGTGACAAATGTCAACTGAGAAGATAAAAAATGATTTTGATATGTGATAACACCCAAATTAGTGCATATTTTCTATGCATTTTATCTATAGTTTTGTGCCACTTTAGTCTTAATGTGCACTCTTTTGTTCATGTTTTATGTTTTCTGTCTCTCCATTAGATAATGTAGTGAAAATAGCCAATAATGTAGCTAATTAGCCTGTTTTAGACCTGCAGGCACCGAAACTAGCCAATTTTGGGACTCTCAAGTACCGAACCTGAAAAGACAAAGATTCCAGTAGCTGACCGATAGGGCCTGGTCGATACGGCCGCGCTGCCCGATACGGGTGCCGCCCGATACGGCCACTGCCCGATACGGCCGTCGCCCAATACAACCACCTGATGCCTCAAGATCGAAGCCACGGATGAAGGACACATGGACTAATAAAAGCTACAACTCCCATCAAATCACTACCTATAAATAGCAGCTGCCAACCTATAGAGAAAAGGGGAGAGTCGGAGGGAGGACCCAGCAAGAGCTAGTGCCTAGACCAAGGAGCTAGTGTGTCGAGTTCCCTAAAAGTCTGCCGACCGATACGGCTGCGTCGACCGATACGACTGCGTCGACCGATACGGGTGCGTCGACCGATACGGGTGCGTCGACCGATACGGCTACGTCGACCGATACGGCCGCCGCCTGATATGGTCTAGAGAGAGAGTGAGCTGAGGAGTCCAGAGGGATGAAGAGAAGACCCAAAGGCCGAGATCCGACCTGCACAGAGGCCGAGGAGCGAGAGACACCTCTCCTTTACGGGCTATATCTCTTCCCTCTTCTCTTTCATTCTACTGCATTCCTTTATTTCTTGTACAAACGATGTTTATCCATCTTTGTTCGGTGCCAACTACGCTTGACTATGGCTAGTTAGCTCCTTCTTGGCTATGCAGCCCGATCTAGGCATGTTTATATACTTTTGCCTTAAGCAAGTAGATTCATATCAGATCTAGTATGTTGCATGTTCTATTTTCTCTTTCCAAGTTATGATTGCTAGTTTGGTTGATCTCTTACTCGCTTGAACTGCTATTTCTGCCTGTATCGAGAGATCCATTGTAGGAATAGCTAAGAGACGCTAGTTTGGATCTGAACCCGAGAGGAGGACGATCCAATGTATTCTGTTCCTAACACCCCAGAATATCCTAAGACCCGAGAGGGAACTTAGTGTATACCGAGGTGTTGATATGTCATTCCTCGAGAGAGGGTCATTGACATATTGTTGATGGTTCTAGTCAAGCATCGCGAGAGCGAGTGGGACGACACCACAGGACAGATGCCACTGTGCATACTAGATGCTTGCTTGGGTGTTCGAGGGTTGTCTGTGCCCGAGAACGAGTGCATAGACTGCCCCATTTGTGGTTACATAGCCAGGAACTCTCTTTCTCTGATTAGTAGACTCACGAGCTCTATTTTGTTTTATATTGTGACAACCTGGTAGACTAGTTCTAGCATTTACTTTTATTGACTATTGTCTTGGCTTATATGACTAAAGAACGACATCTGTGGTGTCCTAAACGTCACCACGTCCCTGTGTTCGACCCCGTATATCTACTTTGACCCCGTAATAAAGTTGCGGGGGCCTAGAAGGTTTCGGGTTATAAATTTAAAGCTTGATTCCTTCCTTTGTCCCGCGTTCATTTATGGACGTGTGAAAAAGGCCGGTCAACTTTTGGCGCCGTTGCCGGGGATGTGGGTTTTCCACGTTTACACGCCTAGTAGATTTTGTTCTATCACTATAAGTCTGTATATACATGCATAGTTTTCCTCTTGCTTTACACATACTTGTTCATATATACTAAATCACTTTTCTTTTTCTTATACCTTTTTCAGCCATGGACCTTGCTTCCGCAAGACAAGTCATCTTGTCCACCTGTCCTCCCGAGTTTTTCCGTAGTTCAGACTGCTGGCAAATAAATGAAGGTCGTGCTCTGCAACCAGTCGAGTTATACTCACCTCCACCATCGTCATATGTTGAAATTCCAACAAGGGAGACTGCCAGTCAACCATCGACTCATGTGCTATCATGGGATCAAGAACTGATCAAGGCAGTGGAGTTAGCTGGAGAAAGTGTCAAGGCACTCACCTCCCTAGTTCCTCATCTCCAAGAAAATGTCGATCCGCTCCAGCAACTGTTAGACAAGCAGGAGCATCATCTCAAAGCAGCCACCGGGGCTCCAGACCGCAGTAGTAGTATAATTCAAACCGTTGAACAAGGATCCATCCTAAAGCATCAGTTTGATACAGCGGGTTCCCCTTATATGTGCATGGCAGAATCGACAGATCTCAAAAGCATTGCTACTCAAGTACAACAAATTCATGATAAAGATGTTGAACAAAGTAGGAGGCTCCAAGAGCTCATCGATTTGGTTACAATTCAGTTACAACTACCATCACAAGACAATGAAGATGTTAGTCATCAAGACCATCCCATTGGGTATGAGGTGGAGTATGAATCACCATCCTATTCAGACCATCAACTGGATTCACTAGGATTTTTCTATGAAGACCAACCCACTTGGGGAAGCCCTTCATTCTATCCAGATGACCTAGTTGATGAACTAATGGAAGAAATGAGTCATAGACATGAATGGGTCCATGATGACGATGATGAAGACTCAAAAATCCAATCGACCTCACAACCAGAAGGTTGGTTTGAGGAACTAGAGTTAGATATTGAACCAGACCAGAGTGACATTTCTCATATTGAGACTTGTCATTTCGCTTTGAGTAGTACGCCAACCATGGTTTGGAACAATTTGTTCGACGACGACGACGACGATGACAACTACTTGACATGGAGCAGTGAGTATAGTAACGAAGACGAGTTGGAGCAGCACAAGCCATCATTCTCCACCATACCTTTACAAGGCTTGGTGGACATCAAGGGGGTAGGATGGATGGTTCACTACAACATGGCTGCTGAGCATGAAGACACCCCTGACTCCACGCCAGGTGATAAGCTTGGGGTGGTAGAACTACAAACAGATTCTTTAGGGGGTACTTTTTTCTTAGAAGATGATTGGATGACTCAGACAGTACATGAAGATTTATCTGAGCATCCAACCTCAAGTGTAGAGATGGAGAGAGAAGATATGAGTCCTCAAGATGACGTCCAACCTCTCTCATCTATCTCATCCTGTGTCGATATCCCAGGACCTTCATTTTCAGATTCATATAATGAAAGGTACCTTGAGGATGATTTGCCAAAGAATTCATCCTAGTGTAGCTCAAATCAATTCCAGCACAATGATGACTTCACCGAGTCGCCAGATTTTACTTTTCTTCTTTAGACTCGGCAGGGCCAACACATCCGCCTATTCTACTCATATTATGTGGCGGAACCCGTCGGCAAGACACATGTGACACTGGTCCCAAAACTTAGGATTTGGGATCCCAATGTCGGTATCATGGGGCAACCACCCCCTTTTCTCTTACCCACCCTCCCGTCCTTTCATTACAATAAATTTTGCTTTTCATGTTCTTGTTGGTTAATTTCTTTCCTCTAACTGTTTTGATATCCTTGCACCCATGCATCATCTTTAGAACTTCAATAAATGTCGTTAAACTCATGCATTCCTGCCTCACTATTTCAAGTTTGAGTCTTGCTCGAGGACGAGCAAAATTTTAAGCTTGGGGTGGTAGGCTTCACCCTTCTTTTCTCTTCACCCTTCTTGCATGCATGTCTATTTCCTGCATTTAGTCTTAAATTTTCAAAATTTTCAGCTTTTTAGCTTTGCAATTATGGCTATATGGTGCAAATCTAATAGATAAATGCTTGATTGTATGCCTAGATGCACAATTTTTATCTTAAAAATTGCTTGACCTCTTGCTTGACTTGCTCTTTGACTCTTTCCTTGAGTTTGGTAATAAATTTAAGGTTATGTCCCTTTTTCATAGATTAAAGCTAAATTCCCTTGATCTATGTTGTGAATTGCAAATCCATGGTAAAGGACCATTGTAATGAGATAAATCATGATTAAAGTCTCCTAGCTGCGAATTTCACAAGGTTGCCTCTATTCTAAGGATTCTTGAATCATAATTACTACTTCTCACACAGGTATCAAGCGGATTATGATGGGCTTTGAGCTATGATCAAGATGAAATGTTTCTCCTTGATGGACTACATGCCTTCTCACATTAGATTGAGTCAAAAAGATGAAAAATATAAAAATGTGCAAAAGAGGCTTGGCCGCCCACAAAATCCCAAAAATATCTATATAAGTTCTCACCCAAGCCCAAAAATAGAATGCAGATGATAAAAGCCTGAGTGTGAACAATAAATGAGCGATGTTTTCTCTTTTAGGAGAGTTGAGGATGGTGCCCAACCAGTGTATGATTGTGCTCACGAATGCGGATATGTCGTGCCTGGTAGTACCACTCCAAATGCTCATTAGAGAGTCACTAGGAACCCCTAGGAGACCTATGAGATCATCTCAGTAGCAGGGTTGGTTTGAGAACAATACGAGGAGTTCATCTCACTGCTTTGGACCAACTGGTTCGGACTGCAGGGACTGTTGCTCATTACACTGACCAACCTGACGCAGATCAAGATCCTCAGAAGTCATTAGAGTCTTTTTTCTTTATTTCTTAGGACATGATTAAGTGAGAGGCATGGTATTCCTGAATGGTATGTATGGATTCATGGTGATGGCTCATTTCTCATCACCTGCTTGATCACCTAAATGACAACTCTTTCATGTTTAAATAATTATGATTCAAACCCTCATGAGTATCGGCAGGCTGTAGTTAATTTGCTTAATCTTGCCTGGAAATTCTTTGATCTTACTTTGGCAGGATTGTGCTTGTTTCGTGGGGGTTTGTTCTGAAATGACATGGATCAAGAGTATTGATGCTTTAAACTATTTTTATTAACCTTAGCATTTATTTTCAAGCTTAATTTGGATGTTATCTTTTGTTCTTTAAGCACAGTCTTGCTTGAGGACAAGCAAGTTTTAAGCTTGGGGTAGTTGATAACACCCAAATTAGCGCATATTTTCTATGCATTTTATCTATAGTTTTGTGCCACTTTAGTCTTAATATGCACTCTTTTGTTCATGTTTTATGTTTTCTGTCTCTCCATTAGATAATGTAGCGAAAATAGCCAATAATGTAGCTAATTAGCCTGTTTTAGACCTGCAGGCACCGAAACTAGCCAATTTTGGGACTCTCAGCCCCTGTTTGGTTCGGGCGTGGACCGGGTTTAGGCCTTGTCGCATAGAGACATGTAGGACCAAACCAGTCTGGCTCGGGCTGGGTTTCCGTTTGGCAAGGAGACTGGTTCGGACCCCGTTTTGAGTTTAGTCAGTCCCTTTTTGGAGCTTGACGCAGTACAGGTAGAGGTAGGTTTGGAATCTCAAATCCGGTTTGAGATCCTACCCCGAAACTCATCCCTCGCGTCCCTCGCGACGCATCTTTCCCTCACTCCCTGGCGAAGCAGCTTTCCCCCCTTGTCTATTCCCGACGTAGCTAGCTTCGGCGCTGCTGGAAGGCATCTTCTCCCTCATCACGAATCCACAGTTGCCTACCTTCTGCCATGCTTTCCCGTGAAGTAAATGTGAGTAGGCTGCCTCGATCTGCCATGGTTGGCCCGGTCAAGCGGCCGCTACGCTTCTTGCCGCCTGCCACCGCCGAGCTAGGTCAGTCAAAAGCAAGGTTTCAGTGCTTATATCCATTCGCCAGGTCTGCCATGAATGGTCATGTCGTCCACAGAAGAAGGCGTAGGCGGCACAGAGGAATCCGAAACCCTAGTCAGTGTTGTGCCTTTAAATTGGGGGTGTGGTGCTGCGAGGTGCTCGACTTCTACACAAGCCTCTTCGTTGAAGTGTTGCGAGGTGTTCCACAGAAGATCATTGCCGCTCGCTCGTGGTCTTTCAGCGCTGCCCAGGTCGACGCTTGTGCCCAGGTTCCGCCGCTTCCGTCGTCACTCCAAGGGGAGATTCTGCTCAGGTTGGTCTCTGGGTAGGGTAGAGGGTTATTTCAGTTAATGTCGATTAGGGCACAATGTCGAATAAGTACCAAAACATTTGTGAAATCGTGTTCTTTATCGAAACATGTACGGTTGAATCTGATGTTATCGTCATTTCGGTTGAGTTTATCAGTTGTTAGATTGTGTTTATATGATGTTAAGTACGAAATAGTTGACTCCTTTTGCTAGTTAAAAGCGTATATTTTTTGAATGTTGTTGATTTTGATGCTTTTCCCGTTGTTTACTCTGCACAGAACATACTTCTTATTGTTTTGATGCTCTGGACAAGCATGGCATTCGTCCCGAGTAGACAATTTAAAATGTTACTCTGAACAATTAATTTTGATCGATTAATCTTGGTTAAGGAGTAATTACCAAAACCTTTTTCAGTCTGTACCATCTCCTATTTGGAGATCATGTGCTGTCATTGGGACATTCAAACGTATAAATTAATTGTAATGGTCTCTCAACTGATGTGGTCTATAGTATGTGTTGGTCTAAGAAGCACGATTTCAATAGGAAAAAAATATTATTTGTATATGTAATGAAGGTCTTTGCAGTTACCTTATCATATGTACAAATAGTTGATTTAATGTATGCCATACGATCTACCTATATGAAGATGTGATAAAATTTAAAATGTTATATATGTGACAGTGATCTAGGATTATAACTTCATATATCCTTGTCTTCTTATTAGACATTAATTGATGGGGATGTTAAATGATGGTACTATATGTTTGTTTGATGGCTGAATATGGTGATATGGAGCATACACCATATCCTGTTGCTGGCTTTTCAGAAATATGTTAGACTTGACTTGGTTTTAGTCATACACCACACTCCACTTGCATTTGAAGCTTGAAATGCATTTTTCTTAGTGAGTCTGTATTCCATCTTGGTTAAGGAGTATCCTTTCCTCTGCTGTCATATTAGTGAGTCTGTATTCACTGGTCGAGATGCTTTCTCTATAAACCAGTCGAACAAAAGGTTCTCGTTCATCCATTATTCCTTACTGGGCTTGGGTATGCATTCCATCTTGGTTAAGGAGTAATTACCAAAACTTTTTCAGTTTGTACCATCTCCTGTTTCGAGATCATGTGCTCTCATTGGGACATTCAAAGGTATAAATTAATTGTAAAGGTATACTTTTTTTTGTAAAAGTTTGAACCATATGGAAATGTATGCCCTATGATCTACCTATATGAAGATGTGACAAAATATAAAATGTAATGTATGTGAAAGTGATCTAGGATTCTACGTTCATATATTCTTGTGTTCTTATTAGACATGAAGAAGTTATGGGGATGTGAAATGATGATATGAAGATGTGTCTTATATCAAATGTTAGATGATGATAGGTCCAGGGAGGAGTACCTCATTCAGATGAATCATTTGTTTTTTGTAAATGACCTTTTATATGGACAGTAGAATGTAGGAACAAGTAAATCATTTTACACTAATGTTAGTCATGTGCTCTGCTGAAAAGGTTTATCTCTGATGTTTAGTCCTGAACTGATGTTAAGAAAGGGTGGCTTAACTTTTTAATCTGTACTAATGTTAGTCATGTGCTCTGCTGAAAAGGTTTATCTCTGATCATTAACTGTCTAATCATTCTATTTGATCATTAACCTGCCTACATGCTCATTGGTGTTTCATTATTTGTGTTTGGGTGTTAATCAATCAAGCTTGTCTCATTTGATAATATTTGTAACTTGCCTATATGCTCGTTGGTGTTTCATTATTTGTTTTTCGGTGTTAATCAATGAAGCTTGTGTATATGTTGATTGAATCAGTATTGAAGGAACACACATAAATGGTTTCTGTTGTGACTGAATTGTATTAAACATTTACACTGATTATGTAAAGGTACTAAAAAATAGAAATGTATTTTAGCACAAAAAATTTGAGTGATGATCTCAGACAAAGAATTTGACTCATGTTAAAAACTATAACCCTATTGACATGTTCGCCTTGTTTACTCTGCCACAGACCACACTTGTTATTGATTTTATTTATCATTGTTTCTATTTTTTAAATCATTTTACACATGCAAGATCTGATATTTACAAAATGTGTGTGCCATGTAATTGATTTGAGTCAGGTGTGTTTGCCTACTTTTCTTTCCATATTTTTATTTTCAAATTTTGTTTAAATATCTTTCGAAGAATTTTTCCTAAATGTGGGTGACATGTAATCTGAACCAGCAGATATGTAATTTACACTATACTGTGTGGTCGAGATATCAAACATAGTTTAAGTCATTTCCCTTGTTGTACTAATTAATTATATGGGAGTTGGATCCCAACAATACATTGTAGGTTTTTGGTTTTAAGGCAGAACATATGACTGCATTTTCAGTTAAAATTTTCCCAGTTAAGCAGGGTGATCTTTATAATTATTTCATCATGGTTGTTGTTATATATTTATGTACATCTTAGTTACCAGTCGCTGTCATCAAATATTGCAAAAACTACACGAGTATGCCTCAGGGCAAGGTTCAACTCAGGCTGATTCAAGGGAGGGCGAAGTCTTACGTGAATCCATTGCTAATCACATTTGGGGGTCGCGATAGTACAATATATGTAATAGATTTATTCTCGAATTGGTTTTTTGGATCCTGATCTGAATCGTCACATTGTATCAACATAGGTTGTCTTCAAATGGAGAACAGAATGCCTCACTGTCAATGCGGCCTTCAATCCACTGTACGCGTATATATGGATGCTGAGGATGCACAAAATGGACGTTTTGAAGACAACAACCCACACATGCCATATTTTATGTGTGGTAGGGTTGTGAATCAAAATGGATGTCATATGAGGTTTCCCGCACAACGGGTTGTACCCACAATTGCCACACTAACCGTCGTTAGGGCTGCAATACTTTCACAACTTGCATATGCACGCAGTGAACGTCAGCTATGGTCTTCCCAGTGTGACTTTGTCTGTTCCACCAGAGCAGACACTGATAGGCTACAATTAGAAATTACAGATCTATGATCGAGGTCTGAATATCTTCTCCAAAGTCTTCACATAACTAGCGACGACAACACTTCAAATGAGGACGGTTACAATACATCATAGATGTATAACATCTTTGATGTATGTCAAACATTCATAATATAACCTTGATTTTATGATTGAACAAACCATGGGGCCTATCTTGTATGTTATTGTTTCAATTTTCAATCAATCTTCATTACCATAAATCCTTTGACTGATTCAAATGCTTGGTGTAGATGTCTATTAATCCAACTGAAGTTGTGCGGTGTGACTGTGGGTTAGACGCAGGCTTGCGACTTAACACTGACGATGCAGGGTTGTATGACTTTGGAATTCTCAGTGAAAGACCTGGAGAAATGTATTACATATGTCCTTCTCGCGAGGTGCTCTTGTACAAACACACATATTAGGTAGCCACTCTGTACGTTACACATTCGTTGTCATTTACGTAAACTTCATACTACATTTTAGGGGAAAGATCGCTGTAGATACTTTCGTTGGGCAATCGATCTCAGGCCTACAATTGATTCATTGAAAGCTGAGATTGCGTTACTCACGCTCGAGTGCAAGTCAGTGTGGGGTCAGGCTATGAACTTGAAAGATTTTGTTGAAATTCATCACAACCACCATGATGTTTACACCAACAAAAAGTATGAGCATGATTATCTAGAACGCTACGTAGAAGAACTGGAGGAACAATGTAGGCTTCTGTTGGACACTCCTTCACCCCCGATGACGCCGTAACGTTGAATGGCGGCCATACTTTTCATTTGCGTCATCGCTTATACATTTTATTGTTTTTATTTAGAAGTTCTCATGATAAGTGTTGTCGATTGTTGCTTGAAAATAAATATGCCATGGTTTGTATGTTGCATTAAAATCAAATATGTCCTTGTTTACAAATTCCATTAAAATCTGTTGCCTCAACAAAGAATTATTAGTATCTTCCAGAAGTTGGATTAGTTTTCTATTTTGTGTATTGTCTTTATTTTGCTTATATAGCATTTGAGGCTTGTTATGGGTGCCTCCCCACTAAGACAATTTATATTTATCGAATGTAGCTGAATCTGTTTTACTACAAAAATGATGTTCATGTTTGACCAGTTTAATCTTGAATTTTCCGTATTTTGTTGGATTACTTTTAATGATGCGCCACAATACATCATTATAGTTTTTATGATTTTGTTGGTCGTGATGTCTATTTTTTTTAAAGGAGCTTATCCTAATTGGTTACATATATGTGGTTGCATTTATCTTGGGTTAATCACAACCCTTGATGTGCTTCATCATATAGTTAGCATAAGCATAGAAGTATACGTGTACTTCTACAAGGAACACATAAAGTAGAACATGTATCATGATAGCAGACTAGCCACTCATATTCAAAATGTATATCGGCTAAAATCTTGTTTCTTGGTCTGACGGGGTTATCAGGTTACCTCATATCTTGGGGTATTAAACATATCATGTTAGGCATATTCAACCTCAAGAAAACAACCAAAACACCCACATAAACACCCCACAAAAGGGTAACACGCTTGACTCACATCTCAACAACAAAATGGGTGTTCTTAAACCAAAGTGATATAGATAACAATTAAGTTATTTTTTAGTTACTTTTTTTTAAAACTTCAATTTAAACGGCGTCACAAGGCCACATTTTTAACAACAGTTCTGCGAGAATAGGACAGATTCAACTAATCCTGCCTACAGTTCCCAAACAGAATCAGACTAAACCCAGCCTGCACAGCCAAATAGAATCAACTTGAAACGAGTCTGAAATGAGTCCAGCCCCCCAGAATGAGACCGGTTTGCCAAACAGAATCAGACTGGTTTGCCAAATAGAATTAGACTCCAGCAGGCCTAAACTTGTCCAAGACAGACAGGCTTGCATAAAGCCAACCCCGAACCAAATAGGGGCTCAAGTAGCGAACCTGAAAAGACAAAGATTCCAACAGCTGACCGATAGGGCCTGGCCGATACAGCCACGCCGACCGACACGGCCGTGACGACCGATACGGCCGCACCAAGCGATACGGCCGCTGTCCGATACAGCCGTCGTCTGATACGGGCGTCGCCCGATAAGGCCACCTGATGCCTCAAGATCGATGCCACAGATGAAGGACATGTGGACCAATAAAAGCTACAACTCCCATCAACTCGCTGCCTATAAATAGCAGCTGCCAACCTACAGAGCGAAGGGGAGAGCCGGAGGGAGGACCCGGCAAGAGCTAGTGCCTAGACCAAGGAGCTAGTGTGTCGAGTTCCCCAAACGTCTGCCGACCGATACGGCTGCGTCGACCGATACGGCTGCGTCGACCAATACAGCCGCCACCTGATACGGTCTAGAGAGAGAGAGAGTGAGCCGAGGAGTCCAGAGGGATGAAGAGAAGACCCAAGGGCCGAGATCCGACCTGCACAGAGGCCGATGAGCGAGAGCCACCTCTCCTCTACGTGCTATATCTCTTCCCTCTTCTCTTTCATTCTACTGCATTCCTTTGTTTCTTGTACAAATGATGTTTATCCATCTTTGTTCGGTGCCAGCTACGCTTGTCTATGGCTAGTTAGCTCCTTCTTGGCTATGCAACCCGATCTGGGCATGTTTATATACTTTTGCCTTAAGCAAGTAGATTCATATCAGATCTAGTATGTTGCATGTTCTATTTTCTCTTTCCAAGTTATGATTGCTAGTTTGGTTGATCTCTTACTCGCTTGAACAGCTATTTCTGCCTGTATCGAGAGATCCGTTGTAGGAATAGCTAAGAGACACTAGTTTGGATCTGAACCCGAGAGGAGGACGATCCAAGGTATTCTGTTCCTAACACCCCAGAATATCCTAAGACCCGAGAGGGAACTTAGTGTATTCCGAGGTGTTGATATGTCATTCCTCGAGAGAGGGTCATTGACATATTGTTGATGGTTCTAGTCACGCATCGCGAGAGCGAGTGGGACGACACCACAGGACAGATGCCACTGTGCATACTAGATGTTTGCTTGGGTGTTCAAGGGTTGTCTATGCCCGAGAACGAGTGCATAGACTGCCCCGTTTGTGGTTACATAGCCAGGAACTCTCTTTCTCTAATTAGTAGACTCACGAGCTCTGTTTTGTTTTGTTTTGTTTTGTTTTCTTTGTTTTGTTTTATATCTTGACAACCTGCTAGACTAGTTCTAGCATTTACTTTTATCGACTATCGTCTTGGCTTATCTGACTAAAGAACGAGATCTGTGGCATCCTAAATGTCACCACGTCCCTGTGTTCGACCCTGTATATCTACTTCGACCCCGTAATAAAGTTGCGGGGGCCTAGAAGGTTTCGGGTTATAAATTTAAAGATTGATTCCTTCCTTTGTCCTGCGTTCATTTCTAGACGCATGAAAAAGGTCGGTCAATATGCGATCAAACTTTTATGAGAACATGTTTACTAATGAACTATATGTGTAATGACATTCTTCCAAATCTTTTTAAGAGGAACTAATGGTCACCAAGGAATTTGAGAAATAAGTACTATCAACTACTGTAACATTTTGAGGGATTCTAGGAGACATAAAGATGATCATAATTCAATATTATACATACTCTGCCAACCACCTAGATTCAAACTAGATCTATAATCAAATATTAATACATGACTCAATGATAATTTTCACAAAAGAATCATTGATTGAATCAACTAGAAAATGACCCTATATCCCTTGAGATAAGATTTAATCTCCATGAAATTAAAATATGAAATCCCCTTAATGGAAAAGCCTCCAACTTGGATGAACATCCAATTCATGGATTTTTCTCTTTAGACTACCTTGCTTGATGTTGTCACCATGATCATAACACAAGATAATTCCATGCCTTCATCCTCCAAATGTAACAAAATTTTAAGGTGTCTAATCCTACCTCGAACCAACAATAGGTCTAACCAATCATGTGCAGGCCAAACTCTGTGAAGGAGTGTTTCATATCAAATGTATGTTCCTTCCTTTGTCAGCCTTTGGGACCACAAATGACTCATAGAAAACCCACACTCCAAGGAACCTTAAAGGTGGATTGAAAGTAAGATATGTGCCCCATCCCTTACCTCACCCAAATTAACTAGTCAATGATGCATCATTTCAAAACACTCTAGAAGGCTTTGGAAATGGGACACTTGTCATTACCTGCCCTGCATTCCTTACCCCTTCCGATTTAATTGGTCAAACTCTCATGATTAAAAAATACTCCAAATGACTCTAGAAGCAGGGCACCTATGCACATCCTACAATTTTCACCTTTACTAGGATGAGAAGACTTAATGATGAAGTCTCTAGAAGGATCACATCTCCAAACACCGTCTCAGGCACCCTCCTATAAGACACCTTTTGGTTTGATAAATAGTTCACAACAAGCCTTAACCTTAGGAAACCCCTAGCCTCAATAAATATGATGCCATTGTTTTGATTGATCAGAGGAGATGCCCCTATATCCACGATAGACCAATTATGCCATCAAAGATTTAAGAGGGCTCAATTACTCCCTTAGGCTATTTCCATCATTTGAGTGCATCTTTATCTCTCTTCAAGCAAGATAAATCTCCTCTTTCAAACAATGATACAACAAGGTAGGAATGCGGAGACGATCGTTATGTTTTCCAAACATTATATCCTCATCTCCAACCTTAAGTTGTGTGATGATATGAGCCCATGGGTTGATGATCACTCATAATTAATTATTATTTTTTACATTTTCTTTGTAGGGATTTCTCATTATTTTCATTTTATTAGTGTGTGAGTTTCTTACTTGGAAGTAGATAAATAATTCAATTACTTCATTAGGATTTACAATATTGTAAGGGTGTCATGAGGGTTCCTTTCACCCTATCAACATGTGACAAAGTTCCTTAGCCAGATCCTCTAGTTTCCTTTTGTCCTATCCATGCACTCTTTGAAGCTTTAACAATTTTCACTGTTATCATTGTAAATGTTTTGGTGGCTCCTCATTTCTCAACCCATCTGAAAATGTCATCAAATAGTTTTTGAAACACCAAGCAACAACCATAGTTCATCAAGGTACTTTCCATCTACAAACATGCATATAAAAGTCTAGTCCCAAAACTTACATTCACTTGATTTTGAAATGTGTTTGAAAATGATAAAAGTATAAGACATGTAGTGTCTCTATCAAGTATAAGATTAAAAGCATATCAATCAATCATGTCATCATGAGGACACTAATTTTGTATTGTTTTTATGGTTTTCATAACATGAAGGATTAATAATGATGATGTTCAAAAAAATAAAATACAATGCACCAATTACTGGAGTTTGCCTCTAGTGATTGAGTATAACTACAAAACACAAGCAATATAGTGGATAAGAATGATTTGCGAATTTGACTCTATTGCAACAAACATTTTTCTTGAATGTGAGAGAAGAAATCCTAATAAGTTCATTTGGAGTTTAGTTCTAGTGTTCTAGTATTTTTTTTTGCGTTGGGTAACGAACAAATAACTAATACAATTTCATTATGTCTTAAATTGGAAATTATGTCAATGAAAACAACTACCTTAGAAATAACCAAATATATGTATCTTGAAAATCAGAGTTTTCGGATGCAAGATCCAACTGATGTTTTCTAATTAGCCTAAATGAATACAAAGAAACACAAAAGAAAATCTTATGACATTATATATCAAGAAATCTAGGTTTTAGTTTTAGGAAAATACAATACCATGAAGCCAAGTAAGGTAAGAAAAGAAGACAATTGGAACAAATATACATATCTAGAAAACCAACTACTAGTCATTCAATTTTCTTATTGCATGAGGCCACCGAGAGTTCATAACACTAGATCATCTTGTACGCTCCTTCCCAGGAGACATGGGATCAAATCCCCAGTCAACTACCCGGGGAGAGTTGAACTCCACCCCCGTATGGTCCTCACGATGGGCTTTGGGCATACATATTTCCATCCTAGGTTAACATAAAAATTATATTAATTGAATTTCACACACTATTCCATTCGATATAAAAATGAAGCAGAAAAAAGGACGAACTTGAAACTAAATAAGGACTTTTTCAATCTTTAAAACCTAAGTTTATCCAAGTTTCAAACATGCATGCAAAATGTATGACCCAGAACTGATGTGCACTCGATTGTAAAATTATTACAGATTTAAAGTATTTATATCAAGTTTAATAAGAGGATTAAAATAATAAGTTGTATCATCACACAAACTCTAAATTTATATTGTGTTCAATATTAACACAACATAAAGGATTAACAATGATGTTTATATAGAGCTTGGCCCCCTGTGCATTATTCCCAAACCATGGGTGATGAAGGCGCTTGGCCCCCTGTTCCCTGGGCGGACTTGCTATGGAACAAACAACAAACCCCCAAATGGGGTTGCTACTTGTATAGAGCTTTGTTGCAGCAGCTTCCTACGACAGACATGTTGGGTGCTTGGGGGCTAAACGTTAACCTGCTTTGCCGACTATGCATGGAGGTTGAGGAGACGCACGACCACATGTTCTTCGGCTGCTCATTTTTCCAGTTTATCTGGTGTAAATGGTCTCTTAAATGTGGCTGGGGTGGACTTCCACCACTGACGATTGGGAGTGGACTGGAATGGTTAAAGTAGAAGACAGAAGGAAACAAGAACATGCAGGCATTTGGAGCTCTGGGTTTTGTTGCCGCTGTGTTTGGCATTTGGCACGAGAGAAATACCAAGCTTCATGGCGGGGTGGAGACAGACAAATTTATGTTTTTTGACCGACTGTATGAGATATTGGGGCTTGTTTGTAGGGCCAAACCTACCCTTTATAAAGGTTTGGACCAGGTTCCCAGAGAGCAGTGGGGTTTTTGTAGTTAGTCACTCCAGCTGTACAGTATAGGCTTACCTATACAAGTTTTTGACATAGTAATATTTTACCTTATCCAAAAAAAAACAATGATGTTTATAGAATGCAAGAGGACAATTTACTATTTACATGAGTTTGCCTTATCAACTTGCATATTATTAAAAAACACAACTCATAGAGTGGAGAAGAATTCTTTGTGAATTTTTTCTTTATTGTAGCTACTTTCCTTGAATCGTAAGAGAAATATTTATAGATATACCAAAGTCACAACCTGTTCAACAACTTATTTGAAGTTATTATAGTAAAGAGGTAGAGCATGCTATAATAAAATTGAACTTTTTGAATTAAACAAGAGCAACGACAACTAGGGTAACAAGATATAAGTGTTGTGCTACTACATATAGAAAATGTATGTTTGAACATCTATCTCCAATGCAAAAGCTAAAAATCTTACACTTGAAGAATGGTTTTGTGAAGCTTTATTTTAGTAAGGTCGGTAGTGTTTTTCTTAGTAAAAACATGATAAAATTTGATCTTAATGGTGTTAATATATGTAAAATTGAACCGTCTACTAGTGTATGCATGCATGCTTAATTTCTTCTAATTAATAAGAAAATAGGCTCATTTATTTCCCTAATGATAATTTTTACATTAATTTCATCAACACTACTAAGATTTTTTTGTAATAATAATAAAAAAAAATATAATGGAGTCTCCAACATTATGCAAGTTCCATACGAAGCACTCCATGCCTATTGTTCATTTGTAATTAGTGATTGGACATAGGAAAGTCATCCATATCAAATTCCAAATTTCCAATAAACAAATTGAACATTAAAAAATAAAAGGCTCTAAAAAATTAGAATGCTCAATCTACAACTAAAACAAGAAATATTATGTCACATGCTCATACTGAGACATTAAGGGGTGGTTGAAAGTTTCACTCTACTATTGACCCATAAAAAATATAAATGGCTACATAAACTATACTATAACATGGCTAATGGGGTACATATATTTCAAGAGTGGATGGATGGGTTTAAGATTAAACTTAGGCTTTCACATAGTTGATATAGACTAATAAATACTCCATCCTATTGTGACTCATGCGTGCCATTTTATCTTTCGTGTTAGGTATCTCAAGCATGTGATGTCATTAGGAGGCACCATCTCTGTCTCTACTTGACTTTGTGAGGAGCCACCATCTCCACCTCTGCTTGACTTCATGAGGAGGCACCACCTCTGCCTATGCAAGTATTTCTATAGACTATTTTTTATCAATACAAAAAAATGGTACTTCCTCCCCTATAAATCATGTTCTCAGTGCCTTCCATGCTACAAAGGATTTGTAGGAGACAACACATGTGTTGACTCCAAGTCTAATTGACTAACCTCTCGTTTTGATGATGACTAACCATTCCACTTATTTGTGTGTAATGCTTCTACTTGAGTGATTTTAGATTAGGTATAGACACACTCCAAATGCCTAAACTTGCACATCCTAACTTAGAGAAAAACATGTCAAAACCAATGCAAGTGCACTTTTGTGGAAAAAGCCTTAAATCAATAAGAGTCATGTTGTAAATCACTTGTAATGATTGTAAGCCTTGTAATTAAGCTTAGATGCCTTAGGCCAATCAAAACCTCCTAGCTAGTGAGGCGGGGCTCGACCCAACAATTAAGCGATCAAAGAAAACAAAATATGAAATGATGAGAATGCCCTTGCAGGATTAATTGTTGAATTAAGTCTGTGGGGATACTGAGGTCATTTGATGACCTGGGATGTTCTCCTCGCATGCATGGTGAGAGCTCCCATCTTCAGTGAAGATTAGTGATTTGAAACGCGAAAATGAGGCTCGTTTATGGGTCATCAGAGGCTTGCTTACACCCACCCAAGCCCATGGAGCTAGAGCTCGACATCAGGGTAGCACCAGAGCATAGGACAACTTATTCGCTAAGGAGGAGGCTGCTGGAATCAAAACCAATACAAAACACAATGAAAGTACAATCCAATACCATGGATGCATTCATGGAGACGATGCGAGGTCGATGCGAGTGTTTCCACAGACGGAGGTGCACCAAAAAGGAAAAAATGCTTAGCGCTGACAAGGTGGTCGATCTAAGCTTATAGGGTGCGACGATACGAGCCAAACTGGGACTATCTAATGATGCAGAAATGAAGGAGGAGGGTCAGGGAAACTATCCATCTCATCAATTTGGCGAAAGGCGGTGCCGGGCGTCATGGCGAGCTCGTCGTCTCCAGAGAAGGAAAGCGAGTAGGTCAGGGAGCTTGAGGCTAGAACATGTGGAATTGGGGGAAGAGGAGAAATGTGTGTGGCTTAGGGGTGCTTGACATGACCTTATATAGGTGGGAGAGGGGCCGAAGCACCCTCTGTAAATGGGCGGTGGGGAGGAGAGTCGCTGCCCTAATGGGTGTTTCATCAGTAGGCCACATGAGACGATGCGTGATGGCTCAACCGGTTTAGGAGGAGGTGACAAATTCATTGCCGGTGGAATCTCGTGAAATGGTACATTAATGGGGGAGAAAACGATCGAGAAAGAAGTAGCTAGAGATAACATTCGTTGCTTCGTGAGAGACAGAGTTAGAGGATGACAAAATGGTCGTTGGATTGGGTTAGACACTAGATGATCAAACCCTAGCCGTCAGATTGTGCGGAGGAGATAATAGTCAAAATTAGAGAAACACATGACAGGAGTAAATTCACAATTATAGGGAAATCAATGCATTAAATGCAAATCAGATTAAAACCATAGTCACATTTTAGTGAAAACTTATTAAATCAATTTGGAGGGTCAAACATGGGTCAAATGACCACAAATTTAAACCATAGGCTAATATTAATGCCTAGATTAATGCTATGTAATTAGATTTTTGTTTTGCAAAAGCTTTGGCCCTTGATCACCATATTGGCCATTAATATATATTAATGCATTTTTAAAGGGTGAATTAATACAAATTTATTTTCTTAGCAAATATTTAAATAAATTTCAAGAGTGTCATTAGAAATTCATTCAAAAATCATGTTCCACCTCTTATTCTCCTTTTATTAGCTTAATAACAATTTGGAGGAGAGAGGAGATAAGAGGGTGAATATCTCATTAATTAACTCAATTTCACATTAATTCTTATTTCTTATCCCAAAAGACCACAATTACTATAAATTAACATAATGTACTCATTATCTCTCATAATTGTCCAATTTGCATTATTAGACTGTAATTAACACAAAATTTGATATATTTGTGCAAACACCCATGAATGTGGGTAAATGCAGTTCAAGCCATCAACTATAGATCAAATTCAATATTGAGGCCAAAGAGGACAGAAAAAGCTAGGAAAATTTAGGAAAAAGTCCAAATAGATAAGAAGGAAATGAAAAGCTGGAAAATGGGTAAAAGTGCAAATAAATCTGAGATTCAGTATGTTACAACACTCCTTCTAGTTTGTATCCATTTAAAATAAGAATAATATTTAACACTAAGATTTTATTGGGTTGAATTAAGATAATTTATAGGAAAGTAAAGACTTGGAATGAAATTGGATCTAGAATAATGATAGAAAACACTAGGTTGGAATCATGTTTCACCATCACTACCATAATCTATGCATCCATTCAAATCCAAACTTGTACAAAAAGACAATTGGAGCTATGCAAGTTTCCTCTTTTGGAGTTACAAACTTGCATGAGTGGATATCACTGTAAGCTCAATGTCTTGATGCTTACAAGTCATATATGTTCTACTCAGGAGACTTCCCATTAGAAGTTCTCATCAGAGCATAAACCAAAACCAATCAAATTTTAAATGTTGAATTTCTCACGGTCTAAGATTATAATAAGTAACTTAGAATGGGTGATCAATCCACATAAAGAGCATCAAACAATTGATCTTAAATGAGTTCATCTAAGATTTATAATGAGAACAAAATTGTAAGAAATGGGTAGCGGGGATAGTCCCATGGGATTCATCGAAGTATGTCTAGCTCGTGATGGTGTTTTGGTTTGTTTATGTTTATTTTTTAGTGCTTCTTAGATCTTGACTTAACTAATCAAGTTTACAAGAATGTGGAGAGATCTAGAGGGGGGTGAATATATTCTTATAGAAATTTAAAACAATAATAAAATGAAAAATGCAAGCAACCAAAAATGATGACAAGATTTAGAGTGGTTCCATCTAAGATGTCAGTCCACTACCTAGTTGTTTCCAACTAGGAATTTGCAAAAAATAATTTTATTACTTATCTGTTAGGGAAAATTACAAAAATACTTGTTGCATTG
The DNA here is from genome assembly GCA_963693085.1 of Alisma plantago-aquatica. NCBI lineage: Eukaryota > Viridiplantae > Streptophyta > Magnoliopsida > Alismatales > Alismataceae > Alisma > Alisma plantago-aquatica. Next base: position 919,178,746 of record OY856412.1, on the reverse strand, counting down.
ATCCCTCTTCTTTACCGGCCACGGAAGAGCATCAAGCAAACATCTTTTTTGATGTACGATGGAAGAGAATGGATCTCCTCTTCTTTAACGGATGATGGAAGAGCACCACAACAATCCCTCTTCTTTAACGGACGACGGAAGAGAACCACAACGCTTCCTATTCTTTGATGACCACAGAAGAGCACCAAAGTGAATAATCCTTCTTCACTTGAAAGATCTTGGACATCCTCCTCTCCTTGGAGAAATAAAAAATGAAGAAGACGGAGAAAGGAAAAAAACACCAATATAGCTCACAATGTCCTAGATCAAGCTTATGGACCAATACCACTATGGATTAGGCAATGGTGAAGTGGTGGTGTTGAAGAATTATGACTAGGACACAAATTTGGCAACTATAAAAGATTTTAAAATGAAGACTATGGCTCAAAGTTGCTCAAATGTTTCTCAAGTGTTGTATTGCAAGTATGTAAGTTGTGTTTTGGGATGCACCTAGACCACTACTATTTATAGGAATGGAGTGCAAGTATTAGGATATCTTAGGGTAGTGTCTAGAGTGTTCTGTGATGAGATATAGATATTATAGATGGGTCAATGTAGGTGTAATGGCTGATTTATTCGTTAATAAAGTTGGCATTTTAGAACCTATCTCGGCCGACAATATCATCGACCGGAAGTCACTCGATCAAGAAATTATTCGATCGGGGTAGGCTTAAGGGTCAAACTTGGATAACGACTAACTATCATTCTAACTTCTTGGTCATGTGAACTAACATTCTTGCCTCTGTTCACAAAACCTTGATCTCGGTCGACAATTTCTTCACCCGGAAATGACTCAGGGCTAGGAAATATTGAGGGATTTTCTGGTGTTCAGGGTCTTCGACCGAGGAGGTACTCGATCGACAATATGGTCGATTGAGTTTGTCTTGGATGACAAAGTCTTCGACCGACCAAGTCCCTGAAAGATGGTTTAACGCAAGTTGGAAGACCTATGTAATAGTTTTTTTAATATGACCCACCTACCCTAGACACTTGGTTTAGACATATGGTTAGGTTTGGGATAGGTGGGGTTGGTCCATAGATTGATTTTACATGAGTTCTAAGAAATTTTACATTTGTATTACAAATAAGCACAAGTACACAATAATTCAAGTATTTGATATTCCAATCTTGATCAAATTTTCTCAACCATGCCCTTTTGTTCCTGAAACACTTAGATAGAATGTTAATGATCACAAATATGAAATGTTTGTCTTCATCAAAAGATAATATGAGCTAATGTCAAATTTAGCCAACAATCTCCCCCTTTTTGAAGATGACAAAAATTTTGATAGACAAAAATTTTAAATGAAATTTTCATATCTTGGTGATATATTTCTTGAGTGTCAAAAATGTGTGCACACATATACTAGAGAGTTATGGAATATGTCATCCAACTCTTAGAGTAAAGTGCACCAATTTGCTTTATGGCAGTGTGATTTTCATTTGAAAAACTCAATTTAGAAAATATAAAAACTCAAGAAACCAAGTGTTTCTTTTGAAATTATTTCTCCCCCTTTGTCATTTCAAAAAGGTAAATGAATACTCCCTCTTGGTTGAATACTCCCCCTTAATATAATGCTTAAAAATATGTGCAATTTATCCATGAATCAATACTCAAGCAAGCTTACTTCATTGCGCAAATACATCAAAATATACATTTTTAAAAGGTATATGATACTTAACTTATCTCTTATTATTCTAAATTGTTATAAACCAAGGGGTTTTGTAAAATACCAGCTAATTGGTTTTCAGTATCAACATGATGAAGGCATATGTTATTTTTGGCAATATGATCCCAAAGAAAATGATGTCTTACTTCTATATGTTTAGCGTGACTATGTAAAATTGGGTTATGAGCTAAATTGATTGCGCTTGTATTATCGCAAAAAAATTGGCATTGAAGAAAACAAAAATCTATATTCATTTAGAACTTGTTGCATCCATAAAATGTGTGTGTAACATGAGCCGACTGCCGTATATTTTGCTTTAGTGGTGGATAAAGCAATGGTATTTTGTTTCTTACTAAACCAAGAACTATGCAATTTTTTGAGTAAGAAACAATTTCCACTAGTACTTTTGCGATCAAGGTGACATCCGACGTAGTCGACATTAGTATATGCTTTAAGGTCAAATGGTTGATTTCTTGGGCACCAAATGTCACAGTCTAATGTACCAGCTAAATATTGTAAGATCCTTTTGACATCGACCAAGTGAGAATTCATAGGATTAGATTGAAAACATGTGCATAATCAAATGACAAACATAATATATGTCGAGATGTAGTTAAGTATAGTAAACTACTAATCATATCTCTACAGAAGGAGTTGTTAATGGGTTCTCCATCCTCATCTTTATCAATTTTTGTTGAGGTTCCCATTGGAGTGGAAGCATGCTTAATAGTATCCATATTAAATCATTTCAATAGTTCTTTTACATATTTTTCTTGGTTGAGGAAAATGCCATGTGAAGTTTGTTTAATTTGAAAACCCAAGAATATGTTAACTCACCCATAAGACTCTCAAATTCCTTTTGTATAATATCACTAAATTGTGTTCAAAGGGATTCATTTGAAGCGCCAAAAATAATATCATCAACATATATTTGAATGATAAGAAAATTTGATTCATATTTTTTGATAAATAAAGTAGGATCGGATTTTCCCACAAAGAAATCATTTTCAAAAAGATAATTCTTTAAGCATTCTTACCAACTTCTAGGGGCTTGTTTTCGACCATATAATGCTTTCTTTAATTTTTAAACATGATTAGAATGTTTTAGATCTTCAAAGTCAGGAGGTTGAGCAACATATACTTCCTTTTGAAATATTCCATTTAAAAATGCAATTTTAATATCCATTCGAAAGAGTTTGATATTTTTGTGTGCAACTAGGGTTAATAGCATGCGAATTGATTCAAGTCTATCAACAGGAGAATAGGTTTCATCAAAGTCAATCCCTTCCTGTTGATTATACCCTTGAGCGAGCAATCTAGCTTTATTTCTCATGACTTCTCCAACTTGATTTAACTTTTTATGAAATACACATTTAGTTCCAATCATGGTTTTATCTTTAGGTCTAGGTACTAAATCACACACATCATTTTTAGAAAATTGATTGAGTTCTTCTTGCATAGCGATGATCCAATAATCATCTTTAAGAGATTCATCAATATTTTTAGGTTCAATGATGGATACAAAACCTGTGTTAGCTACATCTCAAAAAGATGACCTAGTTTTTACTTTATCAAAAGGATCACCAATTATTAGGTCTTGTGGATGGTCTTTTATTATTCTTGGAATGGGTTGATGAGGTTCTTCATTTTGATTTGGATTTTTTTCATTTTTGGCATTATTATCTTCTTTAGGTGATATGGTTAAATCTTTAATTAGTTGTGGAATATCATTTTCTATTTCATTGTTTGTTTGATTTTCATGAAATGTTACCTGAATTGATTCTTCTACCTTTTTGGATACAATATTAAAGATTCTATAAGCCTTACTTGAGGTTGAATAACCTAAGAAGAACCCTTTTTGTGATTTTGGATCAAATTTGTCTTTATCATCTTTAGTATTCAAAAGGTAGCATGATGTTCCAAAGGTGTGAAAGTAATCTACTCTTGGTTTCTTAGAAAAGAGTATCTCATATGGAATCTTTTTAAGTTGTGGATGAATTGAAATTCTATTTTGAACATAACATGCAGTATTAACGGCTTCGGCCCAAAAAGTTTTAGGTGTGCCATGTTCTAATAGCATGGTTCTAGCCATTTATTACAAAGAGCGATTTTTCCTTTCAACTAAACCGTTTTGTTGTGGAGTGCGCGGAGCAGAAAAATTGTGAATATAACCATTAGATGAACAAAAATCTTCAAACAAATGGTTTTCAAATTCTCCTCCATGATCACTCCTAATGGTGAAAATTTTATTTTGAAGTTGATTTTCTATCTTTGAGCAAAAATGAATAAATATTTCAATAGTATCATCTTTATCTGAAAGAAAATGTACCCAAGTATATCTACTATAATCATCAATAATTATGAAGCAATATCTCTTACCTCCTATGGATTGTGTTCTCATTGATCCAAATAAATCTGTATGTATGAGTTCAAGAGGTCTCGATGTACTAAGGATTTGTTTTGTCTTAAAAGATGTTTTGGTACGTTTTCCTAATGTGCAAGGTTCACAATTTTTAGGATTATCAAAACAGATTTTAGGTAGACCACAAACTAGATCATGTTTAATTAATTTTTTAATAACATGAATACTTGCATGTCCTAATTTTCTATGCCATAGATTTTGAGTATTATCATTTGCAATAAGAAATTTTCCATTAATTGATTTTATAGAATTAGTCCTAATAACATAAAGATTGCCTACTCTTTTCCCTTCATATACAATATTGTTTGTGTCTTCTTCAAACAATTTGCAACAAGTTTTGTTGAAAAACACATCATATCCACTATCACACAATTTACTAACACTTAGAAAATTGTGATGTAAACCATTTACTAATAGCACATTTTTAATTTTGAGATTAGTTTCGATGTTACCTATCCCCATGATGGTGCCTTTTTTGTTGTCTCCGAATGTAACTGATCCTCCTTTCTTCTTTTTGAGTGATTTGAAGGCCTTTTTGTCTCTGGTCATATGACTATCAACCACCCTATCCTGCAAGTTTAGAAGGTTTCGATACCCAAGTAGAGTTCATAATGGTTAATTAATGACAATATCTCATTATTTCAAATATTTAGAACAATCGAATATGTAGATTTCATTGATTTGAGTCACCTAAGTTAATTTCAAGTGAACTATTTTATTTTTTATTAAATAGTTCTTCCAGAACTATCCTCGATCGAGAATTTGTTCGATCAGAAGTCGACCGGGAATATTTGCCAGTAGCAGTAAATTTTGACATAACTACCTTTGGTCAAAATTTTCTTCGACCGAAAGAGATCTCAATCGAGTTCTTTCTCAACTGAGTTGAAGTTATGTGCATTTCCAAAAAAATTAGAATTTTCAATGTAAACAAATCATTTATATTTGGATAACATAACTAAGCAATCAAATCATACAAGAGTATACAAGTTAAGGCTTATTGTAGTTGAGATAAGACAATATGATTTTCAAATTAGGTTTAGGTCAAACCTCAACTAAATTTTTCATGTTTCTAAGATTGAGGTTTTGGAACCCAAACTAAATCTTTATATTTGTTTTTCTTGTAAGTGCATGAAAATGAGTAATATCCAAGACGTAAACAATAATAACATCAAATGAAATCAATTGCATTCCTCTTTTTGACAATGTGATCTTGAACAAGATTGTTTTTAGGTACATACATGAGTTTGGTTTTGGGAATATATGCTTTTCTAGTTTGATTTTTAGGTACATATCCTAGACCTCTTCTTTCTATTTGTTTATAAGAGTTATCTAGGATATTATTAATATTTTTGTTTCCTTGCATTAATCTAGATACTTATTTTTGTAGTTCAACATTTTCAACAACCTTTTTAGTTATACTTAAATTTGCTTGGTCTAGATTTGATAATAAACTATCTCTTTCTTTGATAATAACATCATAATCCAAATGAGTGCATAAAATAGGTTGAGTTTGAAGATCATTCATTTTAGCAAGCAATTCAACCTTTTCTTGAGAGAGTAGATTATTATTATTTTCAAGAGCAAGTAATTGTACTTTATAATATTCAATGGATTCTTTTAATGTATTATTTGAATACTTTAGAGTATCATTTTCAATATCGAGGTTATCTAAATTTATGTGAAGTTCATCAATAATTTTACTAAGTTGTTTCTTTTGTTTCTTGCAGTCAATGTATTTTGCATGAATATCTTCTAGACTAGTAACTAATTCTTCTTTAGATAATTCAAAAATATGTACCTCATCTGTTTCTTCTTCATCTTCTCTTTCCGTTAGACATTCTATCTCTTCTTCTTCGCTGCTTCCACATTCATCACTTGATTGATCCCAGGCGGCTTTGTAGGATTTTTCATCTTTGTCATCCTTTTTGAATGAGGACTTCTTCCTTTTGGGATTTGTACATTCATTCTTCAAGTGGCCCTTTTCTCGCATTCAAAGCCCCCAGAAGAACGAAAATGTTTATATTTCTTACCATTTACAATTAGAGCATTTTCTTCATCATCGCTGCTTGTGTCATTGTTGTCTTGTATGTTATTTCGATGGTGTCTTAGAGGTAGCTTCAATCGCAAGTTCCTTCTTTCTTCCCTTTTGTTGCTCTGCCTTGATCCTTTCTTCTTCTTCTAAGGTGACTTCATATGTCTCCAAGTTTCTGATGAGCTGCTCCATCTTAAGTGTTGTGAGACCATTTGCTTCCTCAGTAGCAGTTACCTTTGACTTGTACATTGGAGACAATGACCTAAGTATCTTTGATACTTGATCTTCATCGTTGATGTTTTTTCCAAGTGCAGTTAGGATGTTAACAATGTTAAAGAATCTAGCTTACATTTCCGCAATAGTTTCTTTAGATTGCATACGAAATAATTCACATTTATGTTTTAATATACTAATTTTAGTATTTTTAACTTGTGTAGTTCCTTCATGTGTTACGGATAATTTGTTCCATATTGCATGAGCTATTTCACTTGAAGATATGCAATTAAATTCACTAGTAGATAAAGAATAATAAAGGATGCTTATTTCCTTTGCATTGAGTGTGACTTGTTTTATCATATTTGCGTCCCAGGTTTCCAATTCCGTTATTGCGAGTTCATATGGGCGAGCTATCATCTTCCAAAAATCAAAGCTGATGCCTTGAAAATAGAACTGCATCCTCCTTTTCCAGTAGGTGTATTTAGACCCATCGAACACCGTAGGTCTGCTCATGTGTGATCCTTCCAAATTGAGGTTGCCAAGAATGCAATCCCCCATACTTAAAGACCAATTACGGTTCCTTGAAGACCTACTTTAATACCAAATGAAAATATCTATAGGGGAGGGTGAATAGGTTCTTATAGAAATTTAAAGCATAATAAAATGAAAAACACAAGCAACCAAAAATGAAGATGATATTTAGAGTGGTTCCGTCTAAGTCGTCAGTCAACTACCTAGTTGTTTCCAACTATTATTACTTATTAGTTAGGACAAATTACAAAAATACTTGTTGCACTAATCCCTTTTATTTAGTGGCCATAGAATAACACCAAGCAAACCTCTTCTTTGATGGATGACGAAAGAGCACCGATCTCCTCTTCTTTAATGGATGATGGAAGAACACCACAACAATCCCTCTTCTTTAACGGATGACAGAAGAGCACCACAATGCTTCCTCTTCTTTGACAGCCACAAAAGAGCACCAAAGTGAAGACTCCTTCTTCACTTGTAATATCTTAGACAACCTCCTCTCCTTGGAGTAGTCCCACTACAAATCATGAATGAAGGGAGAAGATTGGAGAAAGGAAAAAACACCAATGTAGCTCACAATGTCCTAGATCAAGCTTATGGACCAATACCACTATGGATTAGGCAATGATGAATTGGTGGTGTTGGAGAACTATGACTAGGACACGAGTTTGGCAGCTATAAAAGATTTTCAAATGAAGACTATGGCTCAAAGTTGCTCAAATGTTGCTCAATTGTTGTATTGCAAGCATGTAAGTTGTGTTTTGGGATGCAACTAGACCACTACTATTTATAGGAATGGAGTGAAAGTGTTAGGACATCTTAGGGTAGTGTCTAGAGTGTTCTATGAGGAGATATAGCCGTTATAGATGGGCCAATGTAGGTGTAATGGATGATTTATTCTTTAATAAAGTTGGCATTTCAGAACCTATCTCGGTCAACAATATCACCAACCAAAAGTCACTTAGTCGAGAAATTCTTCGACCGGGGTTGGTCAAAGGGTCAACCTTGGATAACGACTAACTTGTACTAACTTCTTGGTCAAACAAACTAATGATCTTCCCTCAGTTCATAAAACCTCGATCTTGGTCGACAATTTTTTGACCGGAAATAACTCAGGGCTAGGAAATATTGAGGGATTTTCTGGTGTTCTGAGAGTTCGACCGAGGAGGTACTCGGTTGACAACATGGTCGACTGAGTTTGTCTCAGCTGACAAAGTCTTCGACCGACCAAGTCCCTGAAAGATGGTTTAACACTAGTTGGAAGACCTATCTAATAGTTTTTCTAATATGACCAACCTACCCTAGACACTTAGTTTAGACATATGGTTAGGTTTGGGATAGGTGGGGTTGGAGCATAGCTTGATTTTAAATGAGTTCTAAGAAATTTTACATTTGTATTACAAATAAGCACAAGTACACAATAATTCAAGTATCTGATATTCCAATCTTGATCAATTTTTCTCAACCATGCTCTTTTGTTCCTGAAAGACTTAGATAGAATGTTAATAATCACAAATATGAAATGTTTGTCTTCATTAAAAGTTAAGATGAGATAATGTCCAATTTAGCCAACAACATTCCCTATCACACATCAAGTTATTTATGCATGATGTAAGAGCCTTCTGGCCATTCACTCAATTTTTCAGATTTGATAATAAACTTTATTAACTTCAACAATTCATAACTATTTGTCTGGTTATCAAAATTTTATAAATAAATATTCAACAGAATGAAAAGTTTATTCTCCATTTAATGAAATAAGTTTCATGACATGGTTCTAATGTAATAAATACACAAATTTTTAGAATTTTCCTATTGGTCAAGATTTCTAAAATTTATAAGTAATAATATATAAGTCATAAAAATAAAGTAAAATATGCAATGTGATCATGGAGATATAATATATAAGATATTTGGTTTTGATAGCCTAATTCAACAATAATAAAAATCAATTATTAACGATTATCTGAACTGTAGTTTCATTTATGTGTTTAATAGGTGCCATCAAATCCTGATATGGGCTTAGGGTAGCTTGAATCTTGGTAGATCGGACATGAGGTATTTTGCATTCTACTATCCATATTGAGAATGTGACCTATGTCTCTCTCTCTTGGTCTTGTAAAGTACACCATATATAGTTTCTCTTTCTTTAGAAATATTGAATATTTGAGTAGTTCAATCATGATATGGATCTTCTAATCTTATTAATTTGCTGGTTTAGCTTTTTGGACCCAATATGTATCTGGTTCACCCTATTCCTCTTTTATAACCCTATTAAAATTGAACAAAATGATACCCTAACCTTAAAGTGTTGAACTCTTTTGACCTTATGATGCACCTTACTTGTGAATATTGTTGGATATTTGTTTATGGGTCCCCTATACCCCACTTGATATCAGTTGGATGATCTTATCCCTTTATTTTAAGCTTGGAAAAACTTAATTATTGCCTCTATGTTTGTGCATGTACATTAGATGAAAATTATTTATAGCAGTGGTACCTCTTTACCACCATAACATTTGGACATGCATATTCCATCAAGAGTGCGCTATTCCACTCATATATATAAAGGGAACATGTATTATGCCCAGAATGTGTGTTTACCACACAATACTTTTAGGCTTGAGATTCTATGTGTTTCAACCCAGCTTAAAGAATGTTAGTATGATTTTTTGGCATGCATCTGTTTATAATCTTTTATGATTGTGATACTTCATTGTGAAATTTTTGAAGGCAAGAAACTCGTTATTGATATCTTCTTAAAATGTTCTCTTTAATATCCATTTAGATGACCTTTTTCCTATTGGTTTGGATAATCTTAAATATGTTTTTGATGTCCTTTTCCTTTGATATTGCTAAATTCCTATTTATATGCACATACCAGATTTTATACTGACAACATCCATTTTGTCTTCTCTTATGGGGTCTACTTCCAACCCCTTAGGTGAAGGACAAGGAGGATTTGATATGATGACATGGACATGGATTAGTGGAGCTGACTCTTGGGAGATAGATTTTAGATAGTTTGGATATTATGCCAAGTGAAGAAGTTGTTTCTTTCATATAAACCCTAAGTGGGAGATTATTATGTAAACTTGTGAAATTGAATATAGTATTTGCATTTATTTCAGTTGTTATACTTGTGGTTTTGTATGCCATTCATTTTAAAAAGGAAAACACACCTATTCCAATATACTTGTTAGTATGTTCGTTTTAGATGGGTTTATTCGTCAAAATGAATAAGGAGTGGATCCCCTCTCGGGTTCCAATCTTTACACATGTAGTCACTGATGTGCCATCCATCATAATTATCAGATAGGTCCCTGTAGTCCCCCTTCATGCACTTGTTTCTCCACTCTTTGGTGTTGGTGAGTGTAATGAGTTGGGTATGGATGTATGTTCTATGAAGTAAGCTAGATTGAATGGCATCCCCATCATTTTGGTGTATGATAAATGGATTCCTTCATATATTTTATGGTCATTAAAATCTCTTGAGGTGATTAGTTCTAAGATAAAAAATTCTTTCATGTGGTTCAAAGTCATCTGGACCGTAGGTAATGCAATGTTCTCCCAATGTTGGATACAAAGATGGGGTATTCACATGATTACACATCATCAACCTCATGAACAAGGTAAGGTATCACCACACAGGTTATGACTTTTGTTGCATCTTAACTATCACCCATTGTTATGTTGGTTCTTGGGGTGCAAACCCTTACAATTGGGGTTTGGGTTCCATTTATAAAACATCCCGAGTCACCGCTCTTCATCATAACATATTTTCAAGACTCTCTAATCATATTTTGTGAATGTGGTTTATAGAAAAGGTAGACTAAGACCATCGTGTCGTTGGTTGCATGCCACAATAGAGATGGTATCCACTGGGGTTTCCATCTTGTAAGTCACATAGGTCAATAGGATTGACCATTAAAACCCAAGGCCTGTATGTGTTGGGAGTTGATGAATTTTATTGATCTCAATGCATCCTATACTTTGGGTCCCTGACCTCCATCTAGGTAGATGTCCATATCTCACATATTTCGAGCAAACAATGCCAAATATAATACTAACTAGCACAATCTACATCATTTTGAAGGCACATAGATGATGATTGCAATTTGGACCTTATCAAATCCAAGTCAAAAATCATCTTCTTCTATGCATGCTCTATTGACACTTCATCTATTTGCATCAATGACAAAAAATTGTGTTGTCCATTCTATATTTGAGTGTTTAATGAAACAACAATGTAACCGTAGGTAAATATGACATCATAATTAAAAAAATTAACTACCATATTCCCTTTTAATAGGCAATTGCGTCAATAACTATGTAATGGGAAGGATGGTTTTGAGGTAATAACTGGTCTAGGAGAAAGTCCAACTACAATTCCCTTGATGTAGTATGTGACTTTATTCAAGTCACACCCAGACAACATATGAAACATCTCCTGGTTGATCACCACAAACAACAGCTTGACCTTGTCCTCCTAGTGGCAGGAAACAACCTCCTCGCCTCTGTAGTAGTCCACACGGAACACGGAGAAATCATGTCATTATAGAAGATGTGGCAAGAAGGATTTCTCCATTCTCGTTGGTGTACTAGCACCAACTTGCTCTCCCATAATTGTTCTCCCTTTCTATCCCTCCCTTTATTGGGTAGGACTTGTTCAGTTTCTCTCAGTTACCACAACCACAGAAGGAAAAATTGTCACAACTAATTGATGTGTCCGAGAAGCCCCCAGTACCCCTCTATTTATTAGAGGGTCAGGGTTAGGGCCAGGGTTCACAGTCTGAGTAGGAGTGGAAGGGGCAGGAATTTCATGAATTTTCACATCCTACGGGCAAAAAAACAATCAATTCATAGGTGAACCAATCAGTAGGCATGTAAGCCAATCGATTCAACCCTTGAACCAGTAATTTCATCATGTTTCCCAATCACAACTGTAACGAAAATTAAAATCATATTTAGTGCACAACATGATGTCAACACTAATCTTAGAATCAATCTAATTGATGCACCAAATGGTCGGTTCATTAACCTAAACTGGTTGGTTCATGGACCTGAACCGATCGGTTCACAGACCAAATTGCCAATATTGGTTCAGTTGACCTAACACACTGAAACAATCAGTTCACAGTTTAGTCGGTCCACGTTCAACCAATGTTGTTTATATTGAATATATAACTCTTTAGTAATCAAGTTTAAAATATATTCATGAATGAACTCTTGTTCCAAGTGTATCCTATACGTGTGACCCTACAGGTTCCAAGTTACGTTGGCAGTGAATGCCCATAACTTATTTATGACATCATAAGCAATGATCGGTATCTAGCAACACATAATTTCTACCCAAGTGATTAGGAACATTGGAGAACAACTTCAACCTACAATATGTGATTGGTGTTATAGTGATTATATAATTCCTTTGTCACTAATATCTGGATTGAACTTGAGGCATGAAATTGTCATCCTCTCAATGTTCAGTCCATGTTCCTTGAACTAGAGAGCAGACTATTTGAGACATATCTGACCTCAATATCATATATTAATTCACATGTGCATGTGCATGTTTTTTCTAAGTTTCTCTTATCAAGTGGAATGGATATCAAAATCCTGTAGGAGGGACAAATCACATATACAACACTCACAATCATCCCCATGTGTCACAATGCACCCAAGCACCACCTTTATGGTAAACCTTATTCAAGGCCACAGTGGATGATATTAAAGTACATGAATGACATGTGGTAACTGTAGTAACTTTAGGTCTAAGAAACACAATCACCACCATCACTATGAGAGATGATTATGACTACTAATTATGGTTTCCATGTGTCACTCTCAAGGTGGATCTGTCTAATACACTATTTCTCTAACAAGTATCTATGTGTTTGGTTTGATATCAGATATCATGACTGATGAGATTTTGTCATCAAACGACACACACTAGTCTTATGTGTCATTGCTATCTATCAGCCTTCCACAATAACATCCGATTAGGGACATAGAAAGAATGTACATACTCGTAACATCTATATGATATCATTGTTCAGGTCATCAACCGAAAAACATACATCATTGAGTAATGTCATTCTTTAGAAACTCATTATGTTTCATCATTATCTCATAACTAGTTGAAATAAAATAAACCAAAAGGTTGCCTTTATTATCAAATGTTTTACAAGATATGTCATCACAATCATCATATGATTGGCTCTCTGAGCTTACATACCAACAAACTCCCACTTGCACTTAGAGTGAATCACCCACGAATCTTATTCCTAGTGATCATGAACATGTCCATCATGTTTCTGCTACACAAGTGCTAATCCAGTGGGTTAGAAACATTTTCCTTTAGTCAGTGTGTTGCATGTTTCACATCTCCTTGCTATATGATCTCTCTTATGAGATGGAATTGATGTAGTTTTCTATCTAATATTCCTTACCTAACCAATAGCTCCATTGATGTCATAATATTTCTACCATGTCATCAATAGTTGAAACATCCTATAAGTTCATCTATATGAACTTCTACATCGATACAATGTCCTATGATATGTTCATAACACTAGGACACCCAGATTCTATTGCATTTGGAAAATTTCCAACTTCTAACTATTGTTTTAAACACATATTTTAGATTGCAATAATTAATTTTCTTTGTCATTGTGGAAGTTTGCATTCATGTACCCCTTTACACCCAACTCTTCCTTATCACCATATTCTAGTAACTGATCCTTAGTGCTTCTCAAGTACTAATGGATGATCTTTATGGCATTTCAATGACTTCCATTGAATCTAACTAATATCATCTTGTCATGTCCAATACATACAAAACAATGGGATGAGTACATTATATTGCATACATGATAGATCAAATTATGAATGCATATGTCATCTTACTCATATTTTCCCATTCTTTAAGATAATTGAAATACAAGGTTCTTGAGAGACTAATCCCATGTAACATGGACAAATTCTCTCTCATTGAATCCTTCACATTAAACCCTTTCAACATCTTGCCAATATATGTGCTCATACTTAGGTCAAGAAACTTTCTAGAATTATCTCTATAGATCTTAACTCCTATCACATAGGATGTTTCACCTAAATCCTTCTCAAATAAGGTGCTTTCCATACCAAGTTTCAATACTTATAGTATTGAGATGCTATTCCTCATCAATATGTGGAATATAAATATGCTCCCACTAATTCTTTTGTAATAATATATTTCATCATTATTTCCACTAAAGTCAAATCTTTGACTATCTTGTAAAAACAAAGATTCCAACTTTAAAATGATTTCTTCAATCACATTTATTGGTTGTTGTATCTTACAAACTTTATGTACATTGATGGAGTTATAAAACCTTCAGGCTGTGTCATGTACGCATCCTCTCAAATATTCCTTTTTAGGAATGCAATTTTAATCTTCATATGTCAAATCTCATAATCTTGATAAACTGCAATAGAAAGCATGATCTTAATGGATATAACCATGATAGTTGGTAAATGTATTTCATCATGTCCAACACTTTGAACTTGTTCAAAAACCTTTTCAATCAATCTTCTCTTTTATGTACTTTTCGATTTTCCTCTTGAAAACCTGACTGCACCCTATGGTTTTAACCCTTTAGGTGGTACCACCAAGGTCATACCTTGTTGGTCTACATGGATTCCATTTTGGATATAATGGCCTAATGACATTTCTCAGTCTCTGGTCCCTCAATAGCTTCTAGATAGGTTGTTGGCTCATCATCTTATGACCAACTCACCACCTTTTTGAGTTATAAGATATCATAATAATTTAAGCTCATGGTGTGTTCTACTAGAACTTACGAGTCTTATGTTACATAAGGAACTTGAGATTCCACAAAAATTTGTGATTCTCCTTGTTCCCATTGTAGCTCCTTAGGTTCAATTTTTTCTTATTTATTTCAAAATTTTTGAGTTCTACTTCACTCCCACCGATTCCTTTAGAATTATTTTCCTCTTAAGGAATGCAGTTACCTAGGTGACAAACAATTCTATTGTTGGATTGAGATAAGTAGTGTTCACCGAACTAAAATTTATGTGATTTGAGGATAAATCTTTTCAATAGAAACTATTTTCTTGTATAAGTTTTAGTCCTAATATTATTAAAAGACATATCGTGGCACCTCCTATACTGTATCTCATATGGTGTATTTTGAACCATTTTAGATGGTAATTGTTTTAGTGTTAAGAATATGCCTAAAAGGAAATTAGAAGATAAGTTAGATATATTAATAATCAAACCATGACTCATCAGGGTGTGATTCCTTCTTTCTGATACATCATTATGTTTTAGGTAGAGTTCCTTGTGATACACTATCATGGTCTCTTTGGAAGGTCCTCAAACTATTCATGTAAAGTATTTCAACATTGATCATATCAAAGTGTATTAATACTTTTATCTAGATTATTTATGTACTTCACTCATGATACTCTTGCACACTTCAAGATATTCATACTTGCATTTCACTAAATACAAACTACCATATCTACTGAGATTATCAGTAAATATAACGAGGTACACATGACTGCCCCTACAATTTACTCTAAAGGTCTATATACATCATTTTATACAAGTCCTAATAGAATGCCTATTATTCCAATACATATAGTGAGAGGTGTTTTGTCATGTTGTGCATAAAATAAGACTTGCATGTCTCTTATTGGTTCATAACCAAAAGAGTCTAGATAAACATCATTGTGTATTATAGAATTGCATTTCTCATCTATGTTCTCTAGATGACTATGCTATATGTATTCATTGTTTGAGATATCAAGTTTTAATCCTTTTGGTATTTAAATTATAAACATTTATCTTTGGATCCTAAAAACAAAGATCATAAGAGATTTGGGGCATTTCCATAAAATATCACATCTTTGAAAATAGAACATTAACTATTCTTTATTCATAATCATCTTTATCCTTACAAGATGTAGAAAATAAAATGTTTCTGTTGTTGGAATAAATGAAATAGCAATTCATTAATTCTATTGCATGCCGTGTGGGATGAGATAAAATATAAGATTTGACTATAGTGTGGAAACCCTTTCTTCATATGATATGAACAGTCTGATCTCACCCTTTTGTAAAAGCTTACTGCTTTTCAGATCCTACATAGTCAAACATATGTGAGATGTACATTCGATATCATGTACCCAAGATGATGAAGTAATTAAATTTATCTCATAATGTACATACCCGAAGTGGACATCTCTATCCCCTCCTTATTTAATCCATCTAGGTAGAGAGGGAAATTCCTCTTCCAGTGTCCATGCTGGTGGCAGTGGTGACAATTGCCTCCCTTATTCACCCCTCCCTTTTCCTTGAGCACCGAAGACTTGGGCTTTTGGACAACTTTATAACTCTTCTTAGCTTTGCCTTTGTCTTTAGACTCCCCTTTGGTTTTTTGATCATCATAACATACTTGGTCTTGCCTTTCTACATTTTTGCCTCAACTGTTCTCAACAAACCAAGTAACTCTATCAATGACTTGAGAAAGTCATTATTGTTATAGTTCATGATAAGCTGACCGTATGATTCCAATAGTGATTGCAAAATCACATCAGTGGCCAACTCTAGACCCAGGGGAAATCTCAGTCTAGAAAGGTTCTCCACATACCCAATGAGCTTGAGAACATGAGGATCTACTAGATCTCCTTGTGTCATGTTATATTTGAACAATACCTTGGAAACATCATATCTCTCCTGCCTTGCCTGATCTTGGAACATGTTCTTAAGATGTTTTACCATCTCAATGACATCCATGTTCTCATGTTGTCTTTGCAACTCATAGTTCACGGATCACAACATTAAGCATTTGACATCGAAAAAATCTTTAGTATGCTTCTTGTAAGCATCCCTACCAGCCTTAGGTGCAGTTAGAGAAGGTTCATCTGGCTCTGGTGTCTCCAGGACATAAAGCTTGTACTCATGTCTAAGAACAATTCTAAGTGCCCTGAACTTGTAAAGGAAATTAATTCCATTTAACTTGTCCTCCTCAAGGATGGATCACAAATAAAAGCATTTTTTGTTGGCATTTGATTCTACAAGAGAAGTTCGCAATTTTGTCAAAACATTTTTGATTTGATTTGAATTTAATGAAATTTGACAATATTTCAAATAGGACTTTAATTAATTATCTCTCTCACTATTTTGTTCTAATTGATAACCCTCACTTATAAACTCAGAAGATTGCAACACACAAACTTCTAGTGAGCCAAAATCCAAAACAATTGAATAATTACCCGGCAAAGGCAACATCCATAATCAATCATTAACGTAGGTAATTTTTACCAATTGCATCATATGCAATTTTTGGGTAGATGGCATGTGCAACTCTTTCCCATAGTCATATGCATGCCTCCAATTGCTTAATTTTAGTAAGATCACTTAGTTAAGTTTGAACCAAGAGCCAACACAATAGAAATGCACCCTGCTTGGTAGGCCCACATAACTACCATCACACTTCCATGAGATGGATTGCTCACTACGCTTGGCGTGCCCACAAGTAATTAATCAAGCTTTTCATGTGCGTTTCTAATTGAAAACATCTTAGACTTAATATGCTTGATTGAGGGACTATACACACACACACACACACATATATATATATATATAGATACATATCCAAACACCACATACTTATAGTTTGTATCATATACATGCTATATCCCACAAACAAAAATATGCAATTAAAACATAAGCAATGGTTATAGCCATACTATTATAATTCCTTGTAGCCATAAGGAATTACTACCACCTAGGTTTATGTCTCATGCATGAACCTGTTGTTGGTGTAGATCTATGCTTGAACCAATTCATGTTGATCGGTTTAACCCTTGAACCGGTTGGCTCGCCTCTTGTTTGGTCGGTTGATCTATCAGACTGGTCGGTTGTTCCCCGATCTAACATCTTCTGGACACCTTCAGTTGATCAATTGGGCACCAGTCGATCAGTTCGGCTCCTATGATGATCCTCCTCGGTCCTCCAGTTGTTCGACTTGTCTAGTGCTGAGCCTATTCGTGGTAGTAGCAATAATAAAAAGATCCTAATGCTATTAAACCTATTACATGGTACTAATCCTATTAAACCTATTACATGGTAATTGAGAAACCTTGAGTTATATTCAAGGGGAGCATAATAAGGAGAGAATAATATTTATATATGTTGGAAAAAGAAGGTAGAGGTTCGGTATGCAAACTGAGATACAAACATGAATAAATAAACCACACAACCACACATAGATATGTAGGTTATTGTCCATAACGATGCTACATATCCACCATCAAAACCAATTTTAGGGTGACATGAGTTAATTGCATACATATCATATCATATATATTAGTTTGGGATCTTATGTGGTATTTAATAGGATATGCACATTAATCATTTTAAATAGTCACATCGTATGAAATAAATAAAAGGTTAAAATGAAAATCCGATCATATCAATTAAGTCCCAAACATAGTAGATTGACGTGGCTTTGATACCTCTATAGAGAAATATGACATCAGAATAGGCAGTGGAATAAAAAAAATAACTGCCA
Organism: Alisma plantago-aquatica; assembly: GCA_963693085.1. Classification (NCBI taxonomy): domain Eukaryota; kingdom Viridiplantae; phylum Streptophyta; class Magnoliopsida; order Alismatales; family Alismataceae; genus Alisma; species Alisma plantago-aquatica. Next base: position 919,160,254 of record OY856412.1, on the reverse strand, counting down.
TGTTCTCCTTTAACAAATGTCTGCGTCAATAATTATGTAATGGGAAGGCTGGTTTGAGGTAATACCTGGTCCTCGAGCAAATCCAGCAATGATTCCCTTGATGTAAGATGCAACTTTCTTCAAGTTGCACTCAGACAACATCTGCAATAGCTCCTGGTTGATCACAATATACAACATCTTGACGTTGTCCTCCTAGCGATAAGAAACAACCTCCTCATATCTATAGTATTCTACTTGGACCACTGAGAACTCATGTCATTCTAGAAGAACAAATAAGAATGAGTTGTCCCTTCTCATTGGTGTACTAGCACCAACTTCCTCTCCCACAATTGTTCTCCCTTGCTATCCCTCCCTTTATCAAGTAGGATGTAACGTCCCAGGATTTGAGGCCTTAGATAACATGATCTTAAAAGGAATGTTTAGACTACCCATATTACCAATGTGAACCTCCTTTTCCGGGAGCCCATCACTAAAGAACTCCATAGTTAAGCATGCTCAGCTTAGAGTAGTACTAGGATGGGTGACCAGTCAGGAAGTTTATCCTGGCTTGCACGTCAGTGTGGACAAAGTGCGCAGTTAAGGCTAGTGGTGGTTTGTAGGGCCAGTCATCATTCCTTAAACTCTACTAGAGCCATGGGCAGCGGGCCTATGTGTTACAAATGGTATCAGAGCCAATTCCCCTCCAGTAGGTGGGGCCCACATGGGCATGTGGTATGCCAGTCTTGAGTCGTACGGTCCAGGCATGTAGGAAACGGCTATCCATGGTGATGTAGCCACCCTTGCGCTGGTATTCCGTGATCAGGAGTTGGGTGCCCATGGGCCATGTTGGGTCTACATTAAAATGGGGAAATATTATGAGGCCACATAGTTGAGCCTTGACGAGGACATCAAGAGTCTAAGTGGGGGAGATTGTAACATCCCAGGATTTCAGGCCGCGGATAACATGATCTTAAAAGGAATGATTGGACTACCCATATCACCAAGGTGCACCTCCTTTTTTGGGATCCCTTCACTAAAGAACTCCATAGTTAAGCATGCTCATCTTGGAGTAGTACTAGGATGGGTGACCAGTCAGGGAGTTGATCCTGGCTTGCACGTCAGTGTGGACAAAGTGCGCAGTTAATGCTTGTGGCCCACATGGGCCTGTAACATGCCAGTCTTTGAGCCATACAGTCCACGCATGTTGGAAAGGGCTATCTGAGTTGATGGAGCCGCCCATGTGCTGGTAGTGTCCATGCATATTAGAAAGGGCTATCTGAGTTGATGGAGCCACCCTTGCGTTGGTAACTGTGGTCGGGAGCTGGGTGTACATGGGTCATTTGGGTCTACACTGAAATGGGGAAAGATTATGAGGCCATATAGTTGAGCCTTGATGAGGACGTCAAGAGTCTAAGTGGGGGAGATTGTAACATCCCAGGATTTGAGGCCTTGGATAACATGATCTTAAAAGGAATGATTGGACTACCCATATGATAACACCAAATTTTGTGATGTTTTTGGCCCTTATTTCGTTATCAAATCTGCCCTTTTAAACCGTTTTCCTCTCAGTTTTGTCATGTTTTTGCATAAACAGGCCACGCTATGCTATTAGCTCAATTTTATCAACTTTTGTAGAGTTTTCCTCATTTTTGAACTCATTTAGCAGCAAAAAGGCACGTCCCGACCCACAAACGTGTTCCACCTACATCGGCCTTCTTACCAACCGGCCGACCGATACGCTCGCTGCCCGACACGGGTGCGTGATACCATACCGCGTGACACAAGGATGCCGCGCAAGAAGGAACGAACGAGTGACACACCATTTACCCGATAGGGAGCCAGGCTCGCCATGACAACTGAAGCGTGTTGTGCGATACATGCCACCCACTGACAGGCGCCACTCGTCACGATAACTGACAGCCCGACATCCTTGTACCGGGCGATATGCATATCAGGCGTCCCTGAAGCCACAATAATGCAGTTGAAGGAAGAACACGTGGCTTCCAGAGCACCATAACTTCCCCCAACCGCTGCCTATAAATAGCAGCTACAGGACTCTGATGGGACGTGTCAGAATCCTCGAAAGCCAACTTAGGCAAGCTTCAGGAGCTAGCGTGTCGTGCCTCAGAGGTGTGCCGGGTGATTCTAGGTGAGCACTTCCCCATCCCGAGAGGGAGGGAATGGTTCACTTAGGGTCATCCCAGACACCACTGTAGGCCGATATCATCCAACAAGGACGCCCGATAGGAGTGCCCGATTCTGGAAGCAACACTCTAGCCCGACACGATACCAAACCCCGATACGCGTCACCAGTCGCGGCGTGTCGCCCGAGAGGGTGCCGCCCGACATGACCGTATCGGGCAAGGGTGCCCCGCACGATACGTCCACCCGTCATAAGCGTGTTTCCCGAGAGGGTGTGCCGCCCGACATGGGCATATCGGACAAGGCACCTGCCCGGTATCGGGCTGGAGAGTCTGCTACTGTCTGTCGACCTTCTAAATCAAGAAGGCAGCATTTATCTTTCCTTATTTTGGTCATTTACTTCATTTTCTTATGCAATGTAATCAGACCCTTATATGTTAATGGAATTAGAAGAGTTTTAATTATCTGTTGCTTAATGTTTGGTATCTTTTGTTGGATGATTGCTATGTTTAACATCTGAACTCTAGCTTGTACGCTTGGATCACGTTTCGATTAGCTACCGAATTGTGTTTTCCCGTTGCAACAACCTCGAGAGATGTGTTGTGGCTCTAGTGTTTGGTATGATAATGGAGTACGAGAGTGCCCAAGATCGGAGTTGCTTTAGTAACCTTTCCACTCTAACTTAAGTCCAACAACCTCAAGAGGGGTGTTGATGCTTGGTTAGAGGTACCCGCTTCGAGAGGAGGGGTACAAGATGTTTCTACTGCTGCTTGTTTTACCGAAGCTTTCTCCTTCATTCCTTACTAATGCAATAGTATTATCTCTCTGTTTCCGTTGCACGAAAACCCTAAAAACTGACAAACGCTTAAAACCAAAATTTTCCTCGTAGCTCCAGTTGGAGATAGATTTCTTTTGTTTTATCGATCTTATCTTGTTGTTCCCTTGGGGAACTTTTATCATCTCCTTACCCTTACCGGAGTGTACCGTGTCGATTCCGTGTTCTCAACACTACCACCCTTGTCCCTGTGTTTGACCATGTATATCTACTTCGACCCCGTAAACAAAGTTGCGGGGGCCTAGAAGGTTTCAGGTTATAAATTTAAAAGTCCGACTACTTCAAATCCGCTCCTCTTTTCAGACGCACGATTTAGGCCGGTCAACTTTTTGGCACCGTTGCCGGGGACAAGGCAAAATGGTACTATTGATGAACCCAAATCCAGTAACTACACTCCAATGCCTCAAGCTTAGAAATGAGATTGACAACACTCTCTTAACATATTTTTCTAAACTTAAATGAGTAATTTGTATCGTTAATAATAGATTTTTTTAAAAACTTGATTTTACATACTATACATGTACTCAAAGGAAGGCGTTCTGCCCAAATGAGCACCAACATCTTCAAACATGCTGCCTCGTGTTGAACAACCTCTTTCAGAAGGTGAACGCCAAGGGAGAACTAGACCTCACTCGCCTCCGCCTGAAGATAACGACTGCTATGACGGCAATGATCAGCCTGAAGATCTAGAAATGGAGCAGTTCAAGGACGACCATCACCGTGATAGACGTCGTCATCACCAGAGGCACAAAAGAAATCACAATAATCAAGAACAGTACCAAGGTCGTCAAGCGACGAATACCAGTCAAGGACAAAGCCAAGCCAGAGAGCAGGGACAAGATAAGGTTTCAAACCAACCAGACTTGGTTGGAAAGTTATTTGATTTTATAAAGAGACAAGATACAATCATTAACCAGCTGGCGTAGAGTGCGCTTCCCAATCCAGGAGTTCTAAACTCAATGTAGTTCCAGATGGCGGATATGCAGACGCGCCAATGATAGATCGATCAACAGTTGGCCCAGATGGCCGATTTGATAAAGAATCCCTCCTCTGACACCGAATCTTCCAGAATGGAAGTGCTGAGATCCAGAAGGTCAGTGGAGCATAATGAGGAGACCAGACCAGAACCTAAATCGAGGACTGTGGATGCGAATCCTGCAGAAGATGAAAATCGACAAGATGATGACAGAGATCCTAAATAGAGATCCTTTGAGGAGCTACCTAGTGGGAGAAGCCCTTACGCTCCCAAGCTCCCTTTTCCATACAAGATGATAAAGACATGTATGAGGAAGCGCCACGAGAAGTTCATGGAGTCAATCAAGAAACTTCATCTCAAAGTTCCCTTTTTGGACGCCTTAGAGGAGATGCCAACTTACGCCAAGTTCCTCAAATATCTGATTACTAAGAAAAGAAGAGGAGGAAGAATTGAAACTATGCATCTAGAGAGTGTGTCCTTTGCTTTTGTAAAACTGGGTTTGCCCAATAAAAAGAAAGATCCTGGGGCTTTCACAATTCCTTTCGCCATCGGAGACAACGTCGAACGAAAAGGTCTTGCTTATTTAGGGGATAGTATTAGCCTTATGCCCCTAAGCTTCGCGCAGAGATTAGGTTTGACCGATATGGTCAGAACCAATATGAGGATTGAACTAGCTAATCATACCTTTAAAAGGCCTGTTGGCGTTGTTGAAGATGTGCCAATCTGGGTAGGGAATTTCTTCATTCCGTGTGATATAGTTGTCATTGATACCGCGGAGGACCCCCGCTGTCCTATTATCTTTGGACGTCCTTTCCTGGCTACAGGAAGGGCGCTGATCGATGTTTCTGAAGGAATAATCACTCTAAGGGTCGGAAACGACCACTTAGACTTTAAGGTAAAGGATGCAATGAGAGGACCATCCCTGTCAAAGTCTGCTTACTTCGTGGATAGCTACAACCTGTTCTGCGAAGAGGTAGAAGAAGACATCCTGATGGTGGACCCTCTTGTGAGAGCGATATGCAGTCAAAATCCTGATGTTGAAAGTCCAGAAGTTGTGGAGATTCTCAACTTTCTTAACCAGTATGATGAAGACTTGAGCAACGAGGATGAGGTGGTGGCAGCTGTTAAGTTTGCCTCTCTCGAGGAGGTGCCACATGAAAGGTCAACCAAGGCCAAGCCTGAGTTGAAGCCGTTACCAGAAGGGTTGAAGTATGAATTCCTAGATCAAGAGGAAAGAAACCTTGTCATCGTCAATGCCAATCTTACAAAAGATCAGTTGGACAGATTTCTTGAGGAGTTACGACACCACAGGCGGGCTATAGGATACTCAGTAGAAGATATCAAAGGCCTTATCCCTGCTCTGTGTATGCATCACATCAATTTGGAGGAATCTTCCAAACCTCTGGCTCAAACCCAGAGAAAGTTGAATCAGATGCTGAAAGAAGTCATCAAGAAAGAGGTAATCAAGTTGAGGGATGCAGGGATCATTTACCCGATCAGAGATAGTAACTGGGTAAGCCCGATCCACATAGTACCCAAGAAGGGTGGTATGACAGTGGTAAAGGGAGATAAAGGCAATGAGGTGGTGGTTAGGACTGTCACAGGATGGAGAATGTGCATTGATTACAGAAAGCTAAACCAAGCTACAAAAAAGATCATTTTCCGCTACCTTTTATTGATCAAGTTCTTGAAAGATTAGCGCATCATGACTTTTTCTATTTCTGGGATGGTTTTTTATGATTTTATCAGGTCCCCATCCTGCCAGATGACCAAGAGAAGACAACCTTTACCTGCCTCTATGGAACCTACGCCTTCAGAAGGATGCCCTTCGGCCTCTGCAATGCTCCCGCTACATTTCAACGCTGCATGATATCCATGTTCTCAGGTTTTCTGGAAGATATCGTGGAAGTTTTCATGGACGATTTTTTTGTCTATGGAAAAGACTTCAATACCTGCCTGAAAAACCTCTCTTTGGTTCTGCAAAGATGCTAGGAGAAGACTTTGGTTTTAAACTGGGAAAAGTGCCATTTTATGGTACAAGAAGGCATCATTCTGGGACACAAAGTTTCAAGACGTGGCATCGAGATGGACATTAGCAAGGTTGAAGCCATATCCAAGCTGCCTCCGCCAAAGTCTGTGACAGGAATGAGGAGCTTCCTCGGGCACGCCGACTATTATCGAAGATTCATAAAGGACTTCTCAAAGATTTCAAAACCGTTGTCCAATCTGCTGGTAAAAGATGTTGAATTTGCTTTCTCTGATGACTGTCTAATGGCTTTTCAGGCTTTGAAGAACGCTCTTATCTCACCACCTATCCTCCAAGCTCCAGACTGGGATTTACCATTCGAGCTTATGTGCGACGCCAGCGACTATGCAGTAGGAGCGGTCCTGGGGCAGAAAAAGGATAAAAAGCACCACGTGATCTGCTACGCTAGTCGCACGTTAGACGAAGCTCACATAAATTATACAACTACAGAAAAAGAGATGCTCACAATAGTCTTCGCTTTTAATAAATTTAGATCATACCTCATCAGGGCAAAGGTCAAAGTATACACAGATCATGGGGCTATAAGATACCTCATGCAGAAGAAAGATATAAAGCCCATTCTGTTAAGGTGGGCCTTGTTGTTACAAGAGTTTGACCATGAGATAATCGATAAAAAGGGTGCAGAAAATGTGGTCGCTGACCACTTATCAAGGATCGTTGCAGAAGGACAGAGGGGACCGCCCATTAATGACAATTATGCCGACAAAGCTTTGATGACAATTGAAACCAAGGAAGAGGACTCACCCTAGTTCACAGATATCTGTAACTATCTTGCCTGTGGAGAACTGCCCCCTGACATAACTTATAACAAAAAAAGAAGCTGTTTGCGGATGTGAAGAATTACTATTGGGACGATCCTCTCCTTTTCAAAAGATGTGCTGATAACTTGTACCGGAGATGCGTTCCTAAAGAAGAAATCCCAAACATTCTGAAAGAGTGTCACACCTCCCCTTATGGAGGACATCTGGGCGGAGAAAGGACTACTGCCAAAGTGCTACAATCAGGTTTTTATTGGCCCTCTTTATTCAAGGACGCTGCACAATTTGTAAAGGTTTGTAAAGAGTGCCAATTGACGGGCAATATAGGATGAAGAAACGAGATGCCAATAGAAAACTGGGTTGAAGTGGAGATCTTCGATGTATGGGGGATTGACTACATGGGACCTTTTCCCCCATCAAAGGGGCATCAGTACATTCTGGTGGCAGTAGATTATGTATCAAAATGGGTAGAAGCAGTTGCAACTCAAACGTGCGATGCTAAGTCAGTGATCAAGCTGTTCGAAACGATGATTTTCCCTCGGTTCGGTGTACCACGTACTGTAATAAGTGACGGTGGGTCGCATTTCGGAGAAAGACAGTTTGAAGCACTCCTACGAAAGTATGGAGTTAAGCACAAGATTGCTATGCCCTACCACCCACAGACTTCCGAGCAGGTAGAGGTTTTGAATAGACAAATTAAGCAGATTCTGGAAAAGACTGTCAAACGAACGAGAAAGGATTGGTCAATGAAGCTTGACGACACATTTTGGACCTACATGACTGCCTATAAAACGCCCATCAGAACCACCCGCTATAAGTTGATCTACGGAAAATCATGTCATCTACCCCTTGAGCTGGAACACAAGGCCCTTTGGGCAATTAAATTCTTGAATATGGATCTAGAGAAAGCGGGAGAAAAGAGATATTTGCAGTTACAAGAGCTTGAAGAATTACAGATGCATGCTTATGAGAATGCAAAAATCTACAAACAGAGGATGAAGGTGTGGCATGATGCCCACCTAAAGAGGAAGGACGTAAGTGAAGGTGATAAAGTTTTATTATTTAAATCCTCCATTCATCTTTTTCCAGGAAAGTTACAAACAAGATGGTCCAGACCGTTCACCGTATCAAAGATATACTCATCTGGAATGATGGAGTTATATGACAAAGATGACCCAACCAAGATCTTTCAAGTAAATGGGCACATGGTGAAAAGGTACTATGAAGACGTAGTTTTTGTTAGGAGGGCAGAGATCAACTTGCAAGATATGGATACCGCTGAAGGTGAAAAGTGAAGAACCTAGAATGGTCGAGCTGGCGACGCAAACTACAGCGCTCCTCGGGAGGCAGCCCGAGCTTTTATTTTTCCTAGAATAGGACAGTATTTACTTTCTTGCAAAACAAACATTATGAACATTTGGGCTGTAATAAGGCCCGAGTCAGTGCATGCGCCACATGCGCTGACTCTTCTTTTTTATGGGCCACCACTCTGTTTTATGGACCTTGATGAGTAATACTATCTGAGGCCGGGAGCTTTACCTTAGGCCAATGATGTTTTACCCATCAACCGTCCTTCTCTTTGTTTTTAAGTCTTTCTTCTAGTTTTTATCCTGAATCTTCGTATCGGGTGGCAACTCAACTGGCGTACAGAACGCGCTCGTATCGGGCAACAGTATATCAGGGATTGCATAAATAGTGACGGACGACACGCTCGGGCGGCGAGCACCCGTATCGGGCAAGATGAGTAATTACCCTTGATTAGATGGGTGGGACCACTCGTCTCGGGAATAGCTTGTCTCAACGGCCGACGTGCGTCCTGGATTTACCCATTTTGCCCCCAGTTGAGATTGCTATATATATTACTGAGGTTTTATCGTGTCGGGCTACTACTTTTACTCTTCCAACTTCCTATATCATATCGTAATTTCTCCCTTTACTCGTGTGTCAGACAGTTAGCTTTTGCTCTCATGTTGCGTAAGAGCTTCAGATAGTAAAGGTATAGCCCGACAACCTGCTTGCCCGACACGAGCTTTATATCGCACGTAGCGTATCGGGTTGACGAATTTAGTCGATTTTTCTTGTGTCGCCCGACACATATGTAGCGCGACACGACTTTCGCTCACGTTTGTCCGATACGCCATATCAGGCGATATCCTTGTCTCTCATCCTTGTGCCGCCTCGCTTATTCTTGTTGACGGGCGACACATGTTCTATCGAAAAGACCCTATCGGGCATTTTGTTTCACGCAGTCGTATCGCTCGACACACCCGTTTCGGGCGACAAACATGGAGCACGGCTTTTCCTCCGTATCGTCCAGTTTTGTATCGCTAAGATGTTCTTTTGATGGACGACACCCGAACTTTGTAACGGGCCAAATTTTATCGTGCAATTAGTTTTTGTTGCCTACCTAACATTTAAATAATCAATGAACTTGTTTAATGATAACAGACATGGCCCGTACAAAGCAAAACCACCGTTCGAGTTGACAAACATGGCAGAAGAATCGACACTGAGGCCGTAACTGAAGCAACAACGGTCGGGCAGAAACGCTAGAATCCCGAGGCAGCTGGGCCATCAACCGCTGAGAAGAGAGCAAGGACGGAAGAAGTAACGACTCCATTTTCTTTCCCAGAGGATGCAGCCAGAACAAGTGCAAAGCTCTCAAGAAAGAAATGCAAGGCTCACGCAAATTATGACAATGATAACCGGCCTATGGTAGACAGAGAGATCTTGAAAACACTTGTAGATACTATATCCAAAGAAGATACCCCCCATGAAGAAGGTGACTTCGTAACTGATGAACCCAAAATACCCACATTTAATCCAGAATCCACTGGAGGAAGACTTCCACTGATTTTCTCTTTTGGAGATGGTCCTAAACCACCGCAGAAGACAGACTATGATAAGGAAATGGACCTCTCTTGGGGCTACCAAATCAAGAAAAAGTATTGGAAGAGATAAGTGGACTTCTCTGACTAGTTCAATAGATGATGAAAGTTTAAAGAAACTGAGATTGATGATCATTCCTTTGTTCATGTTCACAATGGAAGTATCTTAAAAAGTCTACCTGGTTTAAGGGAATGCCTAATAGTTTTTGAACTTCATCCTCAGCAAAAGCGCATGACTGATCTCATTGAATTTTGCAATTCTGAACCCTCAATTGCCTTTGGTACAAATGACTACAACATCTTCATCTGGGTATGGATATCAAATAAAGAGACGCCTGACCAACTCCACCACATTGACTACCACAGCAAACAAAGAGAATATGGGTGGGGAGCTTCTATCTGACGCAGGCGCGCTCACCAGCTAACCCTCACTGGGTTAACATTACCCTACCTTATCTACCTCACAACTCTGGGACAGAGTGTGGAGTAAGTTTGGGGGGGGTACCATGTACCAGTGAGGGAGGTACAAAAATTCAAAAATTTTCTTCAAATTCCACCATTTGTTCTTCTTGTTCTTTTTCTATATCATGTGTACATATACATGCTCATATAAAAAAAATCTTTGAAAAATTAAAATTTTTTTTTTGCTTATTTTGTCTCCATACATATGTACAAAGACACTATATAGTAAAAACCTGATACGACTTCTTGCCAGTTTACTTTCTATGAGCCTAAAGGGATGCAAATTTTGTTATGTTTTTCTGATAATATAGCCTCAAACAACAAAAGACTATGACTTTCCACGCCAAAAATTTCAAAAAATATAACCTCGCAACAGCTAAGAGACGTGTATGCAGAAGGAAAAAGCTGCCCAAACAACAACAAAAATTCCTCTAGTTTTTCCCTTACCCAACAAAATCCCAAAAAGAGAGAATAGCCTTATGAGAGTGAATAACAGCATGAGTGTTGTGCCAAATGAAAAAGAAAAAAATATATACACACTTGTTTTCCAAAAGTACCCATCTTTAGGCATGGTAGATCTGGGGCACTGGTACGTAGGATGTGAAATCACTGCTCTAAAGCCAACTGGCTTGGACTGCAGGGACCACTCACCCGCTAACGGACCCATACCTAGATGGACTGATGGGAAACAAGAAAAACCCAAAAAGCCTTAGCCTACCCAACACACAACTTTCTGCTCCCAAAAAGCTGTTTGGTGTGAAAGCTAACTTCGAAATCATGCACCCAAGTCTCGCCGAAGCTGTGGAGAATTTTTTTGCTTAAATAAGGCAGGAGAAACAAAGTCTGTTGTTCGTGGTCGGGCCGCATTCTCTGTGAGACATCTCAATGCTCGCTCAAACCCTTGGTCTGAAAACTATACCGGTCAAGAAGAAGCATCACAAAAAAAAGTTCAAAGATTGATTGAGGACAATCAAAATGCTAAGTTTGGGGGAGTTGATAACACCAAATTTTGTGATGTTTTTGGCCCTTATTTCGTTATCAAATCTGCCATTTAAAACTGTTTTCTTCTCCCTTTTGTCATGTTTTTTCATAAACAGGCCACGCTACGCTATTAACTCAAATTTATCATCTTTTACAGAGTTTTCCTCATTTTTGAACTCATTTAGCAGCAAAAAGGCACGTCCCGGCCCACAAACGTGTTCCACCTACATCGGCCTTCTTACCAACCGGTTGGCCGATACGCTCGCTGCCCGACACAGGTGCACGATACCATACCGCATGACACAAGGATGCCGCGCAAGAAGGAACAAACGAGCGACATGCCATTTACTCGACAGGGAGCCGGGCTCTCCACGAAAACTGAAGCGTGTCGCGCAATACAGGCCACCCACCAGCAGGCGCCACTCGTCATGATAACTGACAGCCCGACATCCTTGTGCCGGGCGATACACATATCGGGCGTCCCTGAAGCTGCAATAATGGAGCTGAAGGAAGAACACGTGGCGTCCGAAGCACCATAACTTCCCCCAACCGCTGCCTATAAATAGCAGCTACAAGACTCCGATGGGACGCATCGGAATCCTCGAAAGCCAACTTAGGCAAGCTTCAGGAGCTAGTGTGTCGTGCCTCAGAGGTGTGCCGGGCGATTCTAGGTGAGCACTTCCCCATCCCGAGAGGGAGGGAATGGTTCACTTAGGGTCGTCCCAGGCACCACTGCAGGCCGATATCGGCCAACAAGGACGCCCGATAGGAGTGCCCGATTCTGGAAGCAACACTCTAGCTCGACACGATACCAAACCCCGATACACGTCACCAGTCGCGGCGTGTCGCCCGAGAGGGTGCCGCCCGATACAACCGTATCGGGCAAGGGCGCCCCACACGATACGTCTGCCCGTCATAAGCGTGTCACCCGAGAGGGTGTGCCGCTTGACATGGGCGTATCGGGCAAGGCACCCGCCCAGTATCGGGCTGGAGAGTCTGCTGCTGTCTGTCGACCTTCTAAATCAAGAAGGCATCATTTATCTTTCCTTATTCCAGTCATTTACTTCATTTTCTTATGCAATGTAATCAGACCCTTATATGTTAATGGAATTAGAAGAGTTTTAATTATCTGCTGCTTTATGTTTGGTATCTTTTGTTGGATGATTGCTATGTTTAACATCTGAACTCTAGCTTGTACGCTTGGACCGTGTTTTGATTAGCTACCGAATCGTGTTTTCCCTTTGCAACAACCTCGAGAGAGGTGTTATGGCTCTAGTGTTTGGTCCGATACTGGAGTACGAGAGTGCCCAAGATCGGAGTTGCTTTAGTAACCTTTCCACTCTAACTTAAGTCCAGCAACCTCGAGAGGGGTGTTGATGCTTGGTTAGAGGTACCTGCTTCGAGAGGAGGGGTACATGATGTTTCTATTGCTGCTTGTTTTACCGAAGATTTTTCCTTCGTTCCTTACTAATGCAATAGTATTATCTCTCTGTTTCTGTTGCACGGAAACCCAAAAAACTGACAAATGCTTAAAACCAAAATTTTCCTCGTAGCTCCAGTTGGAGATAGAGATCTTTTGTTTTATCGATCTTATCCTCTTGTTCCCTTGGGGAACATTTATCATCTCCTTACCCTTACTAGAGTGTAACATGTTGATTCCGTGTTCTCAATACTACCACCCTTATCCCTGTGTTTGACCCCGTATATCTACTTCGACCCCGTAAATAAAGTTGCGGGGGCCTAGAAGGTTTCGGGTTATAAACTTAAAAGTCTGACTACTTCAAATCAGCTCCACTTTTCGGACGCACGATTTAGGTCGGTCACCATATCACCAAGGTGCACCTCCTTTTCCTAGAGCCCATCACTAAATAACTCCATAGTTAAGCGTGCTCATCTTGGAGTAAACTAGGATGGGTGACCAATCAGGAAGTTGATCTTGGCTTGCACGTCAGTGTGGACAAAGTGCATAGTTAAGGCTAGTGGTGGTTTGTGGGGCCAGTCGTCATTACTGAAACTCTACTAGAGCCATGGGTAGTGGGCCCATGCGTTACATAGGACATGATCGAGTTCTCTCGGTTACCACAACCAAAGAAGATAAAAATTGTCAAAGCCAATTGAAGTGTCTGAGTAGCTCCAAATACCCCTCTATTTATAGGAGGGTCAGGGTCATGATTCACAGTCTGAGTGGGGGTAGAAGGGACCAAAATTTCATGAAGTTTTGCATCCTACGAACGGAGAAACAATTGGGTCATAGGTGAACCAATTGGTTGTCATGTGATCCTGCCGGTTCAACCCTTGAACTATTCATTTCATCATGTTTTGCAAACACAATTGCATTGGCAATTAATATCCAATTTTATGCAAAATATGACATCAATACTAATCCTTGAATCAATCAAATTAATCCACCAAACGATCGGTTCATAACCTAAACCGATCAAACCATGTACATGAGACGATCAGTTCACTTTCTCAAACAGTCACTTCATGGACTAGATTGCCAATATTGGTTCAATTGACCTGACACATTGAAATAATTGGTTCAACATTTGAACCGGTCAGTTCACAACTTAGTCAGTCCACATTCAACCAATGTTGTTTAAATTGAATACCTAATTCTTTCATAATCAAGTTTAAACTATATTCATGAATGAACTCCTATTCCAAGTGTATCTTATGTGTGTGACCCTATATGTTCCAAGTTACATTGGTAGTGAATGTCTATAACTAATTTATGATGTTACAAGCAATGAGCGGTATCTAACAACACATCATTTCTACCCAAGTAATTAGGAAAGTTGGAGAACAATTTTGACCTACAATCTATGATTAGTCTTATAGTGATTGTACAATTCCTTTGTCACTGATATCTAGATTGAACTTGAGGCATGGAATCGTCATACTCTCAATGTTCAGTCAATGTTCCTTGAACTAGAGTAGAAATTCTGAGATATATATGACCTTAATATCATATATCGATTCACATATGCATGCACATGATTTTTATCAGTCTCGCTTATCACGTGGCCTAGATCTCAAACTCCTATAGGAGGGACAAATCACATATACATCACTCATAGTCATCCCCATGTGTCACAATGCACCCGAGAAACACCTTTATGGTAAACCTTATTCAAAGTCATGGTGGATGATATCAAAGTACATCAAACCACATGTGGTGACTGTAGTGACTTTAGGTCTAAGAACCAGAATCACCAACATCACTATGAGAAATGATTATGACTACCAATTATGTTTCCATGTGTCACTCTCAAGGTGGATCTATCTGATACACTATTCTCTAACAAGTATTTATGTGTTTGGTTTGATATCACATATCATGATTGATGAGATTCTGTCATCAACCAAGACACACTCTTGTCTTATGTGCCATTACTGTCATAACAAGAATGAACATACTCTTAACATCCATATGAACTCATTGTTCAACTCATCAACCCAAAGACATACATCATTGAGTAATGTCATTCTTTAGACACTCATTATGTTTCAACATTATCTCATAACTTATTGAAATAGAATAAATCAGAAGATTACCTTTATTATTAATCAAATCGTTTATAAGATATGCCATCACAATCATCATATGATTGGCTCTCTGGGCATACATACCAATAGTAACAACTCTATACTAATGAATCCATGAACTTCCTTAGAGAATATTGAAAGATGTACTTAGCTAAATGACCATGAAAATTACTAGGAATATTTATGGTCCTAATTGAAGATCGAGTGCTATCTCTTCCAAAGTGTCTTTGAATGCACTATAAAAGGATGTTGATTTATTTGTAATTGAATGGATATTGGTGGGATATCAACCTATACAGGTAAGTGTCTTGAATGAAGTTCTTGAGACACACACCATTGCCAATAATGCATGAGGAGACCTTAAGACCTTTGTGTATAGTGGTGATGAGAAGTGGCATATTATGGTCTTATCCTTAAGGTTTTTTTTTCTTCTCCTTGGAGAATTAGATTATATGTGGAGTTTGTATGAGACCCACAAAGACATTGAGTGCTTTCAACTTAACCTATTTAAATAAAAAGGCTCCTTAAATGGTCTTCATCATAGAATAACAATGTGCTATAGAGTTTTGCAGCATAAATGTAATGATACATCCCCTTTGTGCTAATAGAGAACCTAATGATTAAAAAATAAACTAATTATAAAAAATTAAACTAATTGAAAAAGGTAATCAAAAGGGCATATAATTCATCACATATTTCAATCATCTGAGATGCCTTTCCAAAGAGCCTTACAACCTGTATATAGGCATTTAAATCAACTGACTAGACAAGTAGCCAAAGTGGGACTAAATCACATGCTTTGCAAAAAAGACTAGAAAAATATCAAATAACCCCTAAAACACAAGGAACCAAATAAAAATTTTTGAATACTACTTATATGACTATATATAAGGCTACTATTGTAACGACCCTCAAAATTTAGTCCCAAAAATTCTAGATGTTTAATAAAGGTGAAACCCTAAGTTGAATGTATTTTTCTTACATTTGTTCATTTGAGTGGAGACCATGCTTAAGTAGTATGCCAGAATGAGTTTAGACTACATCAAGATATTATGTTAACCTTTAATTTGATTCATCAACACTTATACACATTGATGTCAATTAATGCACAAAACCTAACCCTAATTATGCAATGGTGACTAGTTAGGGGTTAATTGATAGTTTGGACCCACATACATGCATAATATATCCCAAGATTTGGTATATGAGTAAATAATAGGATAACATAGTTTCCCTCAGATTTTGGTAATAAAACTCCTTTTTAATGATTATTAACATATTAATTACCCTAAATAGCTAATGGTGTAAAACACCTATTTCCCTAATTCATATCTGAAATCTAATTGGATAATTAAATTCCTCATGGTTGAATTTGCTTGCCCACCAAATTTGGTTGGATTTGGATAATCATAAATGCTACAAAATATATTAAGAAGAAAAGGGAAAGATAATGTCAATTTATGACCTAATTGTTTGGTAATGTATATGATTATCCTGAAATTTTTGCCAATTAACAGACAATGCAGCATCACGTGCTGCTTTAGAAAAACCCAGCTCTTCGTGAGCTATTCGATCTAGATCTGAGGGAAGGGACCTCATCCCCTACCTCCCTCTTACCTGCACAGGGATTGGAAACAAAACCCCGAGCCGTCACCAATGATTCCCCAGCCCCTTCTCAATGGTTCCTTGTTATCTCAATGCCAATGATTTCAGGAGGTTATTCTGAGTTTAAAGAGCCCCCACTCAAACCCTAGCTCTTCTCGTAGTGAAAATACCCAAAAACCCTCTCCCCCCAGTCCACGACGCCGCCATCCGCAAGCCAAGTAGGTCCATCAGACCAAGATCTAGCTACCCAGAAAGCAAGGATGACTATTGAGTAAGCTTCCTCAGACTCCAATTCTGCCTAAGCTAACACGAGGAACCACCGTAGATTCAATCTACCTCGGCAGCGTCGGCGAGATTGAGCACGAGCCTCCATCTGTCCCAGTTCAATTAAACCTATAGTAAGCATCCTCGCCCCCTCTTCGGTGTTTCCAATATGATTATAGGCTGTCTGTTCCACTCAGTTACTGCACCCACAAACCAGGTTTAGGCCAAGGAAGCTATACTTCCGGCCAGGTCTCTCGGCCATGAAAAGGTCACAAAAACCATTTGCCTAGATTCATTAGACACCCAAAAAGATGATGACATAGTTGTTTTACTCAAATTGCCTTTGTTGTGCCAGTTTCTAGTTCGATCTTCATTGATCTGTTTCCTAAACACCACCGTGGTGCTTACAGTTTTGGGAGTCTATGGATAGTGTTACGACATCGCTGACTTCAGTTTCCCCTCATAAACTCGTTGGATGCACCATCTCACTATATTTCTTCTCTTTGTGGGATTTTGATTCTGTTCTAGTTGGATGGTCATGGTGGAAGCCTATTCTTGAGATCTTGAGAACCATCTGACCTCTTCAATGGGTCACTGAGATTGGGATTTCACAACGAACCCAAGACATAGTTTTTCTAGTCTTTGCTTCCTTTAGATAGGAGTTGTGGATCCCGATTTCTTCTGATTCGTAGGTTAAGCTCCAGCTCTAGTGATCGGAGCTGTGGCCAAGGTAGGAAGAAGTCTGACATCGTTTTGACCTATGTACCCTCACGGTCTGACTTAATGTGTCACAAATAGCTAGGGTACTTTCGACATTTGGGTGATTTCCAATATCAATACGATTGAAAGTTGTCCCTAACATCTTTTGACCAAGTCGGCCCCTGTCATGCTATGCTTAGAAAATAGCTTGGAGGGCACATCGACCTTTTCCCCTGCGCGAGGACAGGTTTCAGAAATCACATTTAAATGTTTATCTAGCTTTTGATTGGCCAGTTTTAACCCGATCTTTAATAAATCATAGAAAATAATCTAGAGCTCTGATGGGGATGATCCATATATGATTTTGATCAGTTTTTCAAGATCTATCACATGGTCCTAGTTTCAAACCCAGACTCCTAATCCAATTTCCAAATTTAATTAAAGAATCATACACCTATGTTAAGAAAATGAAATTAATGTATAATTATGTTATTTATAGGACATTAGGATTGACCAGGACTTCATCTATTGTTAGTATACCTCCTCAGGATCAGGTAACGGGTCCATGCACTTTGAGTATTTAGTATTAGCTTTCATCAGCTTATAATCATTATGATAATCAAGAGTAATGAAATGCATAATTATGTGTTCAAATTAAATCTTAACAACATCCAAGTTCCTCTAAAGTTATTTCTTTAATGTTATGCCTCAATGCTATTTCAAGAATCAATGTCACATTCATATGAAATCCAAGTAAAGTTGATTAGTTCCAAGATATTGATGAAATATGTAGTGGGTTGGATTACTTTATCCTCATCATGTTAATGTTGAGCCTACATGCCTTATGAGCACCATTGGTGCATAAGTATCAAGGATAATTTAATCAACCAACAAGATTATGTTATGTGAATCTAAATCAATTGTTCAATTAGTTTCATGCTTTTTCTTATTGCCAAGTTACTAATTTGTTATAATAATGCTCTATGCCGCTTACTCTAATGTGGTTTTTTTTAATTGTATGCATGGCTGGCGGCCTGATGCCCTCAGGTACAAGCAACTTCTAAGAAAGGGCTATATGAAGGTTAGCTTAAGGAGTAGATCAATGTATCCTAAAGATACATATGGTGGGGTGCCATCTACGATAGAAGATCCTGCTGTTATAATAACTTCATGTATTAATTATGTTTAATCATGTATACCCTAGTTAGCTTTAATTCAAGAAACCAATTGTGAACAATGTATAAACCAATCTCAATATCAATGCATGGTGTTTGTTTACTTTGTTTGCAATGATTATTGTGATTGTGACATCCCTTTGAGCTAGAGTACCCCATATTATAGACAATGTGGGTGTTTCTTCTGTTACTACGTGTATGCAAAAAGGGGGTGTTACAAAATGGTATCAGAGCAATTAAGTAGATGGCCACCATGTAGAAATCACATCCACATGATCTAAGTCATGGGTATATAATATTAAGTTCAAGATATGGGAAACCAAAGTAGGGTCTTGTCAGAAGACACAAGTTAGATAAGGGTTAGGGTTATGTTCCTAGATGTTTAGATATTGTGTTAACTTTGAATTTGTACATAGCTTGCTCTCTCTTCTTCCCACGTGTTTGTGGTATGGGACACAAGCTCATGGGGTTTTGTAGAGAGAATGTTATGTGCAAAATCCTACTTGTCTCATCCTCTCAAGTGCATGTGGTATGGGACATGTGCATGAGGGAGATGATGAGACGAGAGTTGACAATAAAGTTTAAGACATATAGCCATATAAACATAATTAATTACAAAATAAGACCAAATATGCATACAAGGGGTAGATAATTTGACAGGGATATGAAAGAAAAATGATGCACATGCTACTAAACAAATGTTCTCTTCTATTTTATGATTATGTGTTTGAATTGAACATCATGCGTTATTTCTATGCTTATGAATTATGAAATTATGAAAAATCATATCTACATATAAGAAATCATGTTATGTTGATAACTGTCCTCTCCATCATGTTATGTGAGCCTTAACCAACCTTATGTGAGCCTTAGCCGGCCTTATGTGAGCCTTAACCGGCCTTATGTGAGCCTTAATCGGCCTTATGTGAGCCTTAACTGACCTTATGTGAGCCTTAATCGGCCTTATGTGAGACTTAACCGGCCTTATGTGAGCCTTAACTGACCTTATGAGCACTGTGGGTGCAATAAGGAGAGTGACTATATCAACTCAAGTAAAATTCCATTACATTATGAAATTATGTCAAGTTAACCAAGTTCTTATGAAATTATGTTTTTTTTTGTGACTGAGAGAACCCACCCCGGGCGAGCCTAACATGATAAACTCTCGAGGCATGAGAGGGTGTGGTCCGGTCACCCCTTCCCACGCCTAATCAGCATGGATTTCCATTCGCAAAGTGCCTTCAGTGAGGTTCAAACCTGGGTCCTTCATTGGGACTTACCGAGCTCTTACCACTCGGGCTACTATGGCCGTACCTTATGAAATTATGTTAACTATGAGTAAGTCATGTCTTAAGTATGTTAATGAGACTATAAGATAATATTAGAGATTTTACATGCACATACTAATTGAAACCCTAAGGTGGGTAGTACCTCATTATGACATGAAAATTTTGGGGACGAAATTTCTATAAGGTGGGTAGGCTGTAACGACCCTCAAAATTCAGTCCCAAACATTCTTGATGTTTAATAAAGGTGAAACCCTAGGTTGAATGAATTTTTCTTACATTTGTTCATTTAAGTGAAGACCATGCTTAAGTAGTATGCCAGAACAAGTTTAGACTACATTAAGATATTATGTGAACCTTTAATTTGATTCATCAACACTTATACACATTGACGTCAATTAATGCACAAAACCAAACCCTAACTATGCAATGGTGACTAGTTAGGGGTTAATTGATAGTTTGGACCTACATACATGCATAATATATCCTAATATTTGGTATATGAGTAAATAATAGGATAACAGAGTTTCCCTCGAATTTTGGTAATAAAATTCCTTTTTAATGATTATTAACATATTAATTACCCTAAATAGCTAATGGTGTAAAAAACCTATTTCCCTAATTCATATCCAAAATATGATTGGATAATTATATTCCTCATGGTCGAATTTGCTTTCCCACTAAATTTGGTTGGATTTGGATAATCATAAATGCTCCAAAATATATTAAGAAGAAAAGGGAAAGATAATGTCAATTTATGACCTAATTGTTTGGTAATGTATATGATTATCCCAAAATTTTTTCCAATTAACAGACAACGCAATGTCACATGCTGCTTTAGAAAAACCTAGCACTTTGCGAGCTGTTCGATCTAGATCTGAGGGCAGAGACCTCATCCCCTACCTCCCACTTTACCCACACAGGGAGAGGGAACAGAACCCTGAGCCGTCATCAATGATTCCTTGACCCCTTCTCAACGGTTCCTTGTTATCTCGACGCCAATGATTTCAGGAGGTTATTATGAGTTTAAAGAGTCCCCACTCAAACCCTAGCTCTGCTCATAGAAAAATCGCCCAAAAACCCTCTCCCCCAGTCCACGGCGCCGCCATCCCCAAGCCAAGTAGGTCCATCGGACCAAGATCTAGCTACCCAGAAAGCAAGGATGGCTATCGAGTAAGCTTCCTCCGCCTCCAATTCTGCCTGAGCCGACACAAGGAACCGCTGCGGATTCGATCTACCTCGGCAGAATCGGCGAGCTTGAGCGCGAGCTTCTAGCCATCCCAGTTCAATTAAACCTCCAGTAAGCATCCTTACCCCCTCTTTGGTGTTCCCAATACGATTATAGCATGCCCGTTCCACTCAGTTGCTCTGCCCACAAACCAGGTTTAGGCCAAGGAAGCTAGACTTCTGGCCCGGTCTCACAGCCATGAAAAGGCCACAAAAACTAGTTGCCTAGATTCATTGGACATCCACAAAGATGATGACATAGTTATTTTACTCAAATTGCCTTTGTTGTGCCGTTTTCCAATTCAAGCTTCATTTCTCTGTTTCCTAAACACCACCGTGGTGCTTACAGTTTTGGGAGTCTATGTACAATGTTATGGCATCACTGACTTTGATTTCCCCTCACAAACTCGTTGGATGCACTGTCTCACTATAGTTCTTCTCTTCGGGTGATTTTGATTCTGATCCGGTTGGATGGTCATGGCGGAAGCCTATTCTTGAGCTCTTGAGAACCATCTAACCTCTTCAATGGGTCACTGAGACTAGGATTTCACAACGAACCCAAGGCATAGTTTTTTTCTAGTATTTGCTTTCTTTAGATCGAAGCTATCGATACTGATTTCTTCTGATTCGTAGGTCGAAGCTCCATCTCTAGTGATCGGAGCCGTGGCTAAGGTAGGAAGATACCTGACATCGTTTTGACCTATGGACCCTCACGGTCTGATTTAATGTGTCACACATAGCTAGGGTACTTTCAACATTTTGGCGATTTCCAATATCAATATGATTGAAAGTTGTCCCTAACATCTTCTAACTTCCCTGTCATGCTATGCTTAGAAAATATCTTGGAGGGCCATCGGTCTTTTCCTCTGCGCGAGGACATGTTTCAGAAATTGCATTTAAATGTTTATCTAGCTTCTGATTGGCCAGTTTTAACCTGATCTTTAATAAATCATAGAAAATAATCTAGAACTCTGATGGGGACGATCCATATATGATTTTTGATCAGTTTTTCAAGATCTATCACATGGTCCTAGTTTCAGACCCAAACTCTTGACCCAATTTCCAAATTTAATTAAATAATCATACACCTATGTTAAGAAAATGAAATTAATGTATAATTATGTTATTTACAGGACATTAGGACTGATCATGACTTCATCTACTGTTAGTATGCCTCCTCAGGATCAGGTAATGGGTCCATGCACTTTTAGTATTTAGTATTAGCTTTCATCGACTTATAATCATTATGATAATCAAGAGTAATGAAATGCATAATTATGTGTTCAAATTAAATCTTAACAACATCCAAGTTCCTCTAAAGTTATTTCTTTAATGTTATGCCTCAATGCTATTTCAAGAATCAATGTGACGTTCATATGAAATCCAAGTAAAGTTGATTAGTTCCAAGATATTGATGAAATATGTAGTGGGTTGGATTACTTTATCATCATCATGTTAATGTTGAACCTACGGGCCTTATGAGCACCATTGGTGCATAAGTATCAACGATACTTTAATCAACCGACAATATTATGTTTGTGAATCTAAATCCATTGTTCAATTAGTTTCATGCTTTTTCTTATTGCCAAGTTACTAAGTTGTTATAATAATGCTCTATGCTGCTTACTCTAATGTGGTTTTTTTTATTGTATGCATGACTGGGGGCGTGATGCCCTTAGGTACTAGCAACTTCAAAGAAAGGGCTATATGAAGGCCAGCTTAAGGAGTAGATCAACATTTCCTAAAGATACATATGGTGGGGTTCCATCTACGATAGAAGATCCTGATGTTATAGATAACTTCATGTATTAATTATGTTAAATCATGTATACCCTAGTTAGCTTTAATTCAAGAAACCAATTGTGAACAATGTATAAACTAATCTCAAAATCAATGCATGGTGTTTGTTTACTTTGTTTTCAATGATTATTGTGATTGTGACATCCCTTTGAGCTAGAGTACCCCATATTATAGACAATGTGGGTGTTTCTTCTGTTGCTACGTGTATGCAAAAAGGGGGTGTTACAAAATGGTATCAGAGCAAATAAGTAGATGGCCACCATGTAGAAATCACATCCACATGTTCTAAGTCATGGGTATATAATATTAAGTTCAAGATATGGGAAACCAAAGTAGGGTCTTGTCAGAAGACACAAGTTAGATAAGGGTTAGGGTTATGTGCCTACATGTTTAGATTTTGTGTTAACTTTGAATTTTTACATAGCTTGCTCTCTCTTCTTCCCACACGTTTGTGGTATGGGACACACGCTCATGGGGTTTTGTAGAGAGAATGTTATGTGCAAAATCATACTTGTCTCATCCTCTCAAGTGCATGTGGTATGGGACATGTGCATGAGGGAGATGCTGAGACGAGAGTTGAAAATAAAGTTTGAGACATATAGCCATATAAACATAATTAATTACAAAATAAGACCAAATATGCATACAAGGGGTAGATAATTTGGTAGGGATATGAAAGAAAAATGATACACATGCTACTAAACAAATGTTCTCTTCTATTTTATGATTATGTGTTTGAATTGAACATCATGTGTTATTTCTATGCTTATGAATTATGAAATTATGAAAAATCATATCTACATATAAGAAATCATGTTATTTTGATAATTGTCCTCTCCATCATGTTATGTGAGCCTTAATCGACCTTATGTGAGCCTTAACCGACCTTATGTGAGCCTTGACCGAAATTATGTGAGCCTTAACCGGCCTTATGTGAGCTTTAACCGGCCTTATGTGAGCTTTAACCGGCCTTATGTGAGCCTTAACCGACATTATGTGAGCCTTAACCGGCCTTATGTGAGATTTTAACCGGCCTTATGTAAGCCTTAATCAGCCTTATGTGAGCCTTAACCGGCCTTATGTGATCCTTAACCGGCCTTATGAGCACTGTGGGTGCAATCAGGAGAATGACTATATCAACTCAAGTAAAATTCCATTACATTATGAAATTATGTCAAGTTAACCAAGTTCTTATGAAATTATGTTAACTATGAGTAAGTCATGTCTTAAGTATGTTAATGAGACTATAAGATAGTATTAGAGATTTTACATGCACATACTAATTGAATCCCTAAGGTGGGTAGTACCTCATTATGACATGAAAATTTCTATAAGGTGGGTAGGTTGTAACGACCCTCAAAATTCAGTCCCGAAAATTCTTGATGTTTAATAAAGGTGAAACCCTAGGTTGAATGAATGTTTCTTACATTTGTTCATTTAAGTGGAGACCATGCTTAAGTAGTATGCCAGAATGAGTTTAGAATACATCAAGGTATTATGTGAACCTTTAATTTGATTCATCAACACTTATACACATTGATGTCAATTAATGCACAAAACCTAACCCTAACTATGCAATGGTGACTAGTTAGGGGTTAATTGATAGTTTGGACCCACATACATTCATAATATATCCCAATATTTGGTATATGAGTAAATAATAGGATAACAGGGTCTCCCTCAGATTTTGGTAATACAATTCCTTTTAATGATTATTAACATATTAATTACCCTAAATAGATAATGGTGTAAAACACCTATTTCCCTGATTCATATCTAAAATCTGATTGGATAATTAGATTCCTCATGGTCAAATTTTCTTGCCCACAAAATTTGGTTGGATTTGGATAATCATAAATGCTCCAAAATATATTAAGAATAAAAGGGAAAGATAATGTCAATTTATGACCTAATTGTATGGTAATGTATATGATCATCCTGAAATTTTTTCCAATTAATAGACGACGCAGCGTCACACACCGCTTTAGAAAAACTCAGCTCTTTGTGAGTCATTCGATCTAGATCCGAGGGCAGGGACCTCATCCCCTACCTCCCACTTTACCCGCACAGGGAGAGGGAACAGAACCCCGAGCCGTCACCAATGATTCCTCGGCCCCTTCTAAATGGTTCCTTGTTATCTTGATGCAAATGATTTCAGGAGGTTATTTCGAGTTTAAAGAGCCCCCACTCGAACCCTAGCTCTGCTCATAGTGAAAACGCCCAAAAACCCCCTCCCCCTAGTCCACGACGCTGCCATCCCCAAGCCAAGTAGGTCAATCAGACCAAGATCTAGCTACCCAGAAAGCAAGGACGATTATCGAATAAGCTTCCTCCACCTCCAATTCTGCCTGAACCAATGTGAGGAACCGCCGTAGATTCGATCTACCTCGGCGGCACCGGTGAGCCTCCAGCCATCCCAGTTCAATTAAACCTCCAGTAAGTATCCTCGCCCCCTCTTCGGTGTTCCCAATACAATTATAGCTTGTCTGTTCCACTCAGCTTCTCTGCCCACAAACCAGGTTTAGGCCAAGGAAGCTAGACTTCCGGCCAGGTCTCTCGTCCATGAAAAGGTCACAAAAACTAGTTGCCTAGATTTGTTGGACACCCGCAAAGATGATGACATAGTTGTTTTACTTGAATTGCCTTTGTTGTGCCATTTTCCAGTTCAAGCTTCATTGCTCTGTTTCCTAAACACCACCATGTTGCTTACAGATTTGGGAGTCTATAGACAGTGTTACGACATCGCTGACTTCGGTTTCCCCTCAAAAACTCGTTGGATGCATCATCTCACTATGGTTCTTCTCTTCATGTGATTTTGATTCTACTCCGGTTGGACGGTCATGGTGGAAGCCTATTCTTGAGCTCCTGAGAACCATTTGACCTCTTTAATGGGTCACTGAGACTGGGATTTCACAATGAACCCAATGCATAGTTTTTCTAGTCTTCGTTTCCTTTAGATCGAAGCTGTGGATCCCGATTTATTCTGATTCATAGGTCGAAGCTCCAGCTCTAGTGATCATAGCCATGTCCAAGGCAGGAAGAAGCTTGACATCATTTTGACCTATGTACCCTCACGGTCTGACTTAATGTATCACACATAGCTAGGGTACTTTTGACATTTTGGTGATTTCCAATATCAATACGATTGAAAGTTGTCCCTAACATCTTTTGACCAAGTCGGACCCTGTCACGCTATGCTTAGAAAGTAGCTTGGAGGGCACATCGGTATTTTCCCCTGCGCGAGGACAGGTTTTAGAAATCACATTTAAATGTTTATCTAGCTTCTGATTGGCCAGTTTTAACCTGATCTTTAATAAATCATAGAAAATAATCTAGAGCTCTGATGGGGACGATCCATATATGATTTTTGATCAGTTTTTCAAGATCTATCACATGGGCCTAGTTTCAAACCTAGACTCCTGACCTAATTTCCAAATTTAATTAAATAATCATACACCTATGTTAAGAAAATGAAATTAATGTATAATTATGTTATTTACAAGACATTAGGATTGATCATGACTTCATCTACTATTAGTATACCTCCTCAGGATCAGGTAAGCAGGTCCATGCACTTTGAGTATTTAGTATTAGCTTTCACCGGCTTATAATCATTATGATAATCAAGAGGAATGACATGCATAGTAATGTTTTCAAATTAAATCTTAACAACATCTAAGTTCCTCTAAAGTTATTTCTTTAATGTTATGCCTCAGTGCTATTTCAAGAATGAATGTCACATTCATATGGAATCCAAGTAAAGTTGATTAGTTCCAAGATATTGATGAAATATGTAGTGGGTTGGATTACTTTATCCTCATCATGTTAATGTTGAGCCTACGGGCCTTATGAGCACCATTGGTGCATAAGTATCAAGGATACTTTAACCAACCAACAAGATTATGTTATGTGAATCTAAATCCATTTTTCAATTAGTTTCATGCTTTTTCTTATTGCCAAGTTACTAAGTTGTTATAATAATGCTCTATGCCGCTTACTCTAATGTTGTTTTTTTATTGTATGCATGGCTGGGGGCGTGATGCCCTCAGGTACAATCAACTTCCAAGAAAGGGCTATATGAAGGTCAGCTTAAGGAGTAGATCAACGTTTCCTAAAGATACATATGGTGGGGTGCCATTATACGATAGAAGATCCTGATGTTATAGATAACTTCATGTATTAATTATGTTTAATCATGTATACCCTAGTTAGCTTTAATTCAAGAAACCAATTGTGAACAATGTATAAACCAATCTCAATATAAATGTGTGGTGTTTGTTTACTTTGTTTGCAATGACTACATGTGGGTGTTGCTTCTGTTGCTACGTGTATGCAAAAAGGGGGTGTTACAACTATCGTCCTACATCAACTCTCCTTTCCTTTAAAAAACTCAACTCCAACAAGTAAAAATATTAATATGCAGATTGAATAAGTAGAGGAAATCTTTGAAGCTTGTAGTAAATTAGTCATGTAACATCACACTAGAAAACAAGGTAATGGCATAAGAGATCAAGAAAGAAGACCATGATTGTCTATAAATTAGCCACAATGATGTTTGGAGGTTGTAGACGAGGAGAAAGCTCATAAATGTCTAGAGGTTATGGAGGAGTCTTGGAAAAAATGAGGTCATTCCAGTCTTCAATTTGACTATAGGAATTCTTGATGTTTGGAGGTTGTTAAAGACGAACAAGCTCAAAATTGTGTTAGGAGGTTATGGAGGGGGGACTGGGAAGAAAGAGGTCAAGAAAATCCTCAATTTCATACATGATACTATTTTAAATCCAAATATATAAGGAAAAGTCTCTGTATGCACAGTACAAAGGGCTACCTGGAGGTTGTGGAGGAGCCCTAGAAAGAAAGAGTTCAATACAACCCTCAATATTACACCTTTTATCTTGAGGTGTATCCCATGTATACATCTCACCAAAGCATGTTTCTGAGTTATAATCGTCAAAATTAAGCAAAAGTGCATCATATTCATCAAGTGATAGAACCTTTATACTATGAGAGGTCAATGAACTATTGACCATTTCCAAGGACTTGAGAATCAGAGTTGGCTAAGGGGATTCACTATCAAAAGTTTCATCAAATCATTGAATTTTCCTATGAAAGTTGACCATAGAGGTATCCAAATGAACTATCATTGCATGCCCATCTTTAATGGTTGGTGTGAAAGAACTTCTTCTTGTGATTCAATATGATCCAAAATTTTATCCTTGGTAAAAGCCATACATATTTATAGGCACCCCTAGTGTAATTTTCATGCATTGCTCCTTATTAATTATCAATAATTCCTAGTAATATAAGAATATATAGAATAAGGCTGCAAGATATTAGGAATGGGAGTTGAAGTTAAAGATGCATGGATCTAAAAGATACAGAGTATCAATCTCTAGAGTTATAACTAAAGCCCTGAGCTTCTATCAAAACATCAAAATCTAGAGTTATAATCGAAGACATGGGAATCTACAGCTAAAAAATATCATTCTTCAAAGTTCCTATTGAAGCCACACACACATGAGGCTGCAAAATGCATTATATAGAGTTGTAACTAAATCCACATGCATCTAAATATTGGTATTCATATCTAGAGAAGATTGTACATGAGGACCAGTGTTAAGGGGGTTTCATGGTGCATTTTTGGGAAGGTATAGAAAACCATTATTCTACTGGTTGCATCTAGTATAGTTGGAGATCCTTTGGATTAAATAGAGCTAGCATGTGTGGAGTATGATTTGGCAATTATCCTTGATTTGGAAGGTATGACCAGAGTTGATGAGTGAGTAGCCTTTTATGTAATTGAGAGGTCATGTTTTAATGATCAAGCTACACTAAAGAGTCTTGCAATCAAGTATCCTTTATAAGGAAAAGGTCTAGGACTTGACATACAAGTATGTATAACTCGAGGTTGAAGAATGTGGTTGTCTGGCATGAATATTAATGTGGTTTGTCCAAACAAAAAACATTTATTTTAGGTAAAAATGGGCATTGTTTTGGCGTAAGGTTTAAAGATGAACTTTAGATAGATATGAATTCTTAAAAATATCTATTGAATTGGGAAGTCATTTGACACATAATAAGAGTTTTAAATATGAGTGATGGTCTCAAGTGATGAGACCACATTAGGTAACATTTTGCCATGTATATTGTTAGAAGAGATTTGAAAAAGATTTCCAATGTAGGAGATACTTTAGGATCTATATTGAACTGCCTTCTAGAAAAGAATAGGTCAATGATAAGATGGCATTAAACTCTTAAATAGCCACAGTGTCAGGGTAAATTGCGGCAGCCTTTTGACATAGAATAGGTTGTGAAATTTTTTTTGGACAAGATTTTGAATTCATGGGATAATGTCAATAGTTATTGGCATGACTATTTTGTAAACATGAATACATTACCAAGATATGAGTAATCTACACAAGATGATTAATAAGAAATAATATCTAAGTCATGAATCAAGCAACGACCATAGAGTATAAAGAAACTAACAAAAAAATTTAGATGATAAAGCTTCATTATTTTATCCCATGAATTTGGATGTGATTTATGTCCTCACTCAAGAATGATTTATACTGGAGGAATTGGACTATAAATTTTGTATGGTGTAATGCCACTCATGTGGGGGTAACCCAGTTTTTTTGAAGGATCTCAAGATTTCACCCCTACACACAAAATTCCTCTCCTCCATCTCACTCAACTTTGTTGATTTCAAGAGCATTTCGTCAGTTTTTGGTAACTTTTACTTTCAACTTGATGAAACAGCTACGTGCCATTGACTCCTAGTCATATATGGGTACTACTCTTGACATGCCTCATGACTATCAAGACCACAACTATTCATTAGTGCTAGGATAGGGGGTGTCTTGAGGGACTTTAGACGTCCAACTTGATAGTGTGTTCTTACCTTTAAAAACACCCCCATACCTCATACAATCATCCAACATGATTTTTGACACTTGTTCTAAGCCACATGGGTAAGTAGATTTGTAAAGTTCAAATGTGCAAACTTTTAACTTTTTAGGAATAAGATAACAAGCATGAAACCTTAAAGTGGACTTGCAATGTTTCCCCACCTACACAAAACCAAACAACCACGTAAGAAAGGAATCATGGATGTGGAAGAAAAGAAAGTATCTTTCTCATGATGATATACCTCTTTTTTGTGTTTAATTTTTTTTTCTATTTTTACTTATTTTGAAAACAAACTAGTAAAAAAAAATGAAACCCTAAAAAAACCTAAAAGCAGAAAAAGAAAGGGAAGCATATTGGAAACCCAAAAAGGGAAACATACATGGAACCCTAAATGAAAACCAAACCAAAAATGGAGAGTTGAGAAAACAAAAGCAATTCAAATTGTCTAGAAATCTCCAACAGAGATGCCAAAATGTTTAGATGTGGATAACTTTTTTTGAAGAGCAAATCTCAGTAGTCGTCGTAAAACTAGAAATGAAAAAGATAACGAATTTTGAGTCTTCACCTTATTTCATGAGGAAAATAAGGAAAACTATAGATGGGACTTTAAATTTTAGTGGGGCAATGCAAGTAAAACTACACAAAGGCATATAAGATGCGGGAAATAGGGCGAATAGACTGGGCTTGATAATAGGAAAGTGTTAGGGAACCTCACCTACTTGAAATATTAGTATATAAAAATCTTGAGTTAGTGAAAAACGTTTGGTTAGGGTTGGATTAAAAAAAAGAGAAAAAAAGAAAAAACATGATTAAGGTTTGTGCGTCTTCATGGACATCTCTAAAGACTCTAGTTTTTATAAGGAGTACCAATTTCCTCTGGACCTATTGCAATAAAAATCCATCTAGGTGATTGGGATGAAATATGGGAAATAGAGAGAAATGAGAGACAAAAGATGGTTATATAATGCAAGTGATGGTGTGTATGTGTTTAATGATCTTAATGTTACAAATTCACATCTTTATGTTAGGATGCATTGGAGAAGGAAGCATTTATGATCAAGATGAATCATTTTTAAGAAGATCAAGCAAACATGTACATAAAAAGCCAAATCATCTATTCAATTATATGCTATAATAAAAAATAATAAAGATCTAGATAATTCACATGTAAAATTTATTCAAGTTGAACAAGAAAGATGGGAATTGTTTCACAAGATCAACAAGATAAGAATTTGAAGAAGTTTTTTATGAACAAGCATTTCTCGTGATATAAATCTATTAGTTAAGAAGAACAACCAAAACTAAAGTCCTAGATGCTTACTCAACATTTTATAACATCATGATTCATGAGATTTGTTGTTCTATATGTCAAAAATGTCTAAACAATATGGGGTAGTCTTTCTCTAAATTTAGGAGATTCAAAAGGGTTTTCCATTGATCGTAGATATGGGGGGAATTTAGACCAGTTGGTGAGGGTCGATGGTTCACTGTCGAGAATGGAGATTCATGAATGAATTTCCATCGGATTAGGAATAGAAAACAAAAATAAAAAATTTCCCTGAGGGGCCCTATAGAATGGTTTTTTCCACAAGAGAGGCCATTTACAGCCATGGTGTTATGCCACATGGTAGAAAAAAACATTCTGTTGGGGTCTATCTGCATAAGAAACATGAGTTTTCCTTATATGCATGTTTGGATTTCTAGAAGTTTGTGAGTAGTATCTTGTGTAGGATTCTAAATTTTGATTGTGAGATTGTGTCATAAAGGAATAAAATTTTAGTTAAGAAAAAGGGAAGATGAGAGAATTAAACTTGAGGGTCGAATCCTCTATTTTCTATATATTTTTGTCAAAATGGGTGTCAATTTGAATTGAATATCTTCTTCAAAATGATAAAATTGATTTTTAAATGACATAAAAATAAATTGAATTTCAAAGTGTGATTGGAATTGAATATTTTATATTATGGCTAATTCAATCAAGAAATCTATCAAAAAAGGCTTATTAAAAGATCAATCAATGAGATAATTGCACTTAAGACCAGAGAAAGAAAACTGCATCTACAAAACCTTGACAAGGGACAAATAGAAAAAAATGTATGGTTTAAATAGGAGGGGATGTGTAAGAAATGGGATAAATTCCATCGTTATACACATAGAAAAATTGATCGTGATTATCGATTTAATGACCAAATTGGTCTATCAACAACTATCTAGATAAGATGAGTCCAACTGCCAATTCTAGTAAACATGTACCCTTCTTTGGCAGGGCCACACATTCACATAACACATCACTAAGATGGAGAACACACCTCGACTTGGAGAGCCCACATAAATTGATCAAGGCCTTTATGTGTACAACATGTTAAAAGGCATCTTAAGCTTAATATTCAACATGGGATTTGGAATAGTACACACACACACACATACACACACACACAGACACAGATATATATATATATATATATATATATATATATTTATATTACTTATATAACCAATTACCACAAGCAAGCAATTTTCCAAGCTAATGCAAGACTGAGGCCATCTAGGCTTTCTTGCATCACCTGCATAATCAAAATGTGATAAAACTTAGTCCTTGGATTTTTATCATGAGCAACCATGATTGTTCTGAATTCCACCTTCTTTGTGTCCTCCATGTTGGATACCACATATCCCATTCTATCCTAACTATTATATTGTATGTTACAAACACCTTTAGTTACATTTGAGGGGAAACAAGGTGGGAGGACATACTTGAGGAACAATAGCGAAGGCATGTCATTCTGTTTGAAACACAAACAATATACCATAAGAAATAAAATAAACCACATCTAGGGTTTCAACATAGCCATGCATCACATATCAAACAACATCATTTTGAGGCATCTCTCTAGATTTTCATATCTACATATATTTATATTATTATCATGTCATAAATGATCAAGGTGACATAATCAAGGCATTCCTGTGAAACATGTTTGAACATTAATAAATTTCATCATACAAAATAATCATGCAGTTGTAGTCCAAAGACAAAGTTTTATTAAAATAAAAAATCATCTATAGAACATTAGACATGGCTTGGATACCATTGTGGGCTTCTTGAGAGAAAATCATGTAGTGGAAACAAAATTTTCCTCAAGATTTCTACAAGCATGATCAATACACTCAACAATACCATATTAGGGTTATAAGTTTATATCGTCATGGAAAAAATTCCAACAATGAAGATTGTATGCTCAATGTATATATGGACGGTTAGATCTACTGCCAATTTTGATTTGTTGGATCAGAAATGTTGTGCAATCCATTTGATTTAATTTTTCTTTAGTATGACCTAGAATCTGGATTCTAATTCCAACGAGATCCCTAATTCCACAACTATAAGGTGCTAGAAAACTCCTTTTTCTATGGACCATCTTGGTGACAAACTAGGACTATCAAGCGGGAGGGTATATAAAGGAGGTTAAAGGATTACTCTTTCACTTACCCAATAAATGTGTAAGGTAAGTATATGGTTGATTTCCCACTTCACCAATATCCCCTTACCCTCCCCTTACTCTTATCCTCTTACCCATAGGGTAAACAAAGTTGGTAAGGGTAAAAGTTAGAATTAATGTCTATTACAAAATGTGTACAAATATCAATAATAATATCTTGGAAAAGTCATCAATATATATAAATGAAACATTAAGCCACTTTGAATTAGCTATTACCAAGAAAAACTATTTAAAATGAGTCTTTAACAACCTTATACACTTGGATTTTTGTATTGAATAGATATTAGCAATTCCATGGTTGTTCTATTTAATAATATTAGTACTCAAAAGATTGTTATATGAAAAACAAATTAGCCCCAAAAAATTGAAATGGTCCATATGCTTCAAAGCATTATTGTTATATCTTATACCATCCAAAATGTTTTTATATACACAATAAGTTCAACACAAATGAAGTTAATAACATCCACAAATATGTATCAGTACATAGAAGATAAAATCTTGTTGTTATATAAAAATGTGCATTACAACTCCATGTGATGTTTTTATAAATGATAAAATTAGTCTAAAAATAAATATAAAACACCCAAAAATGTTGAAAATGGTGATTAAACTATAAAATATTTTTGTTTCTTTCATGTGTGCCTTATATCTCCAAAGTGTGTTGTATACATGGAAAAATTGGTTGCAATGTGATTAGACAACAACATAATTTAATGTATCAAATGATGACCATGTAATATTCATAATCCATAGACTTTAAGATGTTGTATAAACTATTATATAGCCAACATGTTAAACACAAATATCAATAGGTAGTGGGCTAGAGAGTATGGTTAAAGGTTTACCCTTACACACAACTATAGTGGGTTTAGGCTACAAAAATCCAATCCATAGTTGTTACCTTTACCCTACATGGTATGGGTATAGGGTAAGTGGGTTTACCCTTACCTATTGAAAACCCTAGGTAGAATTCTCTATTCCATGATAGAGGTTTTGGGTCCCACTAATGGAATAATGAAAACTATTGTCATCTTTCTTCATTATAGTGTCATACTATGCTTCTAGACAGTTCTAGTCTGTAGAAGACATCATTGACAATGGACAGGAGTTTGTGATGCAAACTCATATCCACAATAACATTCGAACTCCAAAGAAGGTCTAGAGACACTAGTCTCCTTCATCCCTCTCTATCTTAGTTTGTAAGGAGTGGGACCCGATAGGAGATCAACTTCATAATAAGTTGAGGAACATGTCCAACCGATCCCAAACATACCAAAAACTATGTAGGGAAGTATGAATTTCATTGTCTCAAATTTTATACTTTACAGAGAAAGATAGTTAATAAGAAGTGGAAACAAAACTATTACAATGTTACATGATAATTCATTTATAATTGTTTCTCACCATAAAAGGGGGCATGAAAAAATAAATTAGTTTACACCTAATAACATTTAAGGCCTATTGCATAGGCCAACCCAACCGTTCCAAGCTATCCTTAAAGGTCCAAAACCTTTTATACATAACTCTTGCATCCTTGTCCTCTATTGAACTTACACCTAGGTGGAAGGGAACATCACCCAAAACATAGGAAATAAAATAAGGCCAACAAAGGTTGAGTATGGACATATTAAACACTCTGGGCAATATATTGGGTTATAAGTGCAAAAGACATGTGTCGAATTGCTACCTCCATCAACCACATTATGCAAATCTTGGTTCTTCTCCCATACGGTCGAGCTACTTTGTTCATCTTGATGCACCTCGCTCGATACCTTATCTCATTCATTCCTTTGGCTGCCACCTAGGCTACCATCCCTACCCCCCATTTTCTTTAGAATCTCTAACTCGACCATGCTCAGGTCGGATCCCTACATGCCTCACTACTAGTAGGAGACTACAAACAACTAGGTAAGTTCAAAAAAATTATAACAAGAGAAATGAGGCTTATTTACATCTGGAATACTAGCATGGAGAATATAACGCCTTGTCAAATAGTTAACCCCAATTTCTAATTCAAACCAATAAACTTTTGCATGCATACAAATATAGATTAAATGTATCTAAATAGGACCATAACACCATAGGTACATGAACTAAAAGAAATAATGGTGGAAACACACACCTTAGGTATAATACATATGAGCTATATAAGTATGGTTGTACATAAGTACCACTATACTATATATTCTAGTCAACGCGTAGCATGCTAAATAGAGTGACAAGACTAGCATTTTAGTCAATTTATCACAAAAAGAAAATCATAGCAGGAGAGGTCCAAAGACCCATTATGCAAGAGTAATTCAACAATAACAAGAATTTTGTATGTATCCAAAACAGGGAATATGAATGTTTCAACAAATAAATTTTCAATTATGATAATAGTTCAAAAGATTCCTTATTTAAAGGACTTAGGTCTCAGTGTAATAGTGCCCAAAATAAAATAGAGGATGTAAATACCTCAAAAATCATGTTTACTTATCAAAAAGTGATCCAACTGTACAAGGTTAGGTCTTCCAAAGCCTAAATTCAAAGTACAAGTGTTTCTAGGATTACTAATGATTCATATAATTCCTTAAACCCTAGCAAAGACATTTTCTGGAAACTCTATATTAGATATTGTAAACATCAAAATGTCGAGCTAATTTTCTCATTTCAAATCATATATTTTTATATTTTTCTTGTTAACCAATAATTAGTTTTGAATTTTATAAGATTAAACCAATTTATGAAGAATTAATAGAAGTATATGTCCAAATGACCAATATGGCCAAATGACCAATATGGATTCACATCACCTATTTGTCATTGCCTAAAAAATGTGAGTTCATGTGGATGATATTGAAAGAATGTTGAAAGACTAAAATACCCCCAAGGGTGAACCTAGAGACTGATTATACAATGAGGGCAAGAGAGAACATTCATAAGGTTTTTTTTGTCTCCTTCATGACCTTCGTGCCATGGTTGACAAAATCCCTATTGGACCTTTGTAGCCTGGGGTAAACCCATATGCGATCTCCTTCACACCAACAGATTCTACCATCGAGTTCCTAGGATTTCAACAAACTCACATATCCAAAGCTAAGCCTAGGGGTTTCTGGAATGGGAGAATGGGCGTCATCACCCTGACTGGGAGGGATTGAATAAGGGAAGATAGGGAGGTTACACATTTTTTTATTTCTCATGCCTTACTACCACTTCCGATCACATTGTCAAACCATTAAGGAATACAACAACACATATAACACACCATAGAGAGGCCAGACCTGACAAGGAATTCATGGCAAGAAATAATACATGGAGTAAAACCACCCAATAGGTAAATATAATGTCAATAATGAGTGATCAAGACCCTTGTAGCTTCTGTAAGATCCCACTACGAGTTTGGTTAGGTTTTTGGGGTCATAGACTAACTACACCACCTCACTTACGAGTGGTTAAAACAAAGGAAAAGATGGAAGTTGTCGTTGGAGGGTTAAAATAAAACCCAAGATCAATTGAAGGAACTTGATTAAAGGGGAAGGGCCCGAGAGTGTTACTGCACTATCAATTTGGATCGCCATGATCCTTATTGCCTTCATTCTTGTAAATTTGTCATAGAATGTGATCATCACATGTGAAGTTAATTAGGGAGTCTTAAAATCAATTGACTAAGGATAAGTGTATTGGAGGATTGTACAAACGTTAGTGGATGATCACATGATAAGGGGTATTAGGTCGTAGGTGTTGGTGCACCATTTTCTAGATATACAAGGCCGTCTTGATAGGTATCAGTTGGGCATTTCTTCTATTGGTTGTCATTTCTTGCAATTAATGGCTTAGATAACTCAGAAGGAGAAGAGGGATCCAAAGGTGAAAGAATCATTGAAAACCATTGAGAGACGACAAATAAAATGGGGCATAAGGATCACATCTGGTGCAACATTCTAAAGTGGGAAGAATGGAGGAAGGAAACAAAGGTGGACCATTATATAAACACATGTGGAAAATGGAATTTTTCAGACCGTGCTTGGGTGCCTCGTCTGCATGATATGCTAAAATGAATTGGACACTGATCTAGTCAAGCATGACTATATTAAACTCATTAAATTTCCCTCCGCTTTATATTTCTTTTTTCTTTAACCCATTAAAGAGTGTATTTGACATCTGATTAAGTCTAAAATTGGTGTGTTACTTAATATTTTTTTTGATAACGAGGAACCCCTCCCGGGATTGGCCACTATTGGACCCCACCCAGCCAAGGGTAAACCTCAGAACCAGTCACGTACTTGGGGTCACCGAGTGGCACACTCAGTAACGTGGGGCCTTTATTGCACCCCGAGGGTTTTCACCTAGAGTCGAACTTGGGTCCCTTCATTGGGGATTGCCGAGCCGCACCACTTGAGATACTCCCCCACCCCCATGTGTGATATCATAATTTGACCATGAGGAATACATATTTGGACTTAGATTTGTATTTTGAGATTATTTGTGTTGTGATATCATAATGGTAAAATAGGATCAATCCTTTTGAGTTATTTCCAATTCTCTCACTCTAAGATCCTTGTGCCAAACTATGGCATTTAATTATGACCAAGACTATAGATTAGTATCCATATCACCAATTTCCAATAAATCATTTTTAGGGTTATAACATCGTAAGATTTCATGTCTATGGGATGTAATGATTCAATTAGGGATATTTGGTATGTAAAAGGTCTAATCTATCCTAATATAGGGAATTATGTGTACTAAAAGGTGTTTATTTGAAGGTCAAGGAAAAAGATAGAAGGAGATTGGATAACAACATAGTTGAGTAGGGGCCTAGAATAATGGAGGATTACCCTATATGGCTAGAATTGAGTATGTTACAAAACTCCACCACTTAAAGTGGGTTTTGTCCCCGATATCCATCCATCGCTAGACAGGTGTACGAAGTCGTACTTATAAACCATTATAAGATTTCTAGCACAATTAGTGTAGTGTATTACCATATAACACTCCACATAATACTTATATCCAATACCCCATAGTTAATGTACATTATTTCATGCATCAAGTCGCGATAGTATTCTCATATTCTAGGTTGATCTACACAATTTTACACCAAGACATATATTATCTTAGTGGTGATACACTCATAAAGATTTTCTACATTGTAATGATAGTTTCATTATCCTCTTACATGCCTTACATCACTACACACATGAAGTCATTAGGATATTCTAAAATTTCTCATTTTCAACCACTTAAGCATGAGTGACCAAACACCATACATGGATCTCCCAATAGAACCATTTAGACCATGACCACAAATTTGACGGGCTAAGCTATCTTAGGAACTACCTCAACACATACATCATGATGTTTATTATCAAAAATTTTCTTTTAAAAGATTAATCTACATGTATTATTATTGTATAATATGTCTTATTTTCCCCCAATATTAGGATTATATTAAGATGGTATATTTAAATTTTTTATATAGGAATATTAATTTGTGTTTGACTACCCAGTAGAAACTATTAGTAAACTTTGGTAAAAGTATAATATTAGGGTTTTGTTTGCAAACATGTTTACCATTCACATTATAGGACTGTAGTGTATTGTATGCAACTTATTGATTTGATGATCCTTGATTTAAGCATATAACTTACATAGCACATGCTTTGAGTAATGTGTAATTAATTCATTTTCACTTTATTTTATTACGTTCATGGGGGAAAGATGTACATTCATTATTATCATCATCCTTAGTGTGTTCAACCTTGATTCTATTATAGAGTTAACCTTACCACTTAATTACCAACAATTTGGGGGTATAGGGCATTAATTGAGCTTTTAGGAGTAGTTCCTTTTTTACATAACCGAGCACTTTATATAACTTAAGTGCATCCTTTAAATATAAGTATTTTTTTAAAAGCTATGTTAGGTCCTTTTAACTGAGCACTAGTATGGTACATATTTGTATTTAATTGCATGTCTTAAGAA
Organism: Alisma plantago-aquatica; assembly: GCA_963693085.1. NCBI lineage: Eukaryota > Viridiplantae > Streptophyta > Magnoliopsida > Alismatales > Alismataceae > Alisma > Alisma plantago-aquatica. The sequence continues at coordinate 919,121,199 of OY856412.1, read as the reverse complement.
CTTATGTTAGGTCCTTGGATTTTTTGTAAAAATTTCTATCGGATCCAAGTCATCCTTTTTTCAAACTATCTCTCTATGTGTGACCTTGTAGGCACCCTACTAAGTTGAAAATAGGTTCAATAATCAATACTACAACAAATAAGCAATGGGCGTATCAAAATAGTAGGACTAGTTGGACAAGACCAAGCCATAAATGACTATTGTTAGAGTTAGTATAATCACTTTGCCACATATATTGAGATTGAGATAAAGATATGGACACACATTCTCATCATATGAAATACAAGTTATTTAATCTCCAAGTATACTAGCAAGATACATATGACCTTAGTATCACATACTAACTCACATGAGAACAGACATACATTTCTTTAGTCTCACTTACCAATGTACTAGGATGTTTCTCCTATTATATGAGAGGGATAAATTCCTTCTACATCACTCAAAATGTACATCATAAATTTCTTCTCACTCAATCACTATCTTAATTCAAACCTTCTTCAAGATTATGTTAGGTAATGTCAATATATAAGGATCATCATGTCACCAACGTAGTGACTTCGGGTCAAAGGACCAAAACACAATTTCTGAATTGAGACTTATGACTATCCTATAATGGTCCATGAATCACTCTCAAGGTGGATGTATCTAGTACAATTATTCTCTAACAAGTATCCATGTTTGTGGCTTGGTGTCCGATAGATATATATGGTCATCAATCACTACACATACTCATCTCACATGTAGTAATGTAGTCCATTTTGCAATAGTAATTGACTGGGCACATGTAACCATATTGTTCTTTACCATCTAATAGGATATCATGTTCAAGTCATGTACTTAAAGTCAACGTCTTTGAACCAATCATTCTATGGATATTTGTTATGTACATCAATATCACAGTAACAAATTGTCCACTGATAAATGGAATTTCCTTTATTAATCATATCAAATAATACAAAATAACCCTATAGACATCATCAAATGGTTTTCTTGAAGGGCATATATAGTGACATGATTTCCCTTAACAAGATTTACACCAACTTGATTTCTATTTTATCATTTGGTCCTAGATTTCATCAAGTCTATTGAGAATAGGAGAAATATAAAACATTTCATGGTATTCCTTCTATTATATCATGATATGGAAATTAATGGAAAAGCCATCTATATTTTAAGAAGTATTCCTCTCATCCTAATTTGTAGTCACATGCAACTATGCCTTCTAGTTTTATTACTTTCCTAGAAAAAGGATCAATTGAAACTTTTAAAAGCACGAAGAAGAGGACATCAAGATAACCTATTTTTAGCACTTATCTTTGTCATTATCTTTGGCAATCTAAGTTAGAGAATTATAAGGATGGCTCATGAAAATAAGTGGTACACACTATCATTACTAGTGGAAAGGTATCCTGATCAAACATGTGCTTGTAGATGATCTAATTTTATTTGGTTGCTCTACTCACTAATAGGTCATAAGGGTGTGCCTCATGGATTTTGTATCAACTTCATGTCTAATTTATTCAAAATGAAATATGTATATTATTTTCAAGCAACACTTCCAAAACCAATTCAAGTTCATTGGAAAAAAGTGTTATCATTCCACCTACATATACCTATATAACTAGTTTGGGATATCTCTTATATGTGAAGGAGTACCCTGAGATACATACTCTAATATCATATAGAAGATTGATGAAAGGATTGGAATTTGACCAAGGAAATTATTTCCTTGGTCATCACTGTCACGTTTGTAAAGAATGTATTATCATCCATACTAATGTTCGCCATGCAAATAACTAATCTCCCAACATTTGTATGTCACTCCCATCTACATTATGGTTACACAATTTATTTGGAAATATAATGCCTAAAACCATACATCAAATCTAGTATCTTAAAATCATCACTTCAATGAACATATTTTTGGGAATAAGTGTAACCAAGATATGAATTATTTTGTGATGATAAAAACTAGTTGAGACTTCTACATTCATCATAGATTTCCTCACTGCGACCTCATCAAGCATAAATACAAAAAGATTGATGTCAATACAAGGGAACATGTATTGATGATGTAGAAAACTAACTAACAATAACCTAACCATTATTAAAGATAACACATCAAAAGTAGATCTCAAAGGAAGGTGCATTATGTTTAAAAGAAAGGATGATTATTGGGTTGGGATATCTAGATCAAAAAAATCTAAAACTCAACTAATTTTCAAGACCTTCTGTGAAGCACTCTCAATAAAAAACAACAAGATAAATATTTCATTCAACTCTATTTGACGTTTCCTCATATGCAAAGAGTTGTTACTATATATGTTCCAGACCAAAATTTAGAGGGGAAAATGTACATAGATAATAACTAGTTAGATGAATATTCTCCAATGCTTTGTCATACAAAATTTTAATAGGGTCTAAAATCAAATCCATTGCAATGAATTATCAAGGTATGTACAATTTCAAGACATAGTAGATGGTTGAAATATCCACATTATTACTCCAACATAATAAGTTAGTGACAAACATCATCATAGGGAAGCACAAATTTACAAAGATTCATTATCCATGTTTCTTGAGAATTAAATAAATGAACTTTTTCATCGTTCAAAATTCCCTTATCGTCATAGCTATCTATAGGAAAGTGGCTCTAGGCTTGTTTCAATGTGGGACCACCATCCCAACAATAATATAATAGAAAAATCCAAATATGAGATCAATGTGAACAAACTACAATTGTTCCATTTATTTTCCATCATAGCCAAGTATATCAAGAAAAGAATGAAATGATTTCTTTTTTTAGAGACTACCATAGTATGTGCAGAGGTAGCAAATGTAGTCGCACCCAAGTGGTAAAGTTGATGTTGTATGGATAAGAGGTCACAAGTTAGAAACACCTTGGCAACGAGATGAATATATGTACAGAAGTAAGTGTACACACTAAGAGAAAATTTAGCATAAACACTAACTCAAGGAACTCACTCCTAATCATTAGAAAATATATTGAAGGGTTACTATTTAATGGAGTTGTACTCTAAAATTTAATGTATATGCTTCCTTCACACCAATATATCATGCTAGGTGGTGATATCATTCACCCGCAACCACATGTTAACAAGAACAAAAGGAAATATGCTATCACCTGACCTACAAATTGTTCATAAGTAGAGCTCATGGGATCTTTCACTACTTTAGGTTCATCTAAAACAAAGGTTGTAACCAAGGAATCATTCAGACTAACCCACAATTGGCATACAATTTGATAACTCAAATTTGTAAACATATTTAGTTTCTATTGAAGACCTTTTAGTTTGTGCATATTACACTTAACATCATGCTAAAAATAGCATGACAGATAAGTTGGAAGAGTTATCTCCCACTTTTAGTATCACTTGTTTGCAGTTGTGGTTAGTTCCCCATTTTGAGAGATATATATTTTAGTCTAATTGGTATATGATTTGATTAACAAGTATTAGTCCACTCTTCATGTTTTCTGGCATGAGGAGGATGGGATGAATATTTAGCGTCCTAACTTCTAAAAAGAAGAACGGTGATATGTAATTTTTAGTCATTTACTCAATATGAAACGTAATAGGGTTCACGAATATGCGTCCCATTTCTAAGCATAGCTTTTAAGAATAAGAATACATAACATGCCATGTTTCTCATAGGGATGTCAATGGGGAGGGTATGGTGAGGGTAAGGTCTTAGCCTTACCCTTACCCACCCAGTGTGGCAGATAAGGGTATGGGTAATTCCTCACTCTACCGATATCCTTACCCTTCCCTTACCCTTACCCTCTTACCCACAGGGTAAATGGGGAGGGTAAGGGTGAAATGGGTAATTTATATGTCTTCTTAAAATTTATGATAATGATATAACATAATAAATGTCTAGAGAATGATATTACTCAATGATGTATTTCTTCAGATTGAGGACCTGAATAATAAGATCATATAGATGTTAATAGTATATGCATTCTTGTTATGTCCCTGATCGATTGTTATTGTGGAAAGTAAATAAACAACAACAATACATAAGATCAAAGTGTTAGTTGGTTGATGACAGAATCTCATTAGTCATGATATGGCGATATCAAACCAAGCACATAGATTCATGTTAGAGAATAGTGTATCAGACAGACTCACCATAAGAGTGATACATGGAAACCTTAACTAGGTAAGTCAGAATCACATCTTATAGTGATGGCAGTGTTTGTGGTTCTTAGACCTGAAATCACTACACTCATCACATGTCATTTTATATGCTTTGACATCATCAAATGCTATCCTGAAACATAGGTTGTTATAAAGGTGATGATTGGGTGATTGTGACACATAGGGACTGAATGTGAGTGATAGAGATGGATTTGTCCCTCCTAAGGGAGTATGATATCCAACACCTCTTGATTAGCGAGATTGAGAAATGTGTGGCCACTAACATGTGAGTCAATATGTGAAATTGAGCTTACATATATCTCAGACAGTCTGCTCTGGTTCAAGAACCAAGATTGAATAATGATGATGATGACTGCTTCATGCCTCTAGTTCAATGTGGATATCAATGATAAAGGAACTATGCAAACACTATAACACCATGCATGGATTGTAGGTTGAAGTTCTTCTCCAACTTTCCACTTACTTGGGTAGCAATGATGTGTGACTAGGCACCACTCATTGCTTATGATGTCATAATTGTTATGGACATTCACTGCCGACATAATATGGGACTTATAGGGTCACACACATTGGAACTCATCTAGAAGAGGAATTTAATCTTGAATGATGATTGGATTGAGTACTAAAGTGTTTAGGTATTCAATTCACACAACAAATCAACTGACTAGACTGCCAAACAATCAATTGAAGTGTTGAGACTTTCGTTTGGAGTGTCAGGCTAATTGTATTGTGCATTGGTTGGAATTCAGCCTAAACTGTCCTGCGAGACGCCTGTTTCACATGCACAAAATGACCATTTTAGGGATGCACTTTGTTTACTTCAAGGATTGGTGTTGACATCGTGATGTGCACTAATTGGAATTGAATTGTCGATATATATAAAAAATTGGGAAACAACCGTCTCACAGTGCGAGACGACCGTCTCACATGCCAGACGACCGTCTGGGTTTGCCAGACTGCCGTTTTAGCTGTGGAAGGTTGTGAAGTTTCTAGCATTGTTGCAAAAATTTGAGATGTTTTGGTCCCTTCCACTCCCGCACATATTGGGAACCCTGACCCTAACCCTGCCTATAAATAGAGGGGTAATGGGGGCTTCTGAGAGTACAACACAACCAATTCAGAATTAGTTGCTCTAATAATTGTTGTCCTCTCAAGTTGTGGTAACAAAAAGAGCCCAAGCAAGTCCTACCTGACAGGGGAGGGATAGCTATGGGATAGAAACAACTGAGGATCATTATTGTGGGAGAGAAGGTTGGTGACTAGTACACCAATGGGAGGAACACCTCCTTCATATCCATTCTAACAGGATGACAAGAGTTCTAGTTGGTCAGTGTAGACTTCTCTAGAGGCGAGGTGGACTTTGCCTGTCGCTAAGGAGGATGATGCCAGCCAACAGTTCGTGACGAGAGGAGTTGTTGCATACGATGATGTTTGAGTCTATTATCCCTGGAGGAGCAATTAGATGATCCCAGTACTATCCCTAAAGGAGAAGTCAGATGAGTCCCAATGCAACTAGGATCTACACACACAACTTCCAAGATAGAGTACACATCTACATTGACGAGTATTGTTGCTGGACTTACTCTAAGATGAGATATATCTTCATAAAACTATCCTTTCCGTTGGATAGTTATTGATGCAATCTGTTGGTTAATGGGAAATATGTTAGTAAAATTTTATTTTTGTTGTCTATCTGATACCGTATTTTCCTATAGTGGTATCAATGCCACATCAATTAATTATGTTTTAGAATAATCGATATGATCAGATTTTTTATCGAGTTTATTTATTGCATGCAATGTGAATATTTAAACTGGTTGATGTGCATGTACGACTAATCACCACATGATAACCCAAATGAATATATATATGCAATTTACACGTGTCGTCCTAAAAGTAAATTTTGATGGTGGGTGTGTAGCATGATTATGGCCAGTAACCCCTATTATCTATGCATAATTGTGTGGTTGGTTTATCTTGTTTATCTCGGTCTGTGAATTGATCCTCTCTCTTATCTTCCCAATGTAAAAATATTATTCTCTTCTACCTTTGCTCCCTCAAATGTAACTTGAGCTTTCTCCATAGTTATGTAAAAGTAGGATAGTTTACTTTCTTGTTTTGATAATGAAAAAAGACGCCAACTGATTGCACAGAGGATCCGAGCCAACCAGATGGAGGGTCTGAGTTGACGGGATGGTGGGACCAAGATGACAATTTGGTAGGACCAAGACGATCGATTGGAGAGCTGACCAGAAGCCTGAAGGACTAGATGAGATGACCATTTGGAGGAGCCAAATGATTGACTACAGGATGACCAACTGATTAGTTAGAGGAGCCAGACAACTGGCTAGAGGTGACCAACTGACTGGCCAGGAGGCAAGCTGACCGGTTTAAAGGTTGGACCAGTCAACCCAAATTGACAAGCATGGATCTTTATCAACAACAAGTTTCTGCATGTGATGTGGACCTAGGTTGTGGTAATTGTTGACTTGAGAGTTATACATTGCCCATATTTTGATAAATGACTTAACCATTCCATTCCTATGTATCTAATATGTTTGTTTAAGATTGATTTCAAGCTTTAGGTACATGAAAAGGATCAAATCACACATGCCCTAGCTTGTTCAAGTTCAAGTCAAAAGCAATGCAAGTGTGTGTTTTGGGAAATCACTCCAAATGACCTTATTTTTGTAATCACTTGTATTGATGATATGACATGTAACTAAGATGAGAAAAAATCAGGGACAATTAATTCCAAGATTTAATCACTCAAATGTCAATTTAGGAAATTTGTCAGAGGATGTTTATCGCTTGAGTTGGAAACTCGACCGATCCAGTGATAGATTTTATGGAGAGACCAAACGGTCGAGTTGTACACTCACAATACTCGACCGACCTTGTTTTATATATGGTGATCTGGTTTCTTATATATTAATTCATACATAATATATGTTTTGCAGATACTTACACAAGATCTGTAAAGAATTTTCATTTACCCATGTGGAATTTTTAATTCCATCTTTGATTAGTCTTGTATATAAAGACCCTTCATCAGTTACCTTATACTGCTCTATCACTTTTAAATATTTTGGTAAAAAGAAGAAGAGCGTGCTAATAGCTCCATTCAATGTTAAGTAAGCTTACTTTGCTTATAATTTGGGCTTAAGAAAATTACACTATTGTAGATTTTGAGTTGTATATTTTGAACTTTCTTATCTCTAGTGGTAAGCATTGGGAGTTACTAGTTATTGTCCCCAAGACATTCATTGTTTATTATCTAAATCCTAAGGGGAAGAAATTAGACATGCATAGACACGTAATGAAAAGGCCATTATTCACGTGAGAAATTTTTCATATTTATATCCATTAACATCTATTATTACATTACTATTTAGTAATGCAATTTAATGTGTTATATTAACATGTAGGGCTTTAAAAGATTTCAAAAAAGCTGGAGGAAACATGTGCAAGACAAAGAATAAACCATTAGTTTGCGAGAATATGAATGTAGTTTCCTGACTCCAATGTATATATTATTTATGTGAACTATGCTTGCTTTTATTTATTAACATTTTATATGTTGAAATTTATAGTGTGCTAAACAAAACAATGGGTGGGCATGTTCATACTATATGATGTGATATATGGACCTAATTGTCAGATATGCTGCACTAGAAATCGATACCACACAACATGTATTATATAGTCTTATTAGATAATATGAAATATATCAATCTTATTAATTATATATACATGTCATTCTCTTTATAGGTGTTTAAAACTAGTGACTTTATTATAGGTGAAAAGTTATTAGATGTACATATCCCCTATACGATGGAACAATTAGATGATATAAGAGAACAATGGGCAAAAGCCTTAGAAGCACTGGGAATTTTTTATTATCATTGGAGTATTGATGATGACGACGATGATGATAAAGAATTACATTTCTAAACTTTGATGTCATAATATTATTTCTATATTTGATGACATGTTAAATTTTGAAAGACACACTTATATATACATATCTGAATGAATTTTTTTAAATTGTCTTATCTATATACATGTGTGTGAATGTGAAGATGAATGGATGTGCTACATGTGTGTGAATGTGAAAAGAGATGAATGAATCAAACTGCAGGTTGCTACATGTGTGTGAATATGAAATGGAGGAATGAATGGAACTACAAGTTTCTACATGTGTGTGAATCATATGAATCAATTAAATGTGCTTATACATGCGTGTGAATCACATGATCTATATATAATATTGTCCATCTTGTTAGTATTGTAGGTTTGTGGCCTATTGTTGGCTGAAATTAGAGGATTCTATAAACCTACAGTTCAGAACTACAGGTTCTGCATCTTGCTGACCAACCGGACAACAGGCCTACAAGTTGTTAAGAAAAAAACATTGTCGTCGGTTAAATGAAAAAAACTGACGACGAATGTCCAACTCATCGGTTAATTATAGTAAACTGATGCCTTTTGTTCTAATGGTGTTAGTTATTTTTTGGTTATCTAAAAAAGGTCAATAAGTTGAGGTTAATGAAGTCGATTATTTATAGAAAACTGACAACTATGGTCTAACCAGGGGCCACTTTTTTTTTTTGGGATGGAGAATTGCGTCGGTTTTGAATGAATAATCGACGTCTATGGTCCCACTACTGACAGTTCTTTTTTTGGTTGCAATCGAGGATGGCTCTATGTCATCAATTTTGTAATCGATGCTGAAGGCATCTACTTTTAGTGTCCCCACTTGGGTGTCGCTTGGAAACTAACATCAAAAGTCTTATTTAACTGACATTAAAGGCAATATCAATACTAGTGACTCATCCTAGAGTAGTACTAGGATGGGTGACCGGTCGGGAAGTTTATCCTAACTTGCATGTGAGTGAAGACAAAGTATGCAATTAAGGCTAGTAGTAGTCTGTGGGTCCAGTCGTCATTCCTGGAACTCTACTAGATCCTTGGGTAGTGGGCCCCTGGTGTTACAAATGGTATCAAAGTCAATTTCCCTCCAGTAGGTGGACCCACATAGACATGTGACATGCTAGTCTTATGATGTATGGTGCAGGAAAGTTGGAAAGGGCTACCAATTGAGATGATATGGAGCCTCCCTTGCGCCGGTAGCCATGGATGGGAGTTGGGTGTACATGGGATATTATGGGTGCACGTTGAAATGGAGAAGAGATTATGAGGTTGTGTAGTTGAGCCTTAACAAGGACGTAAAGAATGTAAGTGGGGGAGATTGTAACATCCCAAGTCTTGAGGTCTAAGATAAAATTATCTTAAAAGAAATGATTGGACTACCCATATCACCAAGGTGTACCTCCTTTTTAGGGAGCCCATCACTAAAGAACTATGTGGTTAAGTATTCTCAACCCATAGTAGTACTAGGACAAGTGATCGGTCAAAAAAGTTATCCTGACTTGTGTGTGAGTGATGACAAAGTGTGCAGTTAAGACTAGTGGTGGTCAGTAGGGCCAGTCTTCATTCCTAAAACTTTACTAGAGCCTTAGGCAGTGGGCCGAAGTGTTATAGGATTTAACTCTAAATGTTATTATCTCAGAGATTTTATAGATTCTACATCACAATTAGGAGTTACTAGCAATTTTCATAATTTTTTTACTTTGAATTGCTATTCATTACACATGATATGAGCATTATGCATATAAATTAATATATAAGATATTTAAGCATCAACAAACTAATATAGATATCCTATAATATTCTCCTCCTTTTTCTAATAATTTTGATACCTTATTTGTATTTTGGACATCAGAGTTATTTATGATGAATTCATGATCTGGGATTTTCTTACCTTTCATCCCATAGAAGCTTCCACATGCCAATTAAGGTCGTAATTCATGCCTCTTGCGACTATCTTGGGATGGGACAGTCAATTTTCTTATTGGCTCATTGGTTGGACTAGACAACCCTTCCCCTCCTCATCTCTCGCAGTCTCACACACCCAAACACATCCTTCACTCTATTTGTGAACTGCTACCGTCGCAAGGGACTGCTCTGGTGATCAATTTATGAACATACACCCTGGCTCTCCTCTCGTCTCTGTGCTATCATCTTTGTCCCTTTGGTACAGTTGTTCTAGTATGAAATAATCCTTATCCTATTCTCTATAGTCCCACATTCATGACCTCGACGGACATGGACATTGTAGTGGGAGGAGGTGGAAAAACTATAACACCTCTCTCCCTCATATCAATACCTAATCACAACTGCCTACAAGCCCTTCTTATTCTCCAATATACTCTAGTCTATCAACCACCATTAGTCTATCCTCTAAGAATTGAGGTTACAATTGACTCTCTTAATTCTTCATTGTTGTTTTGGGCCAAAAAGATTTATGGTAGAAGCTCCTCCTTTAAGTCTTCTCCTCCTAGTTGTGACTTATTTCTGGAAATGGAGAAGACATGATGAGGTATTGGTGAAATTACCACATTTCTCGACCATCTATCTTGGAAGTGGGATCAAAAGATATATTTCATCGTAGAAAATCACTCCCCTTGCACAGAATCCATCATGGGCCACGATCAACAAGTAGTGTGATGTGGTTGTTCACTATTCACATTCATTATTGTTACCACAAGGTTGAATACATAACCATAGTTGTTGCTTTATTATTTGTTTCTGAAATGAAGCTTACACAAAATATAATATGGAATCATGCTTCTTAATGGGCACAACGCCTAGTTTATCGATCCACAACCATTATTTCGCCACATAGCCCATTGAATACCAAAAGGGCTAATGACAAGGCTACAATTTAAAATAGGAAAAAAAATCAAGGTCCTTCTCATCAAACACACAAAATTTCTTCATTTTCAAAACTCAATAACTTCTTCTAGGAACCTCCATTCTTCATTAAATATTAACTACAACTCTATCATCATAACCAACATTCTAATCAATTTTTGGACAAATAATCATTAGTTTAACCAATCAATTAAATATTACAAAAGATATAAAGTCAGGGATATTAGCCATAAAATCAATGGCAAGTATTCTCCAAACTTCATGAAAATAATCTATTCTCTTAATATAGTCCAAATTCATGAATCCTTCTAACTCATTAGGTATCCAAATACTCCAAAACTTCACTCCATCACATCCTACACATGTTAAAAGATATTTTGTCCTTTAAGTTAAGCCAAAACACAATTCATAACACTTTGGCATTTGATATTGTTGCGAGGAGAACAAAATGACTGATAAAAATTGAATGAATGAATTTCTAAATACATTACATAATTTCATCTTAATGTATATGTTTTTCGTACTTCAACTAATACAACTAGTGAATTCAATCATGTTGAGTCGAGGTTGATCTTTTCTATATTCCTTGTTGAATATAGTCAGTTAGGTTTAGTTATGACATTTTTATTTATGAATTTTTATTTTACATGGCCACCATTATGTGATAAATCCTCCTTTTATTGTCACACAGTGCCATTTGTGACACCAAAGTGTCCTCTATGGTGCATGCATCCTCTGTTGGCACATATTATCCTCTATGACATTAAAGTGTCCTCTTTGGTGTAACATACCTTCTATTGGCATGTAGTGCCCTCTATGACACCTACACTGTCCTCAGAACAATATTATACTCCCAAGGAAGAAATTATCATATCATATATAATTAGGATTATGATGTCCTATTAATTTCACAATTCCAAATCTCTATCTTAAAATTAGATTGTCTTATCTTCAAATATAAAACTCTACTCTTTGATGAAAACTAAATCTAGCTCTAAAATTCTAAGAGAAATCTATTTCAATTCAAACAACAAATTGAATACTTTATTATGATAACTGAATTTTATAGTTTTAAATATAAAAATATGGGATCTTTATGTATGGTAGGAAAGATGATATTACTGCAAGTCTATATTACTCAAGACGAAATTACCAAAAATATAAGAACTTGAGGATATGATAATAGTATGACTATTGCATAAATGAATATACTTTGGATCTAATAATTTAGACTAATTGTCTTAATTTGATACAAGGACAAGAATTTAAAGGGCATGGCTCAACTACATTTAGCGAGTATGAAATCACATCTTGTGTTAGGAATCTGATCACAACTCCACATCTCATGTAGAACCTCATGAAGTTTCTATTAGCTTTCTGATTTATCCTTATAGGTTATACTTTGGGGTCAAGTAGGTATTTCCTTTTATATTAGAATTTCATACTCCATCTAGTTTAAATAAAGATCTAACCCCATTCTCTCTATTTACCATATTGATCCTCACTATGATATAGGTTTGTTTGACCACAATAATCATTCCATCCTTGTTACACTTTAACTCAATACTCTAATAATTGAACTAGGATATAGAACACACGTTTGGGTCAACTACATCAAATAATTTCACTTATCCATCATGAGTGGTTTTATTACCTTGAACCTGTATCAACTACCTATATTGTTTTAGACATTTATCAGCTATTACTGGTATATCTAGAATCAAATTAATTTTGAAAACTTTAGTTGGGGTTTATAACATGTTAATATAACCATGAACATATAATTTTATTATAACATATAATTACATATCCAAGATAGCTCAAATGCTCAAAATGTCATAAGGTGCTTATACTATTTTTCATAATCTTTACTGATTGTCGTAGTATTTCACATTCCTATATTGGGGTTCCTAGCCCTAATGTGATTTTTAAATCAAGAAACTAAGGATCAAATTGTTATCATCTAATAAGAAAAAGGATGAGGAAATATGGGGGATACACGGTGTCTGGCGACATGAAGGAGAAAGTGTTGGATACTAACCAAGACTTTGATCTAGGACATGGATCGAGCAATGATTCGAGGGATCTAGGAAGAGATAACATGACTTCAAGATAGATAAAGGATATAAAAAGTTCATACATGGGTAAAATTTTGGTGTAATTTTAAATTTAAAATCATTTTGACTCACTCACCCCCGCAAGTATACTTGTCGTTGTATTTAAGGTCATTTCCCAAGAGTGATGAACTTCAACAATCTAGACTTTTTTAGGAAGACAGGTTTTGTTATGTTAACTGAGAAATTTAAGAAAAAGAGACAACAAAAATCACTTATAGAAAGGATAAATTGGATTAAGAATTCTTAAGTATAGGGTTTGACTATCACAATGTCTTGAAACAACAACAAAATTTACAACTAAGCAATATAATCACAAAGGAATATTCAAGCTCTACACCCCACCCGGTATCATAGAATGGTTCGACCCTTGTATAGCACCATCGTTCATATATTCATAATAAAACCACCAAAACCATGAAATCCTCTTCACTTCCTAGCCACTTTTGTGGTCAAGGTAACAAAGCTACAAAAAACACCTCCTTACTTCAACATATACCTTCCCAATATATACAAGAAGCATAAACATACATAAAAGATGGTCGGTCAAGCATTATTGTAAAATAGACACTTATTCACCTTTAGAACAATGATTAAACTACATTAAGTAAGAAGTTTGTTGTTCAATGTACATGATATGGGAGTTACTCCTCCATGCCCAGGAAAGAGAGATCAAATCATCCATGGATGTAGAAAGTAGATACAAGCTGTAACAAATAGAGTTGGACATCAATAAAGAATGAAATGAACTTGTATTTTTGTAGAAGAAGTAGGATAGAGTGGGAACTCTGGTCAAGGAGTTATGACTTCACCCTTGTTGTTGACTACTCTCAAGAAGCCTCCAGTCTATGTTGGAGAGAAGAAAATAGTTGAAGATCTCTAGTTCAACCCTCAAAGAAAAAGTTAGAAAGAGGAAGAAGTTTCTCTCTTGGGAAACCAACTTTCTCCCCTTGGATGCTTTCAACTAGTCCTTTCTCTTATCTACTCTATTCCCACTCCAAATGATCTGAAAAAATCTGTGACAATTGTCCCAAGATGGCTTGGGGTCATATATATAAGCTCGGGGTTCGGGACACTTACCTTTGTGTTTGAGTGAAATTTGCAAGAGACACGATGTGTAGATTGAGCTACATAGTGTGCCACTAGTGTATCCTTATATCATAAGTGATCTACTGGGAAGCACACAGTGTTTCATTGGGACACAATGCGTTTCTAGATGTTAGTAAAATTTTGATCACAAATCTTACACTAACACGACTTGTTGAATCTCAACACGACATGTATCTAATCTCGACACAATGGTCAAAATTGAACATGGCATGTTGTTGATCTGCTGGTCTAGATTTTTCCTACAATACATAGTGTGGAAATCTCAAAATGGTGTGTTGCTAACTGTTGCTCTAGATTTTGTACTACAATATGGGGTGTCGATATCTCAAATGTGGAACATTGGGGTTCAGTCCATGGATGAAATAATGGTTTTTTTGTCTGCATTTTGATGCCAAACTGTTGTACCTACAATAAAAAAATGTGACAAGTGAAGGTAATAAAAAAGTGGAAAATCAGCATGATGAGAGGCAAATTTAAGCAAAAACGAATTGATAAGTGCATGCAATAGTAAGTAAAAAGGCAACACATATCATGTATATCATATACTCGTAGCAGAGGCAGGCTTGTTGCTTCAATACACATGTATGTTAGGATATGTATTCCATTCTCTATTAATAGATCGACACACTCAGGAGCACAGAGGCTTGAATATAGAGGTGTTTTGGATCGATACTAATCCAACTACACTCAAGAAAACCCGTATCCGAGAGGAACCTACAAACCGTAATATGGACATTAAGAAAGAAACAAAATAAGTGGAGCCAAAAGAACCATTATCCATTCACAAAGTGGTGATTGGTGATCTTACCATAGAGATTTACATATTCTTCCTGAATTTTTTTTTTGAAGAAAATCATATGTAGTCAATGTGACACTGGGAAAAATTGACAAAAAACCAGCCTTGGCCATCGATCTAGACATAGAGGAAAAGCTCATGTGGCCATGGAAGTATGCAGTTGTTGTCTGGTTAATAGAAATAGAGATTGGATATATGACTCTGAAGGAGATGTTGTAATTGCAATGGAATTTGACATGAAGATTCAACATGTATGAAATCGAGTTGGTTCACTTCATGGTGAACTTATTGTGCAAGAAGATTATGAGAATGCACTCACATGATGCCAACACAAACTTTTCAAGCATAATAGTGTTACCTGGGAATGGTCTCTCACCTTCAGGTCTACAGAGGACCTACCAAAATTTATATTTGCATGGGTTCAAATCATTAATCTCCCACTTCATCTATATGTACCAACCATATTTGAATATGACATGGCCCTTGGGGGATGATAAAACTAGATTCTCACATACAAGAAGGACTCAGAGCAAATTTGTAGGACTTGCAGTTGAAGTTAGCACAAGGAAAGATCTAATTGTTCCCATATTAATCAATGGAATTGAGTATGAAGTGGAGTATGACTTCTCTTTTGCTTGATTGACATATTACAGAGATGGACATAAACTCCACCAGAAAATAATGGAGAACAACCAAGGACAGAAACACTAGTAACTATTGTCTTCCCAACCAACCAAACCAACAATGAATGGCAAACATAGAAAAGGAGACAAAGGGTCAGAAGGAGACAAGGGAATGCACGTGAGACACATGTTGATGCTAGTCTCAACACAAATATGCTTGCCAATATAGTGAAAAAAGAACTATCGATTCTTAGGAAGGGGCATAGAAGGACAATGAAGCATACATGAAATAGTACGAAAACCACATGACACCAACTACGGTATTGAAGAAAAAGAAGATGGTGGTGATGGTGCAAAATGTAAAAAAAAAGAATACTCTTGGAGAAAGATTTAGAACAATAAAAGCATACAACAAGATGAAGAATTTTTCCAGGAGTAGTGGAAAAGATGAGTAGGCTAAGATACACATAGTGGTGATTCCCGATGTGGATGAAAACATTGATGTCCTAGATGAGCAAAAAATGGCAAGATGAACATATCATCACCTGAATTTGCAAACTGTTCCCCATTTAGTACACCCAATGCAACTGTATGCCATGTAACTGATAAGAATGTGACGCCAAAAAAGTCTACTAGAAGGATTATCAAAGGAAGTTGGACCAATATGAAGAGGAGTGGAATAGCGAGGAACGTAGATAAGAAAAGAAGAAAAACTCTAGGTTGTTGAACACTATGATGAGGGAGGATAAATAGGTTGATCAAGAGAAGGGAAGGACAAAGAAAATCAGTAGCCTTCTCTTGATAGTTGATTCATATAGTTATCACATACAATTATTTGATGATAGATATGCTAAACTTATTGTGCTAGAACATAAAATGCATCATAAATTATGACACTTGTCAGACCTTGAAACATTATATCTCCATCCAGAAACATGTTGTTTTAGCAATCATAGAGCCTCACTTTGGTGCATGAAATGCTACTACAACCATCAAATGGTTAGGTTTCACAAACCCTCCTAGATCAGTGGCTCTTGGATATGCAGGAGGAATATGGGTCTACTAGAATGAAGCTCGATGCAAGGTATACATCATCAGTAACCTTAAGTGTGTATTACATTTATGATTTATGACTCCACTATGGATACTTTTATATATTACAATCCTTAATTTACTATGAGGAATCTTCTTTGGAAACACTTAGTAGATACGAGACACATAGACACTGAACAAAAGATTTCAACATAACTATGGTGTTGTTTGAAAGCAGCAGAGGAAAGACTTACAACTATGTTGAAGCTCATCCCTTTAGCAATATACTTCTTGAATTCGGTTTTTAGATCTTGGTATTTATGGATAATGATTTATTTACAAAAGTGGTTTGCATAAAAAAGGGATTGGATAGGGTCATGACCAATGACACATTCATCTTACAATATCCTGAGATTGTGGTAACTCATCTCCCTAGGGTGGAATCTGACCATTTCCCTCTCCTAGTCAAGACAAGGAGGAGGCAGAGAAGGAATCTTATATTTGTGACCAAATCATCCTAGAATGGAAATCAAGACTTACAACACATTTTAGAGGTGATTTAGCATGGTAGACTTGAATTCAATAAAGCCGCAAAACTAACCCAAACCAAGATATGTAGCTGGGATCCAAATGTGCGAAGAAAGAAATGCCAGAGTAAAGATAAGCTTCTCAGAAACATTGACTTGCTCCAAAAAAACTTGGCAGTGAACTATGATCCTATGACTGATAGGTTGTGCATAGAAGTGCAAGTGAAACTAACCCAAATTTGTAGGAGAGGAATGGAAGAAAATGAGTCATATCTACTGGCTCAAAGATGGGCATTAATATGAGAGTTTACCATGCATACATCAACCAAAGGCATCATAGAATACTATATACTTGGTGAAAAACCTTTGAAGGTAAGTTAGTTTCTGATGAATAGGAGCTTATGAGACTTCTTGCTTATTACATCAAGGGGATATTCATTGCCCCAACTTGATAAAATGAGGATGCTACACATATCATACCATTATCTTTATTTAAAATGAGTGAAATCCAAATATAGGTGATCACATGTAAACTAAAAAGGAAGGAAATATTGACAATTGTGAATACTATGAACCTCTACAAAGATGCAACTTGACGGGGTCACAACATTGTTCATGCAAAGAAAGTGGGATGTCATTGTGGACTTAGTGTGTAAAACAATCAAGAATGCATTGGTAGGCACCACCATCATCCTCAGACCCGACTAGCAGCGTCCTCATACCCAAATGGTGGAAGCATGAACTATGTAGTCATTTCAAATCTATCTCCATAAATATTTTTGGTATTAAACATTGATTAAAGTTGGTCATGGGATGGTTCAAGCGGTGGATGCCCAAATGGATCTCACTTAGTTAGTGTAATTTTGAGATAGGAAGGGAGATTATGGATAATATCATTCCAGTGCAGGAGATTATACACAGAATGAAGCGGAAAGCCTCGACAAAAACCATGAAAATGAAGGTGGATTTAACTAAGGAATATGACAAAATGGCTTGGATCTTTATTGAGGAAACTTTTCTCAGACTCAAAATGCCTGAGAACATAAGGAAACTTATTATGAGCTCTATTTCAGGGGGAAGAATTAAAATTGGAAACCGAGAGCTCTTAGTCATTCTAAAACTCCACTAGGCTAAGAAAAGGGAACTCCTTGTCTATCTATTCGTATGTACTCTGCATTGAAAGGCTTAAACAATTGATATAAAAATGAGTAGAGAGGAAGAAATGAAGTCACGTAAAACTGACTGGGAACCGGATGAAGATTGCACATTTGTGTTTTGTCGATGATCTCATTCATTTTTCTAAGGTTGACAAGAAGGACATCCAAACAATCATCAACCAGTTTAGTGATTTTGAAAGGCATCTAGGAAACTAGTCTCAGTTGAAAAAATAAGAATTTTCTTTACCAAGAGCATGTCACAAGCTATGAGAAAGGAGATATGTGAGAGTAGTGGATTTTTAAAAAACATTGACTTGGGGAATTATCTTGATGTCCACATAATTCATTCTAGAATCATCAAAAGCATCAATGCTGAAATTTTGGAGAAGATCACCTGCAAAATCAACACATAATCTGTGATATGTCTATCCCTTTTTGGAAGAATCATTCTGTCAAAGGCAATATCGGTGTCTATCTTGACTTATGTCATGCAAACGGAGATGGTACCACTAAATCTATGTAATCGGGTGTATGGTACCATACATAGTTTATCTGGGAAGGAAACAAAGAATACAGAGCAGTATCTCTAGTAGCACGGAAAAAAATCATTAGCAAAAAAGAAAATGGGGTCTAGGAATGAAATCCATGAGGGATGAAATCAAGCACTGATCCTCAAGAATGATTAGGCAATCAGTAGAGGAAGGAAAACCACTTGGTGCCAAAAAATGACTAAGAGATACAATGAGTATAGAGATAACCATCTCATAAATCTATTAACATTGGGGAGAGATGTTGTACATGGAAAGGAGTTTATAGCCCAAAATTGATAGTTAACACAAATAAGCGGAGAAAGTACCAATGTACGGGAAGACCAGTGGGTTTTGAAAGGAGGTGTACTACAAGATTGCATGACAAAACCACTACCTAATGAGCTCACAGACCTGAAGGAATGGCCACCTGTAGACATAAACAACTTGTTATGGCCTGGTTGATCTAGAAGGTAAATGGGATCACTATTCTTGATGGAATGGTCACCTGTAAAAATAGTCAAACATTATAAGGATCAAGACACCAATCAAATGCTCTATGCATGATGTCAGAACATGGAAGCATATTGTTAGTTGCATGTTCTCCACCAAATCCATGTATACCATCCTCAGATATAGAAAATAAATAGAAAGATATCGACACTAGAAGATCATATGGGGGATTAAAGTGAAGGAAAAAAAGTCTTGTGGTTATTGATCGACATCGCTATTCTCACAAACTTCATAAGAATGAAGAGGAAGATGATGATTGATGGTTTGTGCAGGAGATGCAACAATTAGGTGGAAACCATCATGCACACATTAAGAGACTGTGAACTTGTGAGAGGTATCTGACTAGAAATCTTATCGAATGTCTATGTGGATAAATTTTATAATGAGAAAAATATTACAAATGGGCTCAGCTAGAGCATGCGAGGCAAAGTGGACATGTGACAACCTTCCTAATCTCTGATTGGTACATTTAGAAATGCTAAAATGCTAGGTTTCTGAGAAGAAAGCTATGAACTCAACCCATAAAGTCAATTATATCAAATGAAGGTGAAAATTGAATGACACAACCTGGAAGGGAACTCCCTTACCCAACGGAAAAGCACCAATGCAAAGTTGGATTAAACCATCAGAGGGGCACATCCTGTTTAATTAGCGATTGTAAGATTTCATTTGATAATGCTTGCAAGAGGAGGGCAGGATGAATAAGAAAGCCTCCTGACTTAATTAAAAAAAAATATTAACACTGGCGTGGCTAGTAAAATTAAGAGATGTGCCATTGTTGCAATTTCTAGGGACATCAAGGGTTTGCAGAAAGGAGGGATAAGTGACAACATGGTTGCTAGTTGTGTCCTAGATGAAAAATTATGTGCCATCCAGTTAGCTTTGGAGGTGGCAGAAGGATGCAAGCTTGCAGATGTGGTGGTTGTAAATGATAGCCAAGTCACAAATCACATGATCAATGAGGATCACAGTTTTAACCCACTAAATGTTAATTGGATAGTAGGCATCCAAAGGAGACTGCAAGAGAACTGGAGAGTGGTGTCTAAAAACTAAGAAAGGAATAAAGTGGAAAATTGGATTGTCAAAGATCATCTTGAAAATAATCACATGCCTTATTGCTATATAAGACCACTCAAGAGGTAATAAACTCCAACCCTACTAAACTATATAATAGTAGTAGTACTACTAGGTATAATCATAAAAAATTATCAAATTTTTATAATGCATTTATGGGTCTTCTTGCAAGAGAAGGGCGAGATGAATAGATAGTCTTCTGGCTTCCCCAAAAACACATTAACATGAAAATCAAGGTCATCAAAAGAATTATACATCATGGTATTATGCTAATGACATATTTCCTATTTACTTAATCATCTATAGACATATATAAGGATATTCTCTCATTTGCATCACTCCTTGTGTAAAGTTAATCCATACTAAGTATCAGACACTAACTCTAAGTTTATAGAATGGCACCTATACTTTTATCTTTGGAAGCTTTCAAAGTCCGTAAATGTTGTTGAGATACTATAAGGCTTTGGCACAACTCAATCTCTCTCATCTTTGTGTGAGAAGGCTTCCAAAGTGGTTATTGAGTCAAACGTTTTCTATTTGGTCTAGAACGGAAGCCAGCATAACTACAATGTTTGTGGCGTATGCTTCGGAATATTTGAGATTTACTATGGACGAAGTCTTTATGTAAGTCACCAACCCTATGAGAATTAATACCTAATGCAATCAACTCCTCTAGCAATCCTTTCCTTGTCTATTAACCCAAGGGGTATGAATTGTCAGTTACGATGCATTTATTAGATTCCTTCTAAAACAGATCTGATTATGTTATATCATATCAGTGAATTGACCACAAACTGACCTACACGCCTAAGTCCCTATACTCATGTGTATTCAAAATACTACACTAATACTTTTGCTTTTCTTTTTTCTCTACCCGCAATAATGTCACCGTCATCTAAACTACCTAATTATAGTAACAATGTATTACATGTCTCACTCGTATTTGGCAAATTCGTTATCTATTGTACTTTTGCAAAGGTTTTCAAAGATGCACTTATGTATCGTGGAGGCATAGTAAGACTATCGTTATGAGATTGTATACCATATTTTAGTCTATT
This sequence comes from Alisma plantago-aquatica, assembly GCA_963693085.1. NCBI lineage: Eukaryota > Viridiplantae > Streptophyta > Magnoliopsida > Alismatales > Alismataceae > Alisma > Alisma plantago-aquatica. The sequence goes on along the minus strand of OY856412.1, from coordinate 919,099,707 downwards.
TGTGTCCATAAGTATAAAACATGGAATAATAAAGATTGTGGTCAAATCATACGGGAGTTAAGAGTCTATAATTGGATGAATATGTTACTTTCAAATATAAACACGTGAATTAATCTCATATTCCTAAGTAGAGTAATTATCACTGAACATTAATAGTAGTAGCACTCAAAACATCATCATTAAAAATATCAAATATCAATGGTTAAATGAATTATGTATTAAAAACAAGCTCCGAATCATCATAATGAGGCTTCCTATAATTCATCCTTTTACTCGAAATGTTTATTATTATTATTATTATTATTTATAGAAAATTGGGTAAGTATATTCCAAAAACCCCGAAAAGGGGACAAAATACAAGTCACACCTTCACATGTGACTACAAGCTCCTAGGAATTGGTTACAGTAGATCCCAATTCCTAGCAATAATAGGAGGTACATCAAGACATGATTTAAAGGTAAAGCACATTCTCTGGATTTCAAGAGCAAGCTGGTTGAAGATGACAACGAAGTCATAAGCGCCACCATTATGCATATGTTTATTGCGTTCAACCCAAACAAGGTGGACAACACCAGTAATAGCCCAGAGTTCAATGATTTTGGCATGTTTTGACCTCTTACTAGGGATGAGCATCAGGTCGGGCTATATTGGGTTTTGTCTGTCCCAAACCCAAACTCACATTTTAAAGTGGGTTGCGGGCCGGGTTTGGGCCCGGATAAAATTGATGAATGTCGGCCCGTACCCGGCCCATGTAAGAATGCTGGGTTTCGGATCGGGTTCGGGTTTTCCCATATAATGTCGAATGAGCATACTAAAGTTTACTAGATTTAACTTGCTAACATAAAGACTAAATTAGCATGATATATAATTTGTGATGAACCTTGAAAAAATTATACTTTGTGACCTATGTAGTCGAATATGTATACCTTAGTTGTGTGATCCCCTATAGCAATGAAATAGATATTGAAAGAGCAAAAAATTATTTTCTCGTACATGTGAATGTATGAGACTGAAAAAGTAATGGAATCTATAATGTTGTGACTTTTTTCATCCTCTATTTGTATGTATATACAATGAAATGGGTGTCGGATTCTATATTTTATTCAGTTGTTAAAATATGCATAGTAAACAACAAAATGTTCCATTTGAATGACACAATGAGATCAAAACAAATAAATCAAGTATGTCCATCCATGTCAATGATGTTTATCTTACTAGTTAGTTCACCAATCATGTAGATTGATTACAAATTATCCATGTTGCCATTGGTTGGATACGTAGTACATATTGCATTAAGAAATCTGTATGTTTTTCTTTCAGGACAAATATAGATGTATACATGTATAATTTGTATATAAAATCTAATCTGGGTATTCGGGTTTTCGGGCCTGGGTTTATCCCAGTCCGTACCCGGTCCAAATAAAATATGGGTTTAAATTTTAGGCCCGGCCCACCTGTATTATAAATTGGGTTCGGATCTGGATCGAGTTATGCGGGCTGGGTAGAGGGTCGGATCGGGCCGGCCCGGCCCGATGCTCATCCCTACCTCTTACCAAGGTTATCTAGGTAGTCATAAAGAGAATAAGAGGATCTGATGTTGAGTTTAAGCTGAGCTCGACCCCAAATATATCTCCAAAATTTATAGCCATCAAATAGATGAGCAACCGAGTCATTGTGTTGGCCACACAATAAGCAAGCAGGGACAGGAGCACCCGACTAGGAGCTAATCTTTTCCAGTGTAGGAAGGATATTGATAAGAGCTCTAAAGTAGGTGAGGCTCCACCTAGGATAATACTTAGAGGACCAAAGATTTCCATAAACTTTATCGATTGGATGCTTTTGCCTGACATTCTCCCAAAGATCCCTGTCCGCCCACATAGAGAAGGAAGACCAAAGAGCTACCATACGCCTATGACAAGTAGAGCCACCTCTGGCATAGGTATCCAAGGAATCACCATACCTACAAGACAACCATGAGCTCCATATGCTTTGTGCTTGAGTGAACCTCTTAGTACGACGTAAAGTATGATAATCAATGATCTTGTCAAGTCTCTTAAGGCCAAGTCCACCTTCAGATAAAGGGTAGGGCAATCGAGCCCAGCAAGAGGGATGCACAGAACTGCCCCATAAGAAATCAGAGAGTAGCAACTCCATCCTATGTAACACAGCTGGAGGAATTTTACCCATTCACATCCAGTAGCTAATCAAACCCATTGCACAGTGTTTAATGAGAACAAGACGACCAGCCATAGAGATTAGTAGTATATATATATATATATATATATATATATATATATATATATATATATATATATATATATATATATATATATATATATATACTAATATATAGAGTTAGGCTAGAATACACTCGAGTGTATAGATCGCACCATACATCTCAATGGTATTTGCCTATCTAGACCACATTTTTTCAAAATCTAATCCATTTATCTTCATTGTTACAATAGTAGTAGTCCACATACAAAATTTGAGCTCATTTGGACGAGTGTAAGTCACTCAACCAAGGAGAATAAAATCGACGCTTAAAACTAATTTGATATGCATGATTTTTGCCTCCTTTAGATGGATGACCTATAAATGTCCAAATGATCTGGAATTTATTATATAGTATGTTATTAAGATATATAAGAAGATTGATGGTTTAGATTTTTAAACTAACTGCTTCATGATGGAAAACAATTGAGGTGTATTGTGTCTCTGGTAAACTCGTGTGTATTCCAGATTCAATATATATATATATATATATATATATATATATATATATATATATATATATATATATATATGAGTCAGGCTAGTGTACACTCGAGTGTACTGGAGGCACCGTACACCTCAGTCATTTTTAAGAAGCAGTAAATTTTTGAAAAATCTAAACCGTTGATCTTCTTAATTATCATAAGAACAGACTATTTAATAAATTTTAGCTCATTTGGACACTTATAGGTCGTGCATCTAAAGGAGGCAAACATCATGTATTTCAAATTAGTTTTGTGCGTTGATTTTGTTGTCCTTGGATGAGTGACTTACACTCATCCAAATGAGTTCCAATTTTGTATGTGACCTATTATTATTGTAACCATGAAGATCACTGGATTAGATTTTGAAAAAACATGGTCTAGATAGGCAAACACCATTGGGGTGTACGGCCTAATCTGTACACTCGAGTATATTCTAGCCTGACTATATATATATATATATATATATATATATATATATATATAATATATATATATATATATATATATATATATATATACTCAGAATATGGAGTTGGACTTTGAGTTGGACAAGGATTCCTAATTGCAACCACATGCTATGAAGGCCTATAAATAGAGGTCATGGGGAGGCCGTTGAGATCATCCCACTGGTTGAGGTGTGATCCCTCTAGTTGCTTGTTAGTGCCTTCTGTTGTAGAGGGTGTCAGAGAACAAGAACGATTGCAGGAGCTCTCTTGGTTGATTAAGAGAGTCAGCGACTTTGACTTGAAGCGAAGTAACGGCTGACAGTCGGTGACACATTGGATATACATATAGAGCAGCTCTCTTGGTTGATAAGAGAGGGCCAACGACTTTACCTTGAAACAAAGTAGCGGTTGGTGGTTACAAACACAGTGTTGTCATAGTCTGACCCAGTCAGCGATCAAAACAACATCAAACAGTCTCCATAAATGACAGTGACCTCGTGAGGAGATCAAGTACAGAGGGAGGTTTTGTACACACTGGGTGCAATTCTCTTCTTCCTCATTTTTGTTCTCGTGTGGGGAGGGCTACTTGGATTTAGGGGGAATTAAATCTAGACAGTGTGAGTTGTAATCTTAATGACATAGTGTTTGTTGGCCTGTATTGTCCCTTGATTTCTCTTTCCTTGTCTTGGGGAGATTTTTTTGCGTTAAATCTGATGTTTCTTCTTTAGGTTTATACGCTTGTCGGTAATGCTTTCGCAATAACTTTTCGTCACATCTGGAACCGTATCGGTATAACATCCCAACAATATTCCCAATCTTATAGCACATATAAAACATTTCATTCATAGCCAAGTCATATATTTAGGTGGTCACTATAATAGGTTAAACAAATTGCATGACTTTGTTTCTTCCTAGTGAACAGTGTCGCCAGTCCATTGATGCAGGTATCTGATGCTTTGGGTAGGGTGGATTTTATCAAATTAACATATGTCAAAGAAGTATATACGATGATTGACATACAAGAAATCTCATTAGTACTTGAAAGTTTCAGCAGACTTTCACAAAGAAATTGGAAGAGATAGCATATATGTATTGCTGTAATAATACATCAGAAGCAAAGTTGTCTATGGTTATATAACAGAACTGTCACTATTCAACCATGTAAATCGGCTAGATAACACAGGCAGTTAGAAGCAAAGGAGAGTTACTCATCACCATCACAGACAAAGATGTTGCATAGAACTTAAGTAATGTATATGTTACCATTTAATATCAAAATGTAGTTGGCTATGGTTAAGTAGCAGTTACATGAAGATTCACTGGTCAATATCCACATGCGTATTCAGTAAGACGCATCTCCTTGATTCTGCCCATAATATACTTAAGCTCATGACGCATCACTTTGGCGAACGAACCGACTAAGAATCACAACCCCACAGACGGAGCCATCGGCAACTCCCCTCTCTGGAACACTTCCCTCCGGTAGCAATTGCCAACTCTTAACTGGGCCAAGTGCTCCTTCTCCTCCTCTGTGCAACTTTCTTCTTCCAGATCCCAACTTCTCGTCATGTTATCTAGTTCCAACTCTCTGTTCAAGATCTCGATCGTGAGATCTAACCGCCTAGATCTCTTCGTCTCTTCGAGTGCCAGCTGGTGGAGGGCTTTGTCGAGCACCGGCATAATGGCTGGACCGAAGTCAGGGAGGAAACCCGGGACCTTGGTCCACCTGTCCAAATAACGCCTGCCTCGATGATTCGATGAGTCCCAGATGCTACAGCCTGACAATTCTCCGAACAGCAATCATGACGAGAGGGAGAGGGAGAGGGAGAGGGAGAGGCGGAAGGGGTGGTGGTGGTGGCCGTAACCCTAGCGGGAGGGATGGAAAGGGAAAGGCTCCGGCCACAGAGTCGCCTTTGGCGACTTCTCCGATCAACCAACAAGGGGCTGATGGAGATGGAGGCAGGTCGACCTCGACACACCCTGATTGCGCTAGTATGGCTATACCACGGGAGAAGGAGGCGTCGGCATCCATTCAAAATCCACCCACGGAAGCTTCTCAGGCCCTTTCCCCTTCCTCTTCTCTAGTCGCAGACTGGCTGCAGAGTAGCCGAGCGGACCGAACACTGGATGAGATTGCGGCACTTGAATTTGTCGAACCATCGATCAAAGACGGGGAGTCGTGTGCATCAATCTCGAGTTCGGACTGCCCAGAACCAGATTGGGAAGATCACCTATCTATCCGCTTCATCGGGAGAAAACCTTACAAAGGTCAACTCGAGGGCTGGATCAGGCGGCGCTGGCGTCCAAGTGGCCCTATCGCTACTATTGCAGAGGAGACCGAAGGGTTCATCATCAGAGTCCAGGGCCATAGCGAAAGGGATCGCATCCTCGATGAAGGCCCTTGGTTCATGGACGGTTCCCTGTTGGTTGTTAACGCCTGGAAGCCGGGGGCTCCTCTACAACCAATCTCTCTTCAGACGGCACCTGTGTGGATAAGACTCGGGAATGCAGGGGTCCCTTGGACTCGCCAACGCATCGCGTGTGTCGCCAGTACGGTGGGTCGGACGCTTGACTTCTCCGACCACTCCATCACAGCTGGATGCCTAGGTGACGCAACTACCTGTGTTCAAGTCAGTTGCAGCTCCAAAATGCCAAGGACTGTGAAGGTGGAGGTGGATGGGGTTGTCAAGCAACTGAAGGTGGATATAGTGGCGAAGCCTCTGGTCTGTCCTACTTGCAAGCAGTTCGGTCATCGGGCGTCCTCTTGTCCAATGAAGGCTAGGAAGGCTGCCTTGAAGGCTGATCTCCAGTTCAGATTTGGTAAATCAGGAGGTGTTCGGCGAATTGTTGAAGTCAGACCTGCTAAGGTAGGGATTGAACAGGATGTAGTCCAAGATGGTATCTCCGGTCCCACTCAGGAAGAGGAGGGTCTACGTGATTCCATAGCACAGCAGATTGTTGATTTAGTTGTTTCCTCCTCTGTTTCTCATCAAACTCAGTCGAAGGGAGACCAAGCTCTTTTGGTGGAACCTGACATGTTTGGGTCTTCTCCAGAGAGTTATAATGGCACCTTAAATCTCGATTGGGAACTTGAAGTGAATAGGCAGAGAAGGGATGACTCTGGTTCTGAATCTTGGAAGATAAACAAGATCTGGGAGAGTGCGGGCTTTTCGGTTGAGTATTCTAATACTAAGGAAAAGCTGTTCACGGAAGAGGAGTGCTCCAGGGAGGACTCTACATCAGAAACTGAAGCGGAGCTGTGGGAGCATGAGCCTCCGGATGTTAGATTATGTAAGTCTAATAGAAGGAAGAAATCTCCAAGGAAGAAAAAGAAGGGGGGTTAATCCTCGATTTCTTCTTGAGATTATGGCTTTTTCAGTTGAATCTTCTCGTGGAGTCATCTAGTATCTGATATGGTGCTCGTTGTCTGCTTCCTTCTTTCTTGTTCCTCGACCCACTACTTTCAGTGATGGATTTTGATGCTATGTGTGCGAGAGGTGCAAGATGTAGGTTTGTGGTTACTGACTGCTATGTTTGGATGTCTATGGTGTGCTCTATAGGATGATGGCAGCTAGATTGGAGTTCTGTTATTCTGCAGATGGTTGAGTTAGATTGTTCTTCTATTAAGTGCAGTCTAAACAATAGTTTCAGTGTGGATATGAATTCTCTACGCTTGCTGGAGTTTTGTTTCTTTGATGCTGTCATGACCAGGCAGGGATTATATTTCATTGTAGTTCTAAGCTCGAGACACAAAGGCAGCTGGGAGTTCGTTTGCTTACTGTGTCTGCACACATTATGAGGAGGCTTCATGGATAGTGCAGCTCCTCAGTCTGGCTTGCGGCTTTGCTAGTTTTCCCTGGTGTCTTGTGCTTGTTCTCCTTGTTTATTTTTTCCTTTCCTTGTCTCCTAGGATTTTTTGTAATGGTCTATATGTCTAGACCATAGATTTTCTTTCTAGTAATCCTCTGGATTAAGAGGTGCTCCTTGTGTATCTAAAGTTTGGTTTCATATTATAGTAACACGCTTTCTCGACTAAAAAAAAAAAAATTCTCCGAACAGCTCGCAGACCAATGCGTAATCCGTAGCCATTTCCACCAAGGGGCGGTCATCTTCGCCCTTCATCTCCAGCGGCTGCACCATTACCGTTAAGGGGTCATCTCTGACGACGCAGTCCGTCATCTGTACGCGATGGACACCGACGAGGAAGACCCGTGAGCAGTTGGCCTCGTCTGGTGGGCATCCAGCCTCCGCCAGTGTTCCCACGCTGTGGAGGCGCTCAAGCAGATCTTTGCCCTCGAGCCCTGGGCGCAGGATGCAACCCTTATAATCGGTGGCGTCCTTCAGCATGAAGGCTGCCACAGTCTTCTCGGAACTTAGACTTCTCGCCAGTGATGGTTGGTTCTTCAGAAAGGCCGACGTGCCGTATCCGGGGAATAAAGGTCTACGTGGAAGAGGCACAACGACGGCGGGGAACGGGTTCTGGCTTGCACGATCTCCTTTCTCCCCTGGACTGCTGACGGCGGCGGGGAACAGGTTCTTCATCACCTCCACAGTCCACAGTGGCCGCTGGCCGCGCTGCGATTGGAGCAGTGTTGGGAATAGCTTCATTGTGCTTGTGAAGACGTACAGCTTGCTTATGGGACGAAGGTGCGATTGTTTGGGGAAGATAGAGCGATGAAGGAGGGCGAAAAGGGCCAGTGAGCTCCGGCAGAAAGGGAAAGTGAGCAAATTAGTAGAAGACACCGTCGGAGGGTTTGAGACAGTGGGCTGGTTTCCCGTTCAAAGGAGCTGACAAAGGTCACAAAGCTCTGTCCCGAAGATGCTGTTCGAGAAGTGTCACAGTTTTGTTTCTACAACTGCTAGCTAGAAGCACGTGGGTCTTATTTGAATTAATATACCAAAATAACAAAAGTGGACGTATATGATGCCGTAGCTTGCAAGCGTTGAGTGATTTTGAGATAAATGATCAAGTCTACTTGACTTGTAGTGGAGGAAATTGCAAAACTCCTCCTTTTTTCATTGGAACCCTGGAACATCCCTAACATTTAACAATTCATTTAAACCGGCCAATAATTGTACCATCTTTAAAAGGAGTAACTATTGATTAGTTTTGTTTCTACAACTACGAACAAACGAAACGTGCTAAACATATGTGATACAATTAAAACATTCCCATTTACAAACTAATATATATAATTGATTATATTTGATCTAATAACACAACAAGAATTAAAGAGAAAGAAACATATTGTCTGAAAAATCAAGATTTTACAAATAAATTATTTTCTCATGTATAGGATACGAGTGAAATATACAGACACAATATCTTTGAATATTTGAACATGTAATTTTTATGTTTACATGTTATGATGCATTTTGTTAGGATATTACCAGATATATATATATTGTGGAGATTATTCTTTTATTAATGGTTATAATGTGTTTTCTTTATATGTATTGTTTTGAGAAATGAATATAGCACTGAACCAAAGTTATACATTTTGTTCGTAATTTGATATTTTTATGTATTCTTTCTTTTGAAAAAACAAAACAAGTATCTTTCTAGCTATAACTATTGTGCAAGCTTAGAAACATGACCTAGTATGACATGATAGATTTTATTGCAACATCAAATCAATTTGGCTTCAAATCCATAAATTGAAGAACTTAAACCAAGTACTAAGAACACACCAGAAATTGATAAGCACATCATAGAATCACGATCCATCGTAGTATAAAAAAGTAAAGATTAAAATATGAGATAAAAATAGATTGGTCAAAAAATATAAAGCAAACAAATCTGATATATATGAGCTTTCTTTGACAGACAACTATGTGTGCTACTATCAATGTGTGTCACGTCTAAAATTAGAGTTAGTGTAAGACCCCTGACCTAGCTTTCTGGCTAATCTTGCTTGCTTTGCTTAATAACATGTTTAGAACCTTAATCTAATCATATGACGAGCTTTAGTAACATGTGGTACTCGTATGTTTTCAAGTTTGGTCTATTTTGGAAAATGTTTGAGCTAGTTTTGCTATATGTATGCTTGTTATGGACCAACTTGTAATTTACCCATGTTTAGGGGTTAACTTGCAATTTTTCACATGTAGGTTGTGTCTTGGCATCATGAGAGAGATCATGGTGCTTTGGGGCATATTTTTGTGCCTTGGTTTGATGAGGAGAGAAGTGGTCACTTGTTGAGTGTTGTTTCTAGGGTTTGCTTGATGCCCCATGTTGATGTTGACCTTCTGTTGACCGTTTGATGTTCTAGGTTTTCAACAACCTTCCTTGATGTTCCTTGATATTTTCTCTGAGGTAGAAGATGATCTTCAGAGTATGGTGAAGTCTTTTCGATCGTCGAGTGTTACATCCTTGAAATTCATAGATTTCAAGCCTAAATGAAATTAGAGAACAAATAACAATGAAGTGAATTGAGGGATCCTAGTTGATGATTCCAAACCCTAGAATTAGATTAACTAATCAATTTAAGGAAATAATGTGCGTTGAACATGTGTGATCATATGAGGATAATATAAGATGCAATGGTTACCAAAGCCTTAAGTTAGTAATTGGGAATGTAATCAAGCTCGTAAGGTCCCAGATGTGATTCATGGGCCTTAGGGACACATTTCAGCCCAATTAGTTAACTAGGGTTTACATAGGGGTCCCTGGGATATGAATTGGATATGGTTGATATTTGTGATCATAATAGATATCTAAGATATTATTGTTGGACAGATGATCAAAATATAGGATAATGAGAGAATTTCTAGAACGATCCAAGATCCAATGTGGCCTAGATAATTAGTTAAAGGATTATCCACTATTTACTTGGAAGCCAAATAATGGATAATGTGCACATGGTTTTCGATGAGTCAACTAAGTAATGTGGATATTCAATTTAGGAAATGTATTAATAAAGGATGAAGAAAGGGAGAGATGGATTTTTGTGACTAGTGGGCACTATGCTTTGGCCCTAAGTTACCACGAACTCAAACTCTTACATTGTTGATTATGGTAACACAAGGGAAAAGAAGAGTTGGTGAGATAATAATATCCATAATAAGAAAAAAATTAGAGAGGAAACTCATGTTGCCTTGCGAGAAAAGGGGAACCAGAACCCATATTGCCGCCATCCCTCTTGTTCTCTACCATCCTCTTCTCCAAACCCTAGGGGTACGACTAGGATCTATATAAGGGGTCATCAAAGCCTCTCTTTGACCAGAACCTATGCTTATTCACACTTATGGGAGGAGATATCTATAGGGTTGTTCTTCAAACTGTCAAACATGCACATGAGCATAGTTAATCCAGCCACAACATAGTTTTCCGCCACCCCCTATGATCGGCAAAGAGCGACCGGTGGAGGAGGCAAAGCCTCCCATGAAGTGTATAGGGTTTCGAGGTGTGGGAAAGGAGGACCGCGCAGAAGAGTTTCCCACCACCGCAATCGCAAGTGGAGGGTGACAGTGTTGAGCCTCTGTGTCCGTGGTCAGGAGGTTGGGTGCTCGCTAGAGATATCGAGGCTGCAGGGGGCATTTAAGAAGCACCATGCCTCGGGCTCCTTGCGGCAGGGGCAAGCAACAGACGCACGACTGACAGAGCTGACACGACACATCGACACTGTTTTCTTAGAACCTGAAGACTATTGGTTGGGCAGAAGAAGGGAGGAGGTACCTGAGAGGGAGAGGGATATTGGGGGAGGATCTGGCTGTAGTGCCAGAGGGGGCACATCTTTAGCAACATTGGCAGTAAGAGGTGCATAGGCAATGTGAGCACTGAGAGGTCATAGACACCAAGAAAGAAAAGGGTACGAACCTTGGTGGGGGTTTGGTGCCGCCAGCCATGTCAGGATGGGCATTATGGAAGGCACAGGCGGCAGTGCCGGTCGCTATGCAGGAGGCACCGCCACGTACAAAAAAATGGACGACGAAAGAGAGATGACATTGAACCAGTGTGAAGAAGGGCCATGGACCGGTCAGTCCACGTTCAGCCCAGGCGTGGGAGGAATGACTTATCCAGCTGGGCGAGGAGTTGGATGCGAGCGGACCAATGAGGAGCCACCATGTCATCCCACTTTGAAGGTATAATGAGTATTTTGATTAAATTATAGAAATAGCTAAGAACAACAGAATATATCAAACTGATATATCGTTTTAATCGGAGAAATGAGAGGAATTCAAAGAAAATATAATCAGAGGCTAAATATGCTTCATGTTCTAAAAGTGTATGAAATACATGTCTTATTGTGTTTAATGTAAAGGAAGACCTAGATTTTCTTTAATAGGATGCTTAATTGAGTAGATTCATTTATGTTGAGATAATACCTGACCATGTCATGTATCATGAAGAAAACCCTTGATGATGATGAATAATTGACGATTCTAGATTAATAATCTTATACATGCTGATTTAGGGTTTTGAAACCAATATGAACATCTTGTTATGATTTTAATGCTAGTAGTATGGTCTAGGTGTCACAGGTAATCTAATATACTTAAGATGATGAATAGGGTTTCACCCAATATGCATAACTAACAGTTGTAATCTTAGAAACCATGATATGATGGAATTAGGGTGGCCCTAATCCCTAGTCCAAACATGAGATAACCCTAAACCCTAGTTTAGGATTACAACTAGATCTGATTAATGTAATGCAAACACATGGCGACACATATGTAGTATGCATATTTTAGATTGAATGCTTTGTTGCTTGGATGTTTGGATGCACTCTTAAAGTACATGAGATTTCTACATAGTTTCTGCAATAGCATAAGGTACGTGGTTACGCTTATGAATACATGTATTTGATTCTGAGTTTTCCAAGGTTTCTCGATGGGATTGAATGAATGATAAACTGCTTTCTTGTTTATTTACTATTTGCAAACTATAAAGTTCCTATGAGTATCATGTAAAGTAAATAACAATATTATGAACCCTAGGTTAGACTGATCTTAAGGGTAATGCACACGAGCCCCAGAGGGATAGTGATTACACCTAAAGTAGTAGACCAGATATGGGTTAGAATATGAAAATGAGTTTTTGTTCTTATGTGCAAGTATAAGTTGTGTGATTATATGTATACTTGTGATTATTGGTTGATTTTCCACGTACCAGTATTGAAATATACTGACCGCATATTTGTTCGTTGACATTTTAGGTATCAGGTATACTTGATTCGTGGATATGAGGTTACATGATACAATTGTTGAAGACACTAAAGTTGTTCATGAAGGCTTAGGCATAGTGGTATATCTTCACACATGTACAAGTTAATTCTTTTTAAAATTTATGTAACTCCTTAGAGGAGATTTTTAGGCAAACATGTAAATATTTGTTCATTAATGGAGATTGTTTACTATTTATTTCTTGAATCTGATCCTGGAATTTATGAGTAATGATTGATGACTTTAAGTTCTTTTAGACACTTAAAAGTGTAGGTCGTTACAATTGGTATCAAGGCACATATTCATCATGTAATACTCAATAGTTTATAATTTCAAACCATCCTTAGAAATATAAGAGAAAAATTAGTAAAGCATCATGTATCTTTTAGGTTGCTCATCTCACATTTTTGTCTACTTGTCGTCTCTTAGCTTAATAAGCCTTGAAAAGAAATTGTTAATTAGAGAAGTAAATGTGAAAATATGTAACCTATAGTGTAGGTCCCTTTAGTGAGGGTAAAACATTAGTGTAAGGACCCTGACCTTCGTTTTGGGCTTACCCTGTTTGTTTTGCCTAAACCTTGTGCTTGGTTGCTTGCTAATCATCTCTAGTGATGATTAGGGTTTGCTTGTGCTTAGTTGAGAGCTGGAGGTGCTACTTGCAAAATAACCTAAGATAGGGTTGGAGAGCAAGTTTGTCACCTTGAGAGATGTCTTTCTCTCTCTTTGCTTCCTCTAGGGTTGAGAGGAAGGTTTGGGCTCGTGCCTTGAGTTGTCTTAGGCTTGGTTGAGCTCTTTTGGGCCTTGTTTCCCCTTGTTTGGGCCTTGCCTTGCTTGGTTGAGCCCTATATCAGGCAAGGATGCTTGTGTCGGCCTTGCTTTGTGTCACCCATGGGGTGTATCGGGCATGGAGGTGGGGAGTATTGGCCATGGACCATCTTTGACCCCTTGACCTCGTTTGTGTCACCACTAGTGGACACTTGGTGCATAGTGCTTGCATGTGGCAATAGCCTTGGACATGTGTATAAGGTGAGTTAAGGAGGTGGCTTTGCCCTTGGACAAATGTCCTAGGTGGGCGACACATTACCTTGTTTTCTCCTCCATCCTCTTCTATATATGCCTTGCCTTTCTCTTCCTTAGGAACCCTTTTAGCTCTTTGTTTCTCCTCTCTTCCTTGGTGCACGATACACCTACCCTTTTGAGCAAGTTGGTGGCCAATCCTCCTCCCTTGGTGGTGATCCCTTCTTCTTTCTTTAGCTTGGTGGCCGAACCCTAGGTGGGTCTTTTCCTTTGGGGGCTGAAGTGTTGAGCTTGGAGATAGGAGCTTGAAGCTTGGAACTTTAGAGCTTGAGGAGTTTTCTTAAGGCGGGTTACATAACTTCTAACCCTAGCTATACTACATTTTCTATGTTGCATGTTTCATATATGATGATGATCAACCATTGCATGTATGTTTCTTTCCCTAGAACATGTTGTTGATCTTATGGATATAATGAGCATGGTGTTGTTGTGTTGATGATGGTTTATATGCCCTTACACCTAGTTGGCCGAACCATGGTTTAGGGTTTCCTTGTTGAGCAACACTCTTTTCTCTCCTTGGTCTAGAGAAGTGAGTTTGAGCTCTAGTAATGTGGGCAATACCCCTCTCTCTTGGTTGTTGAGAGGTGAGCTTGTATTCTAGTTGCTTGAGCAACACCCTCCTCTCACCATGGATTTGAGAGGTGAGCTTTTGGATAGATGATGACCTATGTTGAGGGTAGATCCTTGTGGTTGCCCGATTTGTGATAGAGGTTGTGCAAAACTCCTCTCTCTTGGTTGTTGAGAGGTGAGCCGACCTTCTTGATCAATTAGGGTTTGGTGCCCTTGTGCTTGAGGTTGATGATGACCTGGTTGGGTTGTGTCTTGCACGATATGACTTTGGGGATAGTGCTGCCCGGTAACCTTCTTGTCTTGGGTTGTACCCTTGGCCGGTGTGCCTAGTTGGAGCTTGGTTGGTGGTCGACACCCATGGTGCTTGGGCGTTATGCTTTGTTGAGTACCCTGCATGATATACCTAGTAAAGGCAGTTGGCTTGGTGCCCGATGTGCCTTGGAAGTTATAGAGTTCATTGGGTTATCCTCATGTTGGGAAACATGATTTAGTAGTGGTGATGCACAATATGTCCTTGAGGTGTAATCCTTGGTAGATATGCTTGCTTGGGCATATGGATGATCCTTGCATCCCTGGTCGATATGCCTAGGTGAAGCTTAGTTGGTGCCCGTTATGGTTCCTTGGTCGATGCCCTTGGTGGAGTTGATGGATGGGCGATACACCCTTGATGAGATGTTGCCCGATACCCTCCTTAGGGTTAAGTCTTAGACGATACACAATGTGTAGAGGATGCCCAATGCACTCCCTGTCTTAGGACGGTCTTAGCTGATAAGCTTTGATAGCTTGGTACCCAGCACAGCCTTGGCCATTACCCTTGATGAGCTTGGGTGATATGGTATGGTGCCCAGGATAGCTTTGGATGATACCACCATGTCTTAAGTTGAAGCTTTGACCTATATGAAGTGTTGGGCGATATGGCTTCATGTCCGACATGCCAACCCTAGGATGCTGGCCATCATGATGCTTCCTGGCCTTACACAACACCATTTTTGAGCGTCATGGGTACCCTGGCCGATAGGGTTAACCCTTGGATGATGCTGAGATGGTTGCACGATAGGGGCGCCTTGGGCGATACCCCTTTGGTCGATATGGATCATGTTAAAGGTTAGCCCGACAAGTGAAACCTAACCCTAACCCTAGCTTGGTGCATGTTAAACCCTTGGCCGATAACCATGGTAGAGCTGCACGTTATACCTTGGTGATGGCTGCCCGACACCATGAGTGTTAACGGAACCTTGATGCATGTTAGAGGATGTGCAGTGTTTGGCCGACATGATGGTGAGTTGCTTTAGGGTTTGGAACCCTAGCCGATACACCCTTTTATGAGGATTGGCGCTGCTCGCCATACCTTAGTGTGGGTTGCATGACTTTTAGTAAGGGTTTCGATAACCCAGAATGTATATAGTTGATGGTTCTCTTTTAATAATGATAACATAAGTGATATGATGTAATCACCTTGAATCCTACAACTCTGATGATGAGATAAGATTGTGAACCAGAAAGCTTGGAATCTTATTATGTTGCTTCACATGATGATGTGACACATGCATATGGTCACAAGTATGAGGCATAATATATGCCCATGATTTATAATAATACTATGAATGATAAATCTGGTGTGATATACTCATGGATGCTTCTTTATACTTGATAGCATGATCATTCTGTTAATCCATGATCGCTTCAGTAATCCCTATGAATATGTATACTAACCATGTAGGTATTTCATTGGATTCATAGCCTAGTAAGAGCTATGAGATAGATGTGCTCTGACTAGCACAATGTGATGATAATCCTTGTTAATAAAGTAACAAGTTGATAGGTCTGAGGACCTGATGTAAGGCTGAGTGCCTAGTTGAGATGTTATCCTTTGATGATGAGATAAGGGATGCGTTTCCAGGATGCTGATGCATGACTATGATGTCTTGAGAGGCAGTGGTTGATATCATGAGGGATTGAGGTCCCAGGATAGTATGTTGATGGCAAAAATGATGTAATTCCATCAGGCTATGTTTATACCTTGTTTTGCCTCAACAATTGGCTTAAAATATACTAATCAATTATAGTTAAACATATCATGTAGTTTGCCCTGGCTATAGATCCATTACCTTCAGTATTTGGTGATGGTGAAACTGGTTTATCCTGTGGGATTACCTGGAGCACATATTGTTGAATATGCGAGGTTTCCTCTAGCCTAAAATAGGAGGGTTGAGTGCAACTGTGGTTGCAGACTCAAGATATATGGAGCATGGTGAACATACCCATGGCTCAGGATATGTGATGATGAGCATGATGTGTTCATGGCTCAGATATATGTACTAGCACCTATGATGAGGTGAGCTAGAGATATGGGTAGTTTGCGAAGCTGACCCAAATGCTGAGGCCCTATAAGCATAAGACTGTGGTCTTGCTTGATGATTCATGTACTGACCACGAGAAGGTGAGGTCATGGAGTCCGGATCTCCTTAGACCTTGTATGGCACCGGATTGGGCTTCACAACCAATGGTTGGATTTGAGCAGGGAAGGCTCACTTCCTTAGGTTATAATAAAATGTAATCCAACTAAAGAGGTATATCTTTCTTAGAGCAAAACACAGAACATTGATTGAGGCCTTGCTTATATAGCTGATCTAGTTACACCTTGCAGATATGTGTACGATCCTTATATCTTGTGATAAGTTCTTATAAAGCTTATCTTGTCAATCATGTTCCATAAAGAAATACTTGGTTATATGCCTCTCGGATATCTTGTTGAGCTTGATGGTAATAATAGCTTTGCTCTGTATGTTGCTCTTGTTATACACTTTATCAGTTATTTGTTGTTATCTGCTTTGACCTTTGAGGTTTTATAGTTTTGGCGGGGAGTTATGTTTCTCGCTGGGACTGTGTGTCTCACGCCGCTAGTTTACACCCTTTTTAGGTGATCACTCTAGACGTGGTGGTGGTCGTGAGGTTGCGGCTGAGAAGCAAGAAGAGAAGTAGAAGGCAAGATACAGACTTTTTGCTGTTTTGGTGGTTTTGTTGTAGAGTCCTAGAGTCATCCCTATACTCTCAGGTCCTCAGAGGTGTTTGACGATGTTTCACGATGTTTAGCTATTGTAATTTTTGTATACCCTCCTGCTGGTCGTACTTGGCCGTTCTGTATGTATAAATAGGTGATGAAATAATATGCACTATTGCGACAGTGGGTGACTTTTAAGTTGTGAACATATCTGGCAGGTGATCTTGAATATATCTATATATGACCTGATCTTCTTATAGGTCCTAGCTACAAATGTTTTGTACATATGTTTTCACAATTAGTTTTAATTAACCCATGTTTTCGGTAATATATGGTTCTGCACATTTTCACGTGTCATCTCATTGTCTATGTGATGGCGGGGTGTCACAGTTGGTTTGGTATCAGAGCCCTAGGTTCGTTGAGTCTACAGGGATCTAGGACTAGGTTTACGTCTGTTCTTGTGAGTTTCCCAGATTTTCTTGCAATAACCTTCTGCCCTCAACAGAAGATAAAGCTTAAATATGTCTAGAAACCATGAAGAACATGCTGCCGAGAGCAGCGACGCTACATTAGTTGATGGAGCAGGAGGATAGGCACATGGAGATTGGGTGCCTGAGGTCCCCCAACTTGACCTAGCCATTCTTCAAAACCCTGCCTACCAATAGCTTATGGGGTAGTTAATGGCTATGATGAATCACATGGTAGAACGAGTGCCAGTGCCTCAGCTAGGAGCACATGATCCCCATGGTGAAACATCGGGTATTGGTAAGACCTTTGAGCAGCTTCACCGAGTCGGAGCTTCGGATTATGCTGGGACGGTTGATCCAGCGGATGCTGATCTGTGGCTGACAGGTCTTGAGAAGGCCTTCCAGATCCTCAACATCCCCAAAGAAGACAAAGTCAAGCATGTTGTCTACCTTCTGAAGGGCAGTTCTAGCCACTGGTGGTCCATCGAGGAGGAGAAGCGACCCAGTGAGGAGATCGGTTGGGATATTTTCCGGCGAGAGTTCGCCAGCAGATACTTTCCAAAGATGTATCTGGACGAGAAGATCAACCAGTTTGAGCATCTACGCCAAGGAACGATGAGTATCACCGAGTATGAAGCCAAGTTCATGGACTTGCTGAGGTTTTGTCCTCACATGGCAGCAACAGATGATGAGCGGATCAGACGGTTTGAGAAAGGTTTGAGTGCTGAACTATCAACACCTGCTGCTGCTTTAGAGAATCGGGAGTGGTTTGTCACGTTTGTGGAATTCGTCTACAGGATTGAACGATCTGTTAAGGAGAAAAGGGAGTCCATGACCAGGAAAAGGCCTGCTCAGTTCCAGGGACAGGTATTTGGTGGCTTCAAGAAGTCAAGGTTTTCAGCACCTTCCATGATGAGAGGTTCTAGTGCACCGTCACAGTGGTCTCTGAGTAAAGGAAGAGGTCATGTTTCTTCGCCGTCGAAGGCGCATAGCACGGCTTCTGTGGTAGTAACAAAGCCATCTAGACCACATACAGAAGGCATGTCATGTTATCACTGTGGACAGACGGGGCATTTAAAGTCAAATTGCCCAAGAAGAGACGTTGAAGTAACACAACAGCCCAGACAGAATCAACAAGGATCAGACAGACAGCAAACCAGTGCTAGCAGAGGGTGAGGACGCGGTCAAGCGTCGCAAGTAGGATCGTCTGCTCAAGGAAGTAGAGGATGTGGACAACAAGCAATGACTCGATTCTATGCTATGAGTCAGTTGGAGGCGATAGTTAACCCGCGAGTGGTGACAGGTGAGATGGAATTATTTCATTCTGATTTGTCTTCTTCTTGCTTTATATTTGTTTTGGTTGACCCGAGTGCTACACACTCTTTTATCGCACATAGTCTGCTTGATAGTTGTCCTTTACCTGTTAGTTGTAAGGAAGATAACTTGTTGTTAGAAACCCCTCTTGACGGTTCCTTGATGCTTCGAGAGGAGTGTCCCTCTTGTGTCTTATCTTTTTCGGGACACAGTATACGAGTGGATCTTATACCACTTGATATGCATGGATTCGATGTGATCCTTGGGATGGATACCTTAGAGAAGTATAAGGTTGTGTTGAAATGTGGTTCCAAACAGGTGGTGTTTGATGACAATGGAGAGAAGTGGATCTTCCAAGGAGATAGGAAGATTCTTCTGACATGTCTAGTGTCAGCGATGGTGGTAGAAAAGTTGTTGCGACAAAGTTGTAAGGCTTTCTTAGCTCATGTTGTGGATACCAAGCCGAAAGGTCCTAGCCTTGAGGAGGTGATGGTTGTCTGAGAGTTTCTAGATGTATTTCCTGATGAGTTTCCCAGTGTTCCCCCACCTCGAGAGATTGATTTTGAGATCAATCTGGTACCAGGAACACAACCAGTTGCACATACACTGTATAGGATGGCTCCAGCAGAGATGGCAGAGTTGAAGAAGCAGTTACATGAGTTGTTGGAGAAAGGTTTCATATGACCGAGCACGTCGCCTTAGGGTGCTCCAGTGTTGTTCGTTAAGAAAAAGGACGGATCGATGTGACTATGTATAGATTACCGATAGTTGAACAAAGTTACAATAAGAATAAGTACCTGTTGCCAAGAATAGATGATCTGTTCGATCAGTTGCGTGGTGCTACAGTGTTCTCAAAGATCGATCTACGGTATGGATACCATCAGTTGAGGATTAAGGTAGATGACATACCAAAGTCAGCGTTTAGGATGAGGTATGGTTACTTTGAGTTTGTGGTTATGCCGTTTGGGCTAACCAATGCACCTGCTGCTTTCATGGACCTGATAAACTGAGTGTTCCGTCCGTTCCTAGATTAGTTTGTTGTAGTCTTTATAGATGACATTTTGATCTATAGTCGGGACATGCAAGAGCATGAGTGACATCTTCGACAAGTGTTGACTCTTCTTCGCCAACATCAGTTGTATGCCAAGTTCAGCAAATGTGAGTTCTGGTTGAAGGAAGTGACTTTCTTAGGTCATGTGATATCTGTAGAAGGAGTCCGAGTGGACCCTAAGAAGGTGGAGTCAGTGGCAGATTGGGAGCAACCAAAGACGTCGATAGAAGTTCGTAGTTTCCTGGGTTTGGCAGGATACTACCGAAGGTTTATCAAGGACTTCAGTGCAATCGGGTTACCGATGACAAAGCTGACCAGGAAGGATGTACCTTTTGTTTGGGATGATCGTTGTTAGCAAGCTTTCCAAAGTTTGAAGGAGAAGCTGACTAGTGCTCCGGTACTAGTGCTGCCAGAGCCTGGGAATGGCTATGTTGTTTTCTGCGATACTTCCAAGAAAGGCTTAGGTTGTGTGCTGATGCAGGAAGGTCATGTGGTTTCTTTTGCATCAAGACAGCTTAAGAAACATGAGAAGAACTATCCGACACATGATTTGGAGTTGGCAGTGGTGGTCCATGCATTAAAGATTTGGAGACACTATCTTTATGGGGAAGTGTGTCAGATCTTTACAGATCATAAGAACTTAAAGTATACCTTTTCGCAGAGTGAGCTAAACATGCGACAACGTCATTGGATGGAACTAATTAACGATTATGATTGCACCATTGAGTATCATCCTGGTAAGGCAACGTGGTAGCTGATGCACTTAGTAGAAAGTCTTCTTCTCTCTCCACAAAGAAGGCACAATTGAGTTCCTTGGTATGACATAAGCAGGATATGTTTGTCTCCTTGCAGCAGATGAATGTGCAGTTGGAAGTTTCCTTGTTGGAAGGACTGTTGGCACAGATGCAAGTTAAACCTACGTTGAGACATCAGATCAAAGATGCACAACAAGCAGATGGTGCAGTGCAGTTAATCAGGTCAGAGCTTGGCAGCAAAAAGCGTGATGGGTTCCATGAGTCTGAGGATGGACTAGTTTGCTATCATGGTAGGATAGTGGTTCCCGATGGTGATAATCTAAG
Source organism: Alisma plantago-aquatica (assembly GCA_963693085.1). Classification (NCBI taxonomy): domain Eukaryota; kingdom Viridiplantae; phylum Streptophyta; class Magnoliopsida; order Alismatales; family Alismataceae; genus Alisma; species Alisma plantago-aquatica. The sequence goes on along the minus strand of OY856412.1, from coordinate 919,078,774 downwards.
AAAGCTAGTGCTTGAGGAAACACACACGTCAATGTATGCTATGCATCCAGGAGTCACCAAGATGTATCATAACCTGAAGGACCTATATTGGCGGTCTGGCTTGAAGAAGGATGTAGCTGAGTTTGTGGCTAAGTGTGTAGTATGTCAGCAAGTTAAAGCTGAGCATCAGAAGCCGACAGGTACGTTGCAACCCATGCCTATACCACAATGGAAATGGGATCATATAACCATGGATTTTGTAGTTGGTCTACCAAAGACAGCTAGGAATCATGATTCCATTTGGGTAATAGTGGACAGGTTGGCAAAATCTGCTAACTTCATACCAGTATAAACAACATATACAGTAGAGAAGCTTGCTCGGGTGTATGTAGACGAGATAGTGTGTTTGCACGGTGTACCAACAACAATAGTTTCTGACAGAGGTCCTTAGTTCACAAGTCATTTCTGAGAACAGTTGCACAAAGCGTTGGGAATGCAGTTGAGGTTCAGTACCGCTTTCCACCCAAAGACGGATGGACAGTCTGAAAAGACTATTCAGACTTTGGAGGATCTTCTCCGAGCTTGTGTTTTTTAGTTTCTAGGCAGTTGGGACATGCATCTCAGTTTGATAGAGTTCGCTTATAACAATAGTTATCAGCGGAGCATTGACATGGCTCCTTATGAGGCTCTATATGGAAGGAAGTGTAGATCCCCTTTATGCTGGTATGAGTTTGGTGAAAATCAGCTTTTGGGTCCTGAGTTAGTACAGAAGACAACAGAAAAGATCAGAGTGATATAACGGAAGTTGAAAACAGCACAGGACAGATAGAAGTCTTATGCAGATAATCACCGACGACCTTTAGAGTTCTAGGTGGGAGACAAAGTGTATCTCAAGGTATCACCTTGGAAAGGCATGCTAAGGTTTGGACGGAAAGGTAAACTAGCACCCAGGTATATGGGACCATACCCAGTAATATCACGTGTTGGCAAGGTAGCTTACAAGTTAGAGCTGCCGCCAGAGCTGCACATGTTGCATCTAGTGCTCCATGTCAATATGCTGAAGAAAAGTCATCCAGACACAAGGACAGTGATACATCCAGTTGATATTGAGCTTGATGAAGATGTGACCTACGAGGAGGGTCCAGTGGTGATCCTTGACAGAAGAGTAAAGAAGCTGAAGAGGAAGGACCTGGCTCTTGTGAAGTTTTTGTGGCATCATCGTGGCATTGAGGAAGCCACGTGGGAGCTTGAGGATGAGATGAGGCGGAAGTATCCCTCACTTTTCTCTTTGGATTTCGGGGATGAAATCCTTTTGTAGAGGTTTATGGCTTGTAAGGACCCTGACCTTCATTTTGGGCTTACACTGTTTGTTTTTCCTAAACCTTGTGTTTGGTTGCTTGCTAATCATCTCTAGTGATGATTAGGGTTTGCTTGTTCTTAGTTGAGAGCTGGAGGTGCTACTTGCAAAATAACCTAAGATAGGGTTGGAGAGCAAGTTTGTCACCTTGAGAGATGTCTTTCTCTCTCTTTGCTTCCTCTAGGGTTGAGAGGAAGATTTGGGCTCGTGCCTTGAGTTGTCTTGGGCTTGGTTGAGCTCTTTTTGTTGGCTAAATGGACATCTATAAATCCCTTTGTTTTGATAATGACAAACATTTCATTCTTGTTGATCTAACGTGCTACTTGAGTGTTGTAGGAATAAGGTGAATGACAAAGCACTAGGGAATCTATATGCTTGAATGATTGTAAATGTCATGAAATGTAATCAATTGTAAACTTGTACAAATATATAATGTACAAATACTTAGACTTCATGTAAATCAAGCGTTAGATCTTCCCTAGCTAAACACCACATTTAGATAGGTCATCCCCTTCAATAGTGTCACATATGCACACTCATACACACACTTAATGTCTTTATTTGAAACATTGAAACAGGGTCTATCTCGGTCGACAAAATCCTTGACCGAGACACTCTCGGTCAACAAACTTCTCGACAGAGAAAGACCCAAGTAGCCGTTAGACACAGCTGACAAGGTAGTTGGCAGTGGGAGATAAACGTTGCAAAACACTTGATCCAGAGAGCCTGTCGGTCGACAAAACTTTGACTGAGTAGGTGTCTCGGTCGACCATTTCTCGACCGAGATGGACTCTGACAGCAACTGCAGAATTAATTAACTAGCCATTGTTAAAGCAACTAACTTATACCTAACGGCTAGTTAAGCACTTAGAAACCCCTATAAAGTGTCTAGAACGTCCTGAAGCACTTGTAGGACATTCTTATAAATAGGACATGCCTTAGGACACCTAAACTAACTTATTTTTACACTTGAGCAATCTTTGAGCATACACTTACATTGAGCAACCAGTTTGTGAGCAATTGAGCATATTGACAATTGGCTACTTCTTCTCTCAGCTCAAATTTCGTGTCCTATAGGATAGCATCTCCTATCCACAGCAATCACAATTCCATACACATCGGTTAGGAGATCTACACGCTTGATCTAGGCAAATCAAGCCTTGTGCTTCAAAGGATAAGTTGTAATTTCCATTTTCCTTTCTTGTTCACTATTATTGTTTGTACTCTCCTTGCTACTCCTAGGTTGGAGGCTGCAGATTGGAGAGGTTGGAGATCTTCTTGGTGAAGAAGGGGACCTTGAGCTACTTCAAGAAGGTTGGTGCAACGGGAGGTTACTTCTAAAAGAGGAAGGCTACTTCAAGGGGAAGCTTGGAGTTACTTCAAGAAGGCTACCTCGGGTTGGTGCATCTACTTCAAGTGAAGGCTGTTCAAGGGGTGTAAGAAAGTATTGTATTTTGTGTAATTCCTTGTGAAGGTAATAAAATTAATACTTTCAAAATCCCGGTTGGGTAAGCAACCGGGTAGTGGACTGACAACCTTAGTATTTTCTAAGGTTGGAACCACTCTAAATCCTTGTCCCCTTGTCCAATATTTTTGTGGTTGGTTGTTTGAGTTAAATAATTGTTAAAATATTTATAAAACCCTATTCACCCCCCTCTAGTGGTTTTTCAATTGGTATCAGAGCAGGCTTCAAGGAACACTAACAAGGTCTTGAAGAATGGGTTACGGGGTGCTTAACAACCTTAACCTTGAAGGGACACTTGTTGCTAGACCTCAAGCGTTTGATGGAACAAACTACACATATTGGAAGAGAAGGATGCAGTTCTACTTCCAAGGCATCAATTGGGACTTATGGAGGATGGTGTCAACCCCATACGAGCTTCCTCAAACACAATATGCAGAGTGGGATGCAAATATGGTAAAGTTGGCTCAAATGAATGCCAAAGCTGTAAGCATTTTATATTGTTCAATTTTAGTAGGAGAATTTAATATAATATCAAACTATGACACAACCTATGACATTTGGCATAGACTGTCCATAACTTATGAAGGTACGGTTCAAGTCAAGAATTCTAAGATTAGTATGCTTAAACAAAAGTTTGAACACTTCCGTATGGATCCAAATGAATCTATTAGTGAAATGTTTGCAAAATTCTCTTCTATTGTTAATGGTTTAAATGCCCTAGGAAAAACTGTTCTTGAAGAAGATCAAGTATCAAAAATCCTTCGATCACTTCCTCCTAAATACAAGCCCAAGGTGACAGCCATTGAAGAAGCTAATGACCTCACTCGACTGAAAATGGAGCAACTCATTGGAAATCTAGAAGCTCATGAAGCAACCCTAGAAGAGGAAGAAAGAAGAGAACGTGAACTTCAACAAGGAAATAAGAAGGATGTGGCTCTAAAAGCTTCAAAGATCATCACACCAGAAAGTGAGGAGTCAAGCGAAGAAGAAGGGGAAGAAGCCTTGATCGTCAATGGTAAGAAATATAAAAGATTTAAGTCTAACAAAATTTCTAGTTCTTCTTCCCCTCCTAGGTGCTTTGAGTGTGGAAAGAAAGGACATCTCAAAAATGAATGTCCTAAAGCAAAGAAAGGAAAGAAAAGCTCACACAAGAAGAAGGGAGAAAAAGCCTATAAAGCTGCATGGGACGAGTCAAGTGAAAGTGAAAGCGAAGAAGAAAAGGTGGAATGTCTAATGGCAAGAGAAGATGATGAAGACTCTCAAGAGGTAAGCCTTCTTGATCTTCCTAAAGAAGAGTTAATTACTAGTCTACAAGAAACTCATGATAAGTATGTTGATGTCAAGAAGAAACTAAAGAAGGTTATCAAAACAAATGATGAGCTATATGTTAAATTAAATGATCTCTCTTCTAAAAAGAACAACATTGATCTTGAGAATTTGTCTTTAAAAACATCTTTAAATGACTGCACTAGAAAGCTACTCACTCTAGAAACAAATGTTGATCTTCTCTCTCAAGAAAAGACTGAATTCTTAGCTAAACTAAATGATTTTCAGACTCAACCAATTCTGTGTAACCATCTAGACTATGACAATGTTGTAAAAGAAAGAGACTCCCTATTATCTGATTTAGATCAAGCAAGAAAAGATTTACACAAGAAGATGGATGACATTGGTAAGCTACAAAGAAACCTACATGATTTAAGAAGAAAATATATCCTTGATAACATTATGAAAATCTCCTCTAGTTTCAATGGAAGAAAAGGTTTGGGATATGCTCCAAAGAAAAATCAACCCAGAAGAATTACAACATCTAAGACTCAGATTATGTTTGTACCTAAGAATACAATTCCTAGAAAAAGAAATGAAGTTGATTCTATTACTTGTCATTTTTGTCTACGTCTTGGACATTATTCATTTTCATGTCCTTATAAGACCAAGGATTCCGACTTAGTTTGGGTCCCAAAACCCCAAACTTAGTAGAGTCAAATAAAATACAGTTGAGATATGATCAAATGCTTATTTTTGCAAATTATATTGTCTTATCTCAACTTAATAAAAGGTTTCATGCATTATGGTAATTTTCTGAAATGTTGTACTGAAATAGAAACTTGGTCGGTCGAAGTATTGTCGACCGAACATAAAATCGGTCGAACTTTTGTCGACCGACCAGACGCCTGTAACAAATTAAATCTACAACAACAAAACATCAACTTTCTCGATTGACGATTAGCTGACCGAGAGAGATGTCGGTCGAACAATTGTCGACCGACTGAAGTTCTAAGTCAGATTTTTATTCAGTCTGTAATTAAAATGCTTCTAACCATACTGGACCATCACATGGGTACCAAAACCTACATTTTAATGCAGGATTGGGTGGTTGACAGTGGATGTTCCAAACATATGACCGGGAACAAGGATGCATTTCAAACTTTTGAAGAAAAGAAAAGTGGAACAGTCACCTTTGGAGACAATGGTAAAGGTAAAATCGTTGGAATATGTAATATTGGTACAAACCTCGAAATAAAAAATGTTCTACTCGTTGATGGTTTGCACCATAATTTGATAAGTGTTAGTCAATTATGTGACAGTGGATATGATGTTCTATTTAACAAAAACTGCTGCAAATTATTAATAGAAAACACTACAAATGTTGTCTATGAAGGAAAAAGAGTTGGAAATCTTTATATTCTTAGACCTAACTCTATGAAATCTGTAGTAGGAAAATGCTTGCTTGCAAATGAAAATACTTTACAACTATGGCATAAAAAGCTAGGACATGCTAGTTCACATGTTATCAAAAAACTAGTAAAATATGATCTTGTTCGTGGTTTGCCTACTTTATCCTTTGATCAAGTTGAAAACTGTGAACCATGTACTTTGGGAAAGCAAACAAAAACCTCTTTTAAACCTAAACATGTACTTAGCACCAGTAGATCTTTAGAATTAATTCATATGGATTTATTTGGAACCATGAGGACACAATCTATTGGTGGCAAAAGATATTGTTTTGTTATTGTTGATGATTATAGTAGATATACATGGGTACAATTTCTTGCAACCAAAGATGATACTATTCATGTTTTTATAAAATTTTGTTCCAAGATTGAAAATCTATTGCAAAGCAAAATATGTACCATTAGAAGTGATCATGGTGGAGAATTTGAAAATCATGTATTTGAAGAATTTTGCACATCTCATGGGTACACTCACAATTTTTCTGCTCCACGCACTCCACAACAAAATGGCATAGTTGAAAGGAAAAATCGATCATTACAAGAAATGGCTAGAACTATGATGCTCGAACATAACACACCCAAAACCTTTTGGGCTGAAGCTGTAAACACCGCATGCTATGTGTTAAATAGAGTAACTGTTCACTCCCATTTGAAGAAAACTCCATATGAAATAATACATTCTAAGAAACCTAGAGTTGACTATTTTCATACCTTTGGATCCACATGCTATATTTTAAATACCAAAGATGATAGAGATAAGTTTGATTCTAAATCACATAAAGCATTCTTTTTGGGATATTCTACCTCTAGCAAAGAATTTAGAGTCTATACCACTATCTCTAGAAAAGTTGAGGACTCTATTCATGTCTCTTTTCATGAAGAGTCCAAATCAGAAAATTTTGAAATAATTGATCTCACTAATCAATTCGAAAACTTAAACATACCAAATGACAGTGAGAAAGATACTACAAACAATAATCAAGCTGAAACACAACCTATACCTAGACTTATTAAGGATCATCCTCAAGAATTAATTATTGGAAATCCAAATGATAAAGTAAAAACTCGGTCTTCCTTTAAGGATGTTGCAAACATGGCTTTTGTTTCTATTATTGAACCTAAGAAGATATCTGAAGCTCTTAAAGATGACTATTGGATAATAGCAATGCAAGAAGAATTAAACCAATTTACTAAAAATGATGTATGGGATTTAGTTCCTAAACCACAAGATAAAACCATCATTGGAACTAAATGGGTTTTTAGGAATAAGCTAAATGAGGCAGGAGAAGTAATAAGGAATAAAGCTCGGTTAGTAGCACAAGGATATAATCAACAAGAAGGAATAGATTTTGATGAAACGTATGCACCAGTAGCTAGACTTGAAGCTATTAGAATGTTACTAGCTATTGCTGCACATAAAAACATCAAACTTTACCAAATGGATGTAAAAAGTGCATTTCTAAACGAAATCATTCAAGAAGAAGTATATGTTGCCCAACCACCTGGTTTTGAAATACCAGAAAAAGGTGACTATGTTTATAAACTTAAGAAATCACTTTATGGTTTAAAACAAGCACCTATGAACTAGTATGAAAGGTTCAAGACATATCTTTTTGATAATGGTTTTTCTATTGGAAATTCAGATTCTACTTTATTTTTCAAAACATATACATCTAATTTTCTAGTTGTTCAAATATATGTTGATGACATTATTTTTGGAGCTTCTAATGAATCGTTGTGCACACAATTCAGTGACATTATGCAAAAAGAATTTGAAATGAGCCTCATGGGTGAACTAACTTTCTTTCTTGGTTTCCAAATTAAACAAACGCCTGCCGGGATTTTTACAAGCCAAGAAAAGTATATTAAAGAACTCTTAAAACGTTTTGGGATGGATCAATGTAAACATGCTACTACTCCTATGGCCACTTCTATTAAGATTGATAAGGATGAAAATGGGGAACCTATTGATGATTTCTTATATAGAGCCATGATTGGTAGTTTGCTTTACTTAACTGCTTCTAGACCGGACATCATGTTTTCCGTTGATCTTTGTGCTCGATTTCAATCACAACCTATGCACTCTCATTTTCAAGCAGTTAAACGAATTCTTCGATACTTAGCTGGCACTACATGTTTTGGTTTATGGTATCCAAAAGGACAATCCTTGGATTTTAAAGCTTATACTGATGTTGATTATGCTGGTTGTCGACTTGATCGCAAGAGCACTAGTGGTGGCTGTTTCTTGTTAGGGAGAGTTTTAATATCTTGGTTTAGTAAGAAACAAAACACGGTTGCCCTCTCTACAACTGAAGCTGAATATATGGCAGCTTGATCTTGTTGTGCTCAAGTGCTTTATATGCAACAAGTGTTAAACGATTATGGTTTTACTCTTTCATCTACGCCTATCTTTTGTGACAACACAAGCGCTATAAACTTAGCACACAATCCCATTTTACACAGCCGAGCTAAACATATTGAAATCCGTCATCACTTTTTAAGGGATCATATTTCTAAGAATCATGTTTCCCTTCATCATGTTGATACGGAAGATCAATTGGCTGATATTTTTACAAAACCGCTTCCACTAGACCAATTCAACAAAACAAGGAAGCAACTGCTTATCACTCCTTTGGAAGATTTTTTCTTTGATATTTGTGCTTCTTAACAATGTCGTTTATTTGCATCATTTTGGCTTTTAATGGACATTTTTTTTTTGAAATTGACGGGACATCTAATTAAGGGGGAGTTTTTCTTTTTAAACGGATATTTTTTTTGAAATGACAAAGGGGGAGAAATAAATATAAATGCAAAACTCAATCAATGAGTTTCATAAACAAACTCTTGGCTTTACACTGAAAAGTTGCTATATTCCCTAAAGAATTGGATTTCATGTTCCATAATTCATGGGGAATAATAAGCACACATTTTATAAATAAGAGAAGAAATTTACAAAGGTAATCTTCAAGTATGAAACTCACATGTTTTATATTTTCTTATTTTATATTTAGGAAATGTTTGTCATCTTAAAAAAGGGGGAGATTGTTGGCTAAATGGACATCTGTAAATCCCTTTTTTTGATAATGACAAACATTTCATTCTTGTTGATCTAACGTGCTACTTGAGTGTTGCAGGAATAAGGTGAATGACAAAGCACTAGGGAATCTATATGCTTGAATGATTGTAAATGTCATGAAATGTAATCAATTGTAAACTTGTACAAATATATAATGTACAAGTACTTAGAATTCATGTAAATCAAGCGTTAGATCTTCCCTAGCTAAACACCACATTTAGATAGGTCATCCCCTTCAATAGTGTCACATATGCACACTCATACACACACTTAATGTCTTTATTTGAAACATTGAAACATGGTCTATCTCGGTCGACAAAATCCTCGACCGAGATACTCTCAGTCGACAAACTTCTCGACCGAGAAAGACCCAAGTAGCCGTTAGACACAGCTGACAAGGTAGTTGGTAGTTGGAGATAAACGTTGCAAAACACTTGATCCAGAGAGCCTGTCGGTCGACAAAACTTCGACCAAGTAGGTGTCTCGGTCGACCATTTCTCGACCGAGATGGACTCTGACAGCAACTGCAGAATTAATTAACTAGCCGTTGTTAAAGCAACTAACTTATACCTAACGGCTAGTTAAGCACTTAGAAACCCCTAGAAAGTGTCTAGAACGTCCTTAAGCACTTGTAGGACATTCCTATAAATAGGACATGCCTTAGGACACCTAAACTAACTTGTTTTTACACTTGAGCAATCTTTGAGCATACACTTACATTGAGCAACCAGTTTGTGAGCAATTGAGCATATTGACAATTGGCTACTTCTTCTCTCAGCTCAAATTTCGTGTCCTATAGGCTATCATGTCCTATCCACAACAATCACAATTCCATACACATTGGTTAGGAGATCTACACGCTTGATCTAGGCAAATCAAGCCTTGTGCTTCAAAGGATAAGTTGTAATTTCCATTTTCCTTTCTTGTTCACTATTATTGTTTGTACTCTCCTTTCTACTCCTAGGTTGGAGGCTGTAGATTGGAGAGGTTGGAGATCTTCTTGGTGAAGAAGGGGACCTTGAACTACTTCAAGAAGGCTGGTGCAATGGGAGGTTACTTCTAAAAGAGGAAGGCTACTTCAAGGGGGAGCTTGGAGTTACTTCAAGAAGGCTACCTCAGGTTGGTGCATCTACTTCAAGTGAAGGTTGTTCAAGGGGTGTAAGAAAGTATTGTATTTTGTGTAATTCCTTGTGAAGGTAATAAAATTAATACTTTCAAAATCCCGGTTGGGTAAGCAACCGGGTAGTGGAGTGACAACCTTAGTATTTGCTAAGGTTAGAACCACTCTAAATCCTTGTCCCCTTGTCCAATATTTTTGTGGTTGGTTGTTTGAGTTAAATAATTGTTAAAATATTTATAAAACCCTATTCACCCCCCTCTAGTGGTTTTTCACTTTTGGGCCTTGTTTCCCCTTGTTTGGGCCTTGCCTTGCTTGGTTGAGCCCTATATCAGGCAAGGATGCTTGTGTCGGCCTTACTTTGTGTCGCCCATGGGGTGTATCGGGCATGGAGGTGGAGAGTATCGGCCATGGACCATCTTTGACCCCTTGACCTCGTTTGTGTCACCACTAGTGGACACTTGGTGCATAGTGCTTGCATGTGGCAATAGCCTTGGACATGTGTATAAGGTGAGTTAACGAGGTGGCTTTACCCTTAGACAAGTGTCCTAGGTGGGCAACACATTACCTTGTTTTCTCCTCCATCCACTTCTATATATGCCTTGCCTTTCTCTTCCTTAGGAACCCTTTTAGTTCTTTGTTGCTCCTCTCTTCCTTGGTGCATGATACACCTACCCTTTTGAGCAAGTTGGTGGCCGATCCTTCTCCCTTGGTGGTGATCCCTTCTTCTTTCTTTTGCTTGGTGGCCGAACCCTAGGTGGGTCTTTTCCTTTGGGGGCCAAAGTGGTGAGCTTGGAGCTAGGATCTTGAAGCTTGGAGCTTTGGAGCTTGAGGAGTTTGTTTAAGGTGGGTTACATAACTTCTAACCCCTAGCTATACTACCTTTTCTATGTTGCATGTTTCATATATGATGATGATCGACCATTGCATGTATGTTTCTTGCCCTAGAACATGTTGTTGATCTTATGGATATAATGAGCATGGTGTTGTTGTGTTGATGATGGTTTATATGCCCTTACACCTAGTTGGCCGAACCATGGTTTAGGGTTTCCTTGTTGAGAAACACTCTTTTCTCTCCTTGGTCTAGAGAAGTGAGTTTGAGCTCTAGTAATGTGGGGAATACCCCTCTCTCTTGGTTGTTGAGAGGTGAGCTTGTATTCTAGTTGCTTGAGCAACACCCTCCTCTCACCATGGATTTGAGAGGTGAGCTTTTGGATACATGATGACCTATGTTGAGGGTAGATCCTTGTGGTTGCATGATTTGTGATAGAGGTTGTGCAAAACTCCTCTCTTGGTTATTGAGAGGTGAGCCAACCTTCTTGATCAATTAGGGTTTGGTGCCCTTCTGCTTGAGGTTGATGATGTCCTGGTTGGGTTGTGTCTTGCACGATATGACTTTGGGGATAGTGCTTCCCGATAACCTTCTTGTCCTGGGTTGTACCCTTGGCCGGTGTGCCTAGTTGGAGCTTGGTTGGTGGCCGACACCCATGGTGCTTGGGCGTTATGCTTTGTTGAGTGCCCTGCACGATATACCTAGTAAAGGCAGTTGGCTTGGTGCCCGATGTGCCTTGGAAGTTATAGAGTTCAGTGGGTTATCCGCGTGTTGGGCGACATGGTTTAGTAGTGGTGATGCACGATATGTCCTTGAGGTGTAATCCTTGGTAGATATGCTTGTTTGGGCATATGGATGATCCTTGCATCCCTGGTCGATATGCCTAGGTGAAGCTTAGTTGGTGCCCGTTATGGTTCCTTGGTCGATGCCCTTGGTGGAGTTGATGGATGGGCGATACACCCTTGATGAGATGTTGCCTGATACCCTCCTTAGGGTTAAGTCTTGGACGATACACAATATGTAGAGGATGCCTGATGCACTCCCTATCTTAGGACAGTCTTGGATGATAAGCTTTGATAGCCTGGTACCCGACACATCCTTGGCCATTACCCTTGATGAGTCTGGGAGATATGGTATGGTGCCCAGGATAACTTTGGTCGATACCACCATGTCTTAAGTTGAAGCTTTGACCTATATGAAGTGTTGGGCGATATGGCTTCATGCCCGACATGCCAACCCTAGGATGCTGGCCGTCATGATGCTTCCTGGCCTTGCACGACGCCATTTTTTAGTGTCATGGGTACCCTGGCCGATAGGGTTAATCATAGGATGATGCTGAGATGGTTGCACGATAGGGGTGCCTTGGGCGATACCCCTTTAGTTGATATGGCTCATGTTAAAGGTTATCCCGACAAGTGAAACCTAACCCTAACCCTAGCCCTAGCTTGGTGCACGTTAAACCCTTATCCAATAACCATGGTAGAGCTATACATTATACCTTGGTGATGGCTGTTTGACACAATGAGTGTTAATGGAACCTTGATGCATGTTAGAGGATGTGCAGTGTTTGGCCGATATGATGGTGAGTTGCTTTAGGGTTTGGAACCCTAGCTGATACACCCTTTTGTGAGGATTGGTGCTGCTCGCCATACCTTAGTGTGGGTTGCATGAGTTTTGGTAAGGGTTCCGATAACCCATAATGTATATAGTTGATGGTTCTCTTTTAATAATGATAACACAAGTGATATGGTGTAATCACCTTGAATCCTGCAACTCTAATGATGAGATAAGATTGTGAACCAGAAAGCTTAGAAGCTTATGATGTTGCTTCACATGATGATGTGACACATGCATATGGTCACAAGTATAAGGCATAATATATGCCCATGATTTATAATAATACTATGAATGATAAAGCTGGTGTGATATACTCATGGATGCTTCTTTATACTTGATAGCATGATCATTCTGTTAATCCATGATGGATTCAGTAATCCCTATGAATATGTATACTAACCATGCAGGGTTTTCATGTGGATTCATAGCCTAGTAAGATCTATGAGATAGATGTGCTCTGACTAGCACAATGTGATGATAATCCTTGTTAATAAAGTAACAAGTTGATAGGTCTGAGGACCTGATGTAAGGATGAGTGCCTAGTTGAGATGTTATCCTTTGATGATGAGATAAGGGATGTGTTCCCAGGATGTTGATGCATGACTATGATTCCTTGAGAGGCAGTGGTTGATATCATGTTGGATTGAGGTCCCAGGATAGTATGTTGATGGCAAAAATGATGTAATTCCATCAGGCTATGTTTATACCTTGTTTTTCCTCAACAATTGGCTTAAAATATACTAATCAGTTATAGTTAAACATATCATGTAGTTTGCCCTGGCTATAGATCCATTACCGTCAGTATTTGGTGATGGTGAAATAGGTTTATCCTGCGGGATTACCTGGAGCGCATATTGTTGAATATGCGAGGTTTCCTCTAGCCTAAAATAGGAGGGTTGAGTGCAAATGTTGTTGCAGATTTAGGATATATGGAGCATGATGAACATACCCATGGATCAGGATATGTGATGATGAGCATGATGCGTTCGTGGATCAGATATATGTACTAGCACCTATGATGAGGTGAGCTAGAGATATGGGTAGCTTGCGGAGCTGACCCAAATGCTGAGGCCCTATAAGCATAAGAATGCGGTCTTGCTTGATGATTCGTGTACTGACCATGAGAAGGTGAGGTCATGGAGTCTGGATCTCCTTAGACCTTGTATGGCACCAGATTGGGCTTCACAACCAATGGTTGGATTTGAGAAGGGAAGGCTCACTTCCTCAGGGCATAATAAATCGTAATCCAGTCGAATAAGTATATCTTGCTTAGAGAAAAACACGGAACATTGATTGAGGCCTTGCTTATATAGATGATCTAGTTACACCTTGCAGATATGTGTACGATCCTTATATATTGTGATAAGTTCTTATAAAGCTTATCTTGTCAATCATGTTCCATAAAGAAATACTTGGTTATATGCCTCTCTGATATCTTGGTCAGCTTGATGGTAATAATAGCTTTGCTCTGTATGCTGCTCCTGTTATACGCTTTATCAGTTATTTGCTGTTATCTTCTTTGACCTTTGAGGTTTTATAGTTTCGGGGGGGGAGTTATGTTTTTCTCTGGGACTGTGTGTCTCACCCCTCTGGTTTACACCCTTTTTAGGTGATCACTCTAGACGTGGTGGTGGTCGTGAGGTTGCGACCGAGTAGCAAGAAGAGCAGTAGAAGGCAAGAGATGGACTTGCTGCTATTTTGGTGGTTTTGTTGTAGAGTCCTAGAGTCATCCCTGTACTCTCAGGTCCTCGGAGGTGTTTGACGATGTTTCACGATGTTTAGCTGCTATAATTTTTGTATACCCTGCTGCTGGGCGTACTTGGCCGTTCTGTATGTATAAATAGGTGATGAAATAATATGCGCTATTGCGACAGTGGGTGACTTTAAGTTGTGAACATATCTGGCAGGTGATCTTGAATATATCTATATATGACCTGATTTTCTTGCAGGGCCTAGTTGCAAATGTTTTGCACATATGTTTCCGCAATTAGAAAGATATATGGGTAAGACCTTCCATATAGGAAGGACCTGGTTTGAGATAACCCATTAGGGTATGAAAACTCTAGTAGGTTAAGGGATACGGAAACTCTAAGAGGTAGAGTATAGTCCCCTAACCCTAAAACCTTAATCTTAAATAATGAGAATGGTGTGGTGATATAAAACACCACCCATATGAAACTTGAAATCAGGAATAAAAAAAGATAAAGGGATGGGTTTAAGTGACGCAGTCTCCCATGCTTGTGTGCATGAGGAACAAGACACTTATGTAAGTGGTCTTAAGAAATAAAAGAACCCAGTAGTTATATATACATATATATATATATATATAAATGAAAGTTTGAGTATAAATTGCTCAAACCCCTCATGCGGTCTCTAGAAGTTTGGTGATGATGGTCAAGCCCTTGGAGGGGAAGTCCAAGGTAGGCACCAAGCCCCTAGAGGGGAAGGTGACCCCAGTTCATTGAATGGACAGAACCCATGAGGTGGTAGTCCAGAGATTGAGCAAACATGGGTTGATAAGGTACAACGATAAAATTTATGCATAATGATGAAAGAGAAAAAAAAGGAGATAGATATAAAACCTTTAGGGTTAGTGTGCCAACCTACGGTGGGTCAACCCAAGAGTGGAAAGATGACCTATGAGGGAGTCAAAACCTTAGATCTTGGGATCAGGTTGTGGCTAGAGAGCTAACCCCATCCTATGAGCCAAGAAGGCACCCTAGGCTAGGACTTTCCCTTAAAAGGTAAGTGAATAAACATATTTAAGCATTGAGATAACCTTAATCCTCACCCTAGAGGGGTGAAGAGTTAAAGATATATAAACGAAAACACTTATATTCTTTGAACCTAAGTATGCCATCTCTGAGTGACACAACTGGTCAAGCCTAGGATTGGGAAGTCCAGTAAGGCACCAAGCTCAGGAGGGAAGGTGGCCTGAGTGGAGAACTAAGCCTAAGAGGGAAGGTCATGAAATGGTCCAGCCCAGGAGAGAAGATCAGTAAGGCATCAAGCCCAGGAGGAAGGTGGCCTAAGTCCACATTGCAGTTGTTTAGGATCAAGCCCCTGAAGGGGAAGATCATAGAAGATCAAGCTCAGTAGGGAAGACTGACATGGCACCAAGCCCTGGAGGGAAGGTGGCCCGAGCCCAGTGTTGGGACTATACTGCATAATGTGTACTTAGAATAGAGAGATGAAGGCAATCCTGGTTAAAGAATTAAATGAGATAATAATGTGCTTAAAATATGTGACATCTCAAAAGAAACCCTTAGGAAGGGTAGAACCCTAATGCAATCCTAAGGTCAGGTAGGGGATATTAAAGGTACATAGGACTGGGGGGTTGGGAGTTGATTGTTCCCTAAATGCACAAGACCATGTGGTCGGGACGTAACAAGTGAGGTTGCCCAAGGTCCATGTCTCAGGAGATTAGCTACCTCCATGATGTTCATGTGGCCTATGGGTGAACGTGAGAGTCATTCCCTCGATTCATAAGGATGAGATCACTCTAAAGGTACCTATACCCATAGAGACCTCAAGGAATTATCTAAGACTTATAATACGCGAGGGGTAAATATAAAAGATATAATGAAGTCATGAAAACTTGAGAGAAGTTGTGCCCTAACTTAAGAGTAAGAAAAGGGACACATGACTCAATAGAATACACAAATACTATGAAATTAAGAGCAAGTAAGTTTGGAGTCATAACAAGTATGATTCAACTTAATATGTGAAATTGAAAGATAATGTGTGGATGTACCATCTCCGCTCTTGGAATGGAATGAACTTTGTGTTTGGGCTGCTGTCAAATGCTTATTTCATCTCATTATGAGGGAGGGAGATTGAATGGACACACATTATGCTTAAAATTGAGATAAAGAGGACAAATATCCTACATTTAATGTGTAATGACATGAATTGGGATTAGAGATGTCACCTCACCCTCATATGAAAATAATGAATAATAGGTTGGAATCCTAGGTGAAAAGAGAAATCACCAAGTGAAATTGAGATCACAAAATAAGAATAAAATCATCAAGTGATGATAAGATGTGTATACTAAAGATGTGTATATACTCAAATTTAGATTCGGATGCCAATCTTAGTAATAAGATGAGAATTGGTATAATAAGGAAAGTTTATTATGCCATCTAAGATGGTGCTAACCCTAAGTTTTGAAAATAATGTGGGCTATCATTCACCTAGGTTTAGTAGGCCTAAATTTTGAGGAAAAAATTCCTTTTAAGGAGAGGTGAAAGTTACATCCTTGAAATTCATAGATTTCAAGCCTAAATAAAACTAGGGAACAAATAACAATGAAGTGAATTGAGGGATCCTGGTTGGTGATTCCAAACCCTAGAATTAGATAACTAATCAATTTAAGGAAATATTGTGCGTTGAACATGTGTGATCATATGCGGCTAATATGAGATGCAATGGTTACCAAAGCCTTAAATTAGTAGTTGGAAATGTAATCAAGCTCGTAAGGTCCCAGATGTGACACATGAGCCTTAGGGACACATTTCAACCCAATTAGTTAACCATGGATTGCATAGGGGTTCCTGGGATATGAATTGGATATGGTGGATATTTGTGATCATAATAGATATCCAAGATATTATTGTTGGACAAATGATCAAAATATATGATAATGCGATAATTTCTAGAACGATCCAAGATAAAATGTGGCCTAGATAATTAATTAAAGGATTATCCACTATTTACTTGGAAGCCAAATAATGGATAATGTGCACATGGTTTCCGGTGGGTCAACTAAGTAATGTGGATATTAAATTTAGGAAATGTATTAATAAAGGATGACAAAAGGGAAAGATGGAATTTTGTGACTCGTGGGCACTATGCTTTGGCCCTAAGTAATCGCCAACTCAAATTTCTACATTGTTGATTATGGTAACACAAGGGAAAAGAAGAGCTGGTGAGATAATAATATCCATAATAAGAAACAAACTAGAGAGGAAACTCATGTTGCCTTGAGAGTAAAGGGGAACCAGAACCCATATTTCCACTATCCCTCTTGTTCTTACCATCCTCTTCTCCAAACCCTAGGGGTACCACTAGGATTTATATAAGGGGTCATCAAAGCCTCTCCTTGTCCAGAACCTATGCTTATTCATGCTTATGGGAGGAGAGATATGTAGGGTTGTTCTTCACATTGTCAAATATGCACATGAGCATAGTCAATCCAGCCACAACATAGTTTTCTGCCACCCCCTGTGATCTACAACGAGCGGTCGGTGGAGGAGGCAAAACCTCCCATGAAGTGTATAGGGTTCAAGGCCTGGGAAAGGAGGACTGTAGAGAAGAGTTTCCCTCCACCGCAGTCACAAGTGGAGGGTGATAGTGTTGTGCCTCTCTGCCTGTGGCCAGGAGGTTGGGCGTTCACTGGAGATATCAAGGTTGCATGGAGGCATTTAAGCAACACCATGCCTCGGGCTCCTTATAGTAGGGGCGAGCAATAGCCGCACGACCAATAGCGCTGACATGGCGCAACAACGTTGTTTTGTCAGAACCTAAAGATCGATGGTTGGGAAGAAGGGTGGAGGTACTTGAGAGGGAGAGGGATATTGGGGGAGGATCCGGCTACAACGCCAGAGGGGGCACATTTGCAGCGGTGCCGACAGTAAGAGGCGCATAGGCAATGTGAGCGTTGGGAGGTCACAGAAGCTGAGAAAGAAAAGTGTACAAACCTTGGTGGGGGTTTGGCACTACCAGCCATGTCAGAATGAGCACCAGGGTAGTCCTAGGTGGTAGAGCTAACCGCTATGTAGGAGGTTCCCCCATGTATGAAAACACAGACGGCGAAAGAGACATAACATTGAACCAGTGTGACAAAGGGCCCTGGATCGACCGGTCTAGGTTCAACCCAGGTATGGGAGGAATGACTTATCCAGCTGGGCAAGGAGCTGGCTGTGGGCAGACCAATGAGGAGTCGCGACGTCATCCCACTTTGAAGGTATAATGAGTATTTTGATTAAATCATTGAAATAGCTAGGAACAACAAAATATAGCAAACTTATATATCATTTTAATCTAAAAAATGAGAGGAATCTAAAGAAAATATAATCAGAGGCTAAATATGCTTCTTGTTCCAAAAGTGTATGCAACACATGTCTTATAGTGTTTAATGTAAAGGAAGACCTAGACTTGCTTTAATAGGATGCTTAATTGAGTAGATTCATTTATATTGAGATAATACCTGACCTTGTCATGTATCATGAAGAAAATCCTTGATGATGATGAATAATTGATGATTCCAAATTAATAATCTTATTCATGCTGATTTAGGGTTTTGAAACTAATATGGACATCTTACTATGATTTTAATGCTAGTAGTATGATCTAGGTGTCACGGGAAATCTAATATGCTTAAGATGATGAATAGGGTTTCACTTAATATGCATAACTAACACTTGTAATCTTAGAAACCATGATATGATGGAATTAGGGTTTGTGACCCTAATCCCTAGTCCAAACACGAGATAACCCTAAACCCTAATTTAGGATTGCATCTAGATCTGATTAGTGTAATGCGAACACATGGTGACACATATGTAGTATGCATATTTAAGATTGAATGCTTTGTTGCTTGGATGTTTGGATGCACTCTTAAAGTACATGAGATTTCTGCATCAGATTCTGAGTTTGCCGAGGTTTCACGATGAGATTGAATGAATGATAAACTACTTGCTTGTTTATTTACTTCTTGCAAACTATAAAGTTCCTATGAGTATCATGTAAAGTAAATAACAATATTTCGAAGCCTAGGTTAGACTGATCTTAAGGGTAATGAACATGAGCCCTGGAGGGACAGTGATTACATCTGAGGTAGTAGACCAGATATGGGTTAGAATAAGAAAATGAGTTTATGTTCTTATGTGCAAGTATAATATGTGTGATTATATGTATACTTGTGATTATTAGTTGAACCCACATACGAGTATTGAAATATACTGACCGCGTATTTATTTTTCAGTGTTTTAGGTATTAGGTATACTTGATTCGTTGACATGAGGTTACATGAAACAAATGTTGAAGACACTAAAGTTGTTCATGAAGGCTTATTCATAGTGGTATATCTTCACACATGTACAAGTTCATTATTTCTAAAATTTGTGTAACTCCTTAGAGGGGCTTTTTAGGCAAACATGTAAATATATGTTCATTAATAGAGATTATTTACTATTTTGTATAATTTCTTGAACCTGGTTCTGGAATTTATGAGTAATGATTCAAGACTTTAAGGTCTTTTAAACACTTAAAAGTACGAGTCATTACACAGAGCCTTCCTTCTCTTCTTTTAGGTCAAAGAGAACTTAGGGTTTTGGTTTGGTCGCTTGGATTTTTGAGTGTCTTTGACCATTGGCCTTAGTGCCAAGTTTCCCCTTTGACCAATGGTCCTCTAGGACCAAACGAGATAGCTATACCACCTTGTTTTTCATGATCTATGTTGCATGCATGGTTTAGTGGATGCATGGTTGATGTATGGTAGACATGTGTCACTTATGTGCATGACACCTAATCCCTTTGGTCTCTCTCTCCACCTTTGGATATATGTACCCCTCCTTTCACATTCATATATATGATCCTTTTGCTCTCTATTTCTCTCTTCCACCTTGAGTTCAACCTTGTGTGCTTGGTGGTGTGAAGGAGCTCATCCTTGGTGCAAGGTTGCCAAAACCCTTTGCATGTGGTGATCCAAGCTTGGAGCTATTCTTTTCTTGGTGATCTTTGGTGATTCCTTGCGCTTTGGTCAGTAATCCAACTCTTGATTCTATTTTCTTACAAGATCCTACCTCTTTCCCTCCTTTTGGCCAAATCCATGGTTCTCCATGGTGGTCTTTTGAGAAGCTTCTCTCCATAGAGGTTGAATCCATGGTTCTCCATGGTGGTACCTAAGCGAGATGAAGATCTTCTTCTTTCTCCCTCTCTTTCTCAGTCTCAAGTTTGGATCTCTCTTCTTTGATCTGTGACCTAGGGTTCTTGTTCTTTTTTGAGGTGGTGACTAGCTTGGTCATGGAGTAGATCAAAGCTAGGTTTCTTTCTTTCTTTTAAAGCTTCTTCTTGTAGGTGGTTGCATCATCATCTAAGTCAGATTATATAACTCTTCCCCTACTATTATGCACTTTAATACTACATGCATCTCAGTCTAAAATGTGATTATTTGATGTTGATAATGATATCTTGGTTGGATTTGTGTTTCTATAATGATCTTGCATGTACTTGTTCCTTTACCTAAACCCTAATTCACCTACACAAAATTTAAATGATGGAAATGGTGATGGTTTTGCATGCAACTCAACCTTGGATTTTGTTGTCTTGATTCTTGGTTTGGTTATCTTGTATGAGATGGAGTTTGGTTTTGATTTCATGTTCTTGATCTTGGGTTTTTGTCGATCAACTCATGGATTTCATGTTGATCACAAGTGGTGCTTGATTCTAGGGTTTGAATGATGTTTTCTCTAAGTTTTTACATCACTCTTTGAGGTTCAATTTCATGTTATTAATCCCATGTTTTGTTCATGACTTGCTTGTGGTTTCCCCATCTCTTAGATGTTTTTCATGTTGGTACCCAAGTGGTGGAATGGTTGGTGATGTTTTGGATGATGAGGTTGTTCCCTTTGGCCTTGGTCGCATAAAATGTTTCATTCAATCGTATAGATTTGGTTCCTTTAGTCGCATGGATTGATGACTCTCCTTCAACCGTTGAATATGTTTGATTCCCTTTGACTGTTTGGGTTTGGTGGTGCCCTTGGTCACTGAAGTGGTCTTCAATATATAGTTTCTCTTTAACCATTTGAGTTCCTTTGGTTGCTGGTGTGGGTGCTTGTCTCTTGGATCGATGGGATGTGGTGATGTTTTGATTGCTTGTTTAATCATGGTCTTCAACCATGATAGTGTATGTTCTTCGACCACATAGCTTGTAACCTAATATGATCTTCGACCAATGATTATCCATGGATGGATGTTACCTATGTGTGATTACCTAGTGTGATAATTGTTGACCTACATGTTCTAAGAATATGGGAGGTACTGATACTTAGGGTTGATGCTATATAATGTCTTGGAAACCCTAATCGAATATGTTGTTGAAACCCTAACCCTAATATGGGACTATGATGTAGTTGTCTACCTTGTACAATGTGGTAGTATGTGTTGATGATGCATTATCTCTCTCCTACTTGTATTACTTGATTGTTGCAGGTTGAATAAACATCATGGCATGCAATGCTATGGTACTCTTGACATGACACAGGGTAATGATTATGAGCCTTGACAAGGCATGATGAGATAATGGTGATATATTTTGGGTCTTATGATTTGGCAGTGGCTCAATGCCTAATATAAGGTGATATCATCCAGTGTTGTGATGAGATTGAAATCCCCTAGTGATGTGGTGATGTTGATGGCCTTGTATGGTAGTGATACCATGTGATGATGCGACATGTTCTTACTTCATACATTTTATATCTTCTGGATTTGTAACATACCTTGATTCTTGTCGAGTTCATTTAGGGTTCATACATTGGAACTTGATTGATGCTAAATGATAACAAATTGTTTTAATTAATCAAGTGAAACCCTAATCAAGTAGTTTCCCTGTGCCATAGATCCATCTATAATGTCAGTACTTACTGTATGGTGAAACTAGTTCTCCCTTAGTGGAAGCTCAGAGCCGTATATTGTTGAGTATATGCATTTCACGGGACTGGCAGTGGTCATACCCTGATAGGAGAATGGTCAAGGTTGTATCTCAAGTGATGTGACTCAGTATATGTATATGATATGTTTTGAGGATGGTTGCGGTCATACCTCGACAGGAGTGTGACTACGATCGTAACTCATTTTTACTAGTGTTGTGCCTATATACCATGGAAGACTAGGTTGTTTTGCAGTTGGAATCTATATGTCACTACGGCAAACTCAGACTAATTGAGGGTGTGGGAGATCATTGGATTCCGGATCCTCCTAGATCTTGTATGTCACTAATTTTGACTTAGCATTGGTCAGTTAGAGAATGAGGGGTATACCTCATCTCCTTAGGGCATAATAAAAGACATAACACAGTCATGTAGTATGTTTTTCTTAGGGTTAAATATGACTCACATTTGATGACCCTTGCCTTATCTTTTATACTAATTAGTTGATTTATAATGTAGTAAGAGAAATCAACTGCCATACATGTTCTTCATATTCCATCTTAAAGTATAAGATGTTCTACTTCTTAGTTGTAGATGCCCAATTAGCTTAAATAATATTAATTACATTACTCATATCATTTAGTTGAATCTACTCAACATGATAATAATGTTACATTCTGATTTTAGTTTATCCGTGTTAATAATAGTTGTGGTGAAGAGTTATATCTCTCGTTGGGATGTTGGTCTCACCCCGTGGGTTTCCACATCTTTTAGGTGGTCATGCACGATGTTGTAGAGATCGTACGATTGAGGCTGAGCAGTAATAGGAGCTAACATACTAGATCTTGAATCCAACCCTAGAAGTTTGACCTTTTGGGATTATCCAAACGAAGTTGAGGTTAGATCTAAAATATGTTTGGTATAAACCTAATATGCTAATGCATGTATAGATCATCCTAATGTAACCTAATGTTCTCATATTACACCTATGCCAATAATGGCACATAAAATGTGTCACCTCAAGTATATAAGAAAATACATGATAATTCATGCTTAATAATCACATATGACTCATTTGGATGGTAATAAGAAGTTAAAGAACTTAATTGGATGAATACTTTTAGTTAATGGGCCACTAATGGTCCATATGACATATCTCATTAAAAGAAATCTCAAAAGTGGAATCTAAATTAAAAATCATCTTCCTTGGGTCCCAATTGCCTTGGGAGTCAAGCTTCACATGATTCACATAATAATAATTAATTTAATTTATTTAGGAAAGAAAAGATCTAAGTTTTCCACAAATATCAAACAAAATAATAAATGACTTCTTAAGAGGATAATAATCTTGGATTTGAAATCTACATAATGAATATAGCTTTTGGGTGAATTTTTGTCCAATTTGGAGAAAGTTTGCTTGAAAGGTGAAATCAGAAGAGAGAAAGTGTGTCAAACTTTCAAAATATTAGATAAATGTACAAACAACTCCAACATGAAAATTGATGGCAAATTCGTATCCAACACATTAAATATGACTTATGGGTGAAGTTTCATTAATTTTGGAGAATCTTAAAGACATTAATACATGAGGAAAGATAAAATAATATTTGATTTATTTAACATATTAAAAGTTCTCAAAATGAAAATCTAATTGCAAATTTATATTCCTCGTATTAAAAATAGGCTAGGTGTCAAATTTCACTTAATTTGGGATTTGTTTGCACACTCAAATAAGGAAAGAGAAAAATAGAAATTAATTTAATGCATCACTATATTAGAATTTGATTAGGATAAGGTTTTCCTTAATTTATCTGTCACACATACATAGTAGATGCACGCAACTCTTTGGGTCGTCAGATCTTTGATCGGATGACTGACAACCATCCTCTTCCTTGCAACCAAGTTAGGAAACTAGTCGTAAGCGACGACTCTGTAAATTGCCAATTTATCTCAACTCAATCAGTCTTTCTCCAAGATTTTTTCTCCACCACCTTCCTTATCGAATTTCACACAACTCTATCCCCAATTTTCCAAGGTTTCGTGCCTTCTATGATGATCTGTGTGCGGCCACCTACCCTCCCCATTTCTGACTCTGCTCCTTTCTTTCCTTTCCTCACGCAACTAGAGTCTTTGGGACACTATTTATAGCTTTAGTGAGCAGAGTTGGGGTCCTAGGATCCTAGAGACATGCTAAGATGGTCTGAATCTACCTTTTCATACTCCTCCAAACTCCATGTATATCCATCACAGACCTAGACTTTGACCCAACATACAGATTCACTGAGATAACTAGAAATGATGGAGAACCACTTCCTAGGTCCTTGTGGTTCTTTTTCCTCTACCAATTTAACCCAGTTCTAGGTAATGAATTTTTTCCTCTTTTTGCTTCTCCTACCCGTTTAACCATCTCAATGGCGATTGGGAGCATCGATGGGTGTTTCAATCTATTGATCTATCTTTGACGTCACTGTATCCATTTTGTGACATCCCAATTTATTTGTTTTGGTTGTAGTCTAGGCTCTATGGGCTTCTACATTTCTCCACCTCCTACTCTAATGGCGGCATGCCTTATGGAGGCTATGATAAACACTGGACCCCCAGTTTGGGCTTGTTGACTCCGTGGGGATCTTCTAAATTCATTTGTGTTGTTTCTTGGAGGTGAAGGAGTTTTGGTCATCAGATTCGATCTTGTATTGGGTTTTATTTTCTGAGTTTGCAACAGTGTTGAAGGACTGGATTTCACAGGGTGTTTCTGTGACGAAGACGATGCCGAAGTTCAAACTTGCCCTCAATTTTTATTGGTTTTTGTCACACCATATAGGGGTAGTTTTGTCTTTTGTCATTTCCTTTTGACTCCTCCTTGTTGTGTTTGGGCGGGCCAGTTGCCCACCACTCATTGGCCATGCCAACTGGGTTTTATAAAAGGATAATGTATATATATACGTGGCTTTGAAGATTTTTCTAATTGGTCAGTTTTCTTAAATCCATAGTTCATTTTTTACAATTCAGAAAAATTAAGTAAAATATATTTTGAAATAAAAAAAATAAGAGCTATCTAATGGTATCGGTTTTGTTGCTTGAATCTAATCTTGAAAAAATGTGCTTTTAATAAATTTACCTAAATAAGTTAATAACTTTTAAAATTCATAACTAAATATATATAAGTCAGAAAAATATAATAAAATAAGTTTTGAACTCAAAAAAATATAACTTAAAACATGGCGTGGTTTTGATAACCTAATTCACGTATAATAAAAAGGTGATTTTTAGGGTTTATAAAATCAATGTAAATCTAACCCTAATTTCACATACATGATAAATAGGTGCTTTGGAGACCTAGGCTTGGATCTAGGACTAACTCTGGACTGTTTAGATTTTTGAGTAAGGTATGTTGTATCCCCTATTACTCCATGTTGATCAATTCACCTATATTATTCTTTCTAATGGTCCTATGGACAATAGCCTATACACATTGCTCTTATCTTTTGATATCATGGTTCTTGTGAAATATCTTGTTGTGGTAATCTTGGATATTCTCTTGACTTTTATCTTGTTCCTTGGTGCATGTTGAACTTTTAATGTGGATGTTTATTTGTGGATATGTGATATCTTGTTCCCACTTGTATGTGGATGCATGTGTTGTCCATTGTGTGATGGCAACATTGTACAACATGACTATACTTTTACTTGCCTCTACATTTTACATGCTATGTGATTCAGTAGCACTAGAGTTGTGTAATTGCATTGTTTTTTGGGTGTGTGCCCCTATTTTTGGGATGGAGGTGGTGGTGCCCCATACCCGAGTTTCAAGGTTATGAAGCCTTGGCTCAACTTTATTTATTGGGGGTTTGGTAGTGCATCGTTCTCTATCAGGTTTCAAGGATGTGAAGCCTTGGCTGGCTTTGTCTTTACATTATTCTAGTGTTATGCTTATGTCACATGCATGCATGTTTGATGGTGATTGTGGGGTGTGTGCCCTACTTTCTCTATATGTGCTATTGTGGCACAAGTTTATTGTTTTATTTATGGAAAATATTATGTTGTTATCATTAGTTTGAAATTCAATTCTCTCGATACCCACTTGGGTTGTCCTTTACTTTTCTATGGGAAACCTTTTATTTGATGTCCTTTATTCCAATTAATTGCTCAATTTTACTCTTTAATATGCACATACCAGCCTTTGTTGATGTTTTTTATTTTTCTCTTCTTACTGGGGTATGCTTCCAACCCTAGATGAAGGACATGGAGGACATGGCATAAAGTTAAGGACTTAGCTTACAGAGTTAACAAATTTGCTATGGATTAGATTTCCTTCTACTTAGATCCTTATGTTGTATCATACATGTAAACCCTATGTGGGCGTTTGAGATATACATTTTTTATTTTTTTGAGAAGTTGAATATAGTCATTATTTTCTTCCACTGCTATACTTTGGTTGTTTTGAATACCATACGTAATATTTGAAATTTTTTACACCCACTCCAACATATATTTTGGGTGTGTTTGGACTGGAGGTTCTATTCTTCAAATTTTAGTAGGGAGTGGTTCCCCTCTGGGATCCCACTTCTTACAACATGGTATCATAGCCCTTGGTAGTCAGAATCTAACTATTTCAATTTGGTATCCCTAATTAGAACCCTTATCTTGCATATTGCCCTCTAGTTAAGATGATCACCCTAGAATTGATCAATGTTAAATATGTGACAAGGTTTGATGAGATCTTACCCTGTCATATAGATTGATTATGATTTGTATCTCTTGATGCTATGGGGTTTGACTTAAGGATGAAATTAGTCTATAATAATATTTAGAATAAGGAGATCTCATTAGGAAAATTGTGACTTGGTTTCTCGCTTTGATTTTGGGCCCTAATTTCAGTTTTCAATCGCAAAAGTTTTCACAACAACTTATTTTCCATATAATACTATATGTATATAAAAATGTTTTCTCTAGATTTAATCAAAGTTTTTTGGAACTAAGTCACAATGAAGATTCTCTGATGTATGGATAGTGAAACCCTAGAATTAGTTGGAATAGAATTCTAACCCTAGTTTTGAAGAAGAGACGGGGATGGATACAACGGTGTAGTTGACCTACCCTATGACTTTTGGATGTTTAAGTAGGGTTGTTAGGTTAGAGACACGAGGACCTAAAACTCAACCCTAGATGGTTCTGATTTGTGAGTTAGATACATGAACAACATAAATATCTAAAACATTCATAACTAAAAGATATGTGGGCTACCCTAAATGTTGATTAGTTTGACTTGTTAGGTAAAACCTTTTTAAGGGGTGGAGAGTAATTAGTTGTTGATGTTTGGATTAATAGATTTTGTGGACAAAATCCTTTTAAGGGGTGGAGTGTTGTAACATACCATATCATGAACCTGCCCTAGAAGTTTGACCTTTTGTGCTTAGCCAAACAAAGTTGAGGTTAGAACTAAAAGATGTTTGGTATAAACCTAATGTGCTAATGCATGTATAGCTCACTGTAATGTAACCTAATGTTGTCACATTAGACCTATGCCAACAATGGAACATAAAATGTGTCACCTCAAGTATATAAGGGAATACATGATAATTTGTGCTTAATAATCACATATGACTCATCTGGATGGTAATAAGAAGTTAAAGAACTTAATTGGATGAATAGTTTTGGTTGATGGGCCACTAATGGGCCATATGACATATCTCTTTAAAAGAAATCTCAAAAGTGGAATCTAAATTAAAAATCATGTTCCTTGGGTCCCAATTTCCTTGGGAGTCAAGTTTCACATGATTCACATAATAATAATAATTAACTTAATTCATTTAGGAAAGAAAAGATCTAAGTTTTCCCTAAATATCAAATAAAATAATAAATGACTTCTAAAGAGGAAAATAATCTTGGATTCATAATCTACATAATGAATATAGCCTTTGGATGAATTTTCATCCAATTTGGAGAAAGTTTTCTTAAAAGGTGAAATTGAAGGAGAGAAAGTGTGTAGAACTTTTGAAATATTAGATAAATGTACAAACAACACCAACATGTAAAATTGATGGCAAAATTCGTATCCAAACATTAAATATGACTTATGGGTGAAGTTTCATTAATTTTGGATAATCTTAAAGCCATTAATGCACGAGGAAAGATAAAATAAGATTTGATTTATTTAACATATTAAAAGTTCTAAAAAGGCAAATATAATTACATATTCAGATTAATTGTATCAAAAGTAGGCTAGATGTCGAATTTCACTTAATTTGGGATTCGTTTGCACCCTCAAATAAGGAGAGAGAAAAAGAGGAATTAATTTAATGCATCCCTATATTAGAATTTGATTGGGATAAGGTTTTCCTTAATTTATCTGTCACACATACATAGTAGATGCACGTGCCTCTTTGGACCATCAGATCTTTGATCGGACAGATGACAACCATCCTCTTCCTCGTGCCTAAGTTAGGAAACTAGTCTTAAGCGATGACTTTGTAAATTGTTGATTTCTCTCAACTCAATGAGTCTTTCTCTGAGATTTTTCTCCACCACCTTCCTAATCAAATTCCATACAACTCTATCCTCAATTTTCCAAGGTTTTATGCCTTCTATGTTGATTTGCTTGTGGCCTCTTACCCTCCCTTGTTCTGACTCTTCTCCTTCTTTCTTTCCTTTCCTCACACAACTAGAGTCTTCGGGACACTATTTATAGCTTTGATGAGCAACGTTGAGGTCCTAGGATCCCAGAGACGTGCTCAAGATGGTCTGAATCTGCCTCTTCATATTCCTCCGAACTCCATGTATATCCATCGCAAACCTGGACTTCAATCCAACATCCTGATCTATTGAGATCACCGAAAATGATGGAGAACCACTTCCTTGGTCCTTGTGGTTCTTTTTCCTCTATGAATTTAACCCAGTTCTAGGTAATGAATTTTTCCCTCGTTTTGCTTCTCCCGCCCGTTTAACCATCTCAATGGTGATTGGGAGCATCGATGGGTGTTTCCAACTATTGACCTGTCTTTGATGTCATTGCATCCATTTTGGGACATTTTAGTTTATTTGTTTTGGTTGTAGTCTAGGATCTGTGGGCATCTGCATTTCTCCACCTCCTGTTATAATGGCGACATGCCTTATGGAGGCTCCGGTCAACACTGGACCCCATGTTTAGGCTTGTTGACTCCGTGGGGATCTTCTGAATTCATTTGTGTTGTTTCCTGGAGGTGAAGGAGCTCTGGTCATCAGATTCAATCTTATATTGGGTTTTATTTTCTAAGTTTGCATCAGTGTTGAAGATCTGGCTTTCACAGAGTATTTCAACGAAAAAGACGATGCTGAAGTTTGAATGTGCCCTCAATTTTAATTGGTTTTTGTCACACCATATAGAGGTAGTTTTGTCTTTTGTCATTCCTTTTGACTCCTCCTCGCTGTGTATGGGTGGGCCAGTTGGCCGCCACTCATTGGCCATGCCAACTAGGTTTTTAAAAGGATAATGTATATATGCGTGGCTTTGAAGATTTTTCTGATTGGTCAGTTTTCTTAAACCCATAGTTAATTATTTACAATTAAGAAAAATTAAGTAAAATATGTTTTGAAATCAGAAAAATAAGAGCTATCTAATGGTACCAGTTTTGTTGCTCGAATCTAATCTTGAAAATATGTGATTTTAACGAGTTTACTTAAATAAGTTAATAATTTATAAAATTCATAACTAAATATATATTAGTCAAAAAATATAATAAAATAAGTTTTGAACTCAGAAAAATATAACCTAAAACATGGCATGGTTTTGATAACCTAATTCACATATAATAAAAAGGTGATTTTAGTGTAAGGACCCTGACCTTCATTTTGGGCTTACCCTGTTTGTTTTGCCTAAACCTTATGCTTGGTTTCTTTCTAATCATCTTTAGTGGTGATTAGGGTTTTCTTGTGCTTAGTTGAGAGCTGGAGGTGCTACTTGCAAAATAACCTGAGTTAAGGTTGAAGAGTAAGTTTGTCACCTTGAGAGACGTCTTTCTCTCTCTCTTTGCTTCCTCTAGGGTTGAGAGGAAGGTTTGGGCTCGTGCCTTGAAGTTGTCTTGGGATTGGTTGAGCTCTTTTGGGCCTTGTTTTCCCTTGTTTGGTCCTTTCCTTGCTTGGTTGAGCCCTGTATCGGGCAAGGGTGCTTTGTGTCAGCCATGGGGTATCACCCATGGGGGTGTGTCAGCCATGGAGGAGTAGTGTGTCGGCCTTTGACCTTTGTTGACCTTCTTGCATTGGTTGTGTCACCCTAGCTTGGACATGTGGCTGACCCTTGGGGGAGTAGTGGCATGGCATGTGCATGAGTTTTGCAAAGTGGTAAAATGTGTGGACAAGTGTCCCTTGGTAAGGTGATACCTTGCCTTGGTTTAAACTTGACCCCCCATCTATATATGCCTTGCCTTTCTATTCCTTAGGAACCCTTTAGCTCTTTGTTGCTCCTCTCTTCCTTGTGTGCATGATACACCTCTCCCTTGCAACCTTGGTGGCCGATACCCTTGGAAGAGCTAAGGTTGGTGGTCGATCCCCTTGAAGGAGTTCCCTTCTTCTTCCTTTAGCTTGGTGGCCGAACCCTAAGTGGGTCTTGTTTTCTTGGTAAGCATCTTCCCTCTCTCCTTAGCATCTTCTTCTCCTTCTTGCCTACTCTTCGGCCATGGTGGTTATGCTTCTTGTTCCTTTTCTTTAGTTGGCCAAAGTAGTGTGCTTGGAGCTAGGAGATTAAAGCTTGGAGCTTTGGAGCTTGAGGAGTTTGCTTAAGGCGGGTTACATAACTTCTAACCCTAGCTATACTACCTTCTCTATGTTGCATGTTTCATATATGTTGATGATCGGCCATTGCATGTTATGTATCTTGCTCTAATACATGTTGTTGATCTTATGGATTTAATGAGCATGATGTTGTTGATGTTGTTGTTGGTCTATGTGCTTTTACACCTAGTTGGCCGAACTATGGTTTAGGGTTTCCTTGTTGAGCAACACTCTTTTCTCTCCTTGGTCTAGAGAAGTGAGTTTGAGCTCTAGTAATGTGGGAAATACCCCTCTCTCGATTAGGTTGAGAGGTGAGCTTATATTCTAGTTGCTTGAGCAACACCCTCCTCTCACCATGGATTAGAGAGGTGAGCTTTTGGGTAGATGATGACCTATGTTGAGGTGGATCCTTGTGGTTGCCCGATTTGTGATAGAGTTGTGCAAAACCCCTCTCTCTTGGTTGTTGAGAGGTGAGCTGACCTTCTTGATCAATTAGGGTTTGGTGCCCTGGTGCTTGAGGTTGAAGATGATCTTGTGGGGTTGTGCCTTGCACGATATGACTTTGGAGTTGTGCTACCCGATAGCCTTGTTTGGAGTTGTACCTTTGGGGCGACATACCTTGTTGAGATAGTTGGCTTGGTGCCCGTTATGCTTTGGACGATACACCATGTATAGAGGATGCCCGTTGCACCCCCTTGTCTTGAGATGATCTTGGCCATTATGTGAAGTTAGCTTAGTGCCCGACATGGTCTTGGCCAGTAGGCTTTGATATCTTGGTGCCCGACACAGCCTTAGCCGTTATCATTGTTTAGATGAGCTTGGGTGATATGGTATGGTGCCCAGGATGGCTTTGGCTGATACCACCATGTCTTAGTTGAGATTTGACTTATATGAAGTGTTGGACGATATTGCTTCATGCCCGACATGCTAACCATAGATGTTGGCCGTTATGATGCTTCATGGCCATGCACGACACCATTCTTGGAAGTCATGGGTACCCTGGCCGAGAGGGTTAACCCTCAGATGATGCTAAGACAGTTGCACGATAGGGGCACCTTGGGCGACACCCCTTTGGTCGATATGGCTCATGTTGAAGGTTAGCCGATAGTGAAACCTAACCCTAACCCTAGCTTGGTGCCTGATAGACCCTTGGTCGATAGCCATGGTAGTGTTGCATGTTATACCTTGGTGCTGGCTACCCGACACCATGAGTGCTAATGGAACCTTGATGCATGTTAGAGGATGTGTAGTGGTTGGTCGATATGGTGGTGAGTTTCCTTAGGGTTGGAAAGCCTAGCCGTTATACCTTTGATAAGGGTATTTCTATACTGGGTACACCCTTTGATGAGGGGTGGCGCTGCTCGCCATGCTTAGTGAGGGTTGCAGGAGTTTTGGGTGAGGGTTATGATAACCCAGAATGTATATAGTTGATGGTTCTCTTTTAATAATGATGATACAAGTGAAATGATGTAAGCACCTTGAATCCTGCAAATACATTGATAAGTTAAAATAATAAATTGTGAACCAGGAAGCTTGGAAGCATATGATGTTGCTATACATGTTGATATGACACATGCATATGGTCACAAGTGTAAGGCATAATATATGCCCATGATTGATAATAATACTATGAATGATAAAGCTTATGTGTGATGTACTCATGGATGCTTCTTTATACTTGATAGTATAATAATAATCCTATTAATCCATGATGGCTTCAGTTATCTTTGTGGATGTGTGCACTAACCATGCAGGTATTTCATGTGGATTCATAGCCTGGTAAGAGCAATGAGGTATATGTGCTTTGACTAGCATAATGTGATGATAATCCTTGTTAATGAAATAACAAGTTGATAGGTTTGAGGACCTGATATAAGGCTGAGTGCCTAGTTGAGGTGTTATCCTCTGATGATGTGATAAGGGATGTGTTCCCAGGATGCTGATGCATGATTGTGATGCCTTGAGAGGCAGCGGTTGATATCATGAGGAATTGAGGTCCCAGGATAGTATAAGGCTATGTTATACTTTGTTTTGCCTCAACAATTGGCTTAAAATATACTAATTAATTATAGATAAACATATCATGTAGTTTGCCCTGGCCATAGATCCATTACCATTAGTATTTGGTGATGGTGAAATAGGTTTATCCTGTGCGATTACCTGGAGCGCATATTGTTGAATATGTGAGGTTTCCCCTAGCCTAAAATAGGAGGGTTGAGTGCAACTGTGGTTGCAGACTCAGGTGATATGGAACATGGTGAACAGGCCCATGGCTCAGGATATGTGATGATGAGCATGATGCATTCATGGCTCAGATGTATGTATGGGTAGCTTGTGGAGCTGACCCAGAGGTTGAGGCCCTATAAGCATTAGACTACAATCTTGCTTGATGACTCGTGTACTGACCACGGGAAGGTGAGGTCATGGAGTCCCGATCTCCTTAGACCTTGTATGGCACCGGATTGGGCTTCACAGCCAATGGTTGTATTTGAGCAGGGAAGGCTCACTTCCTCAGGGCATAATAAAATGTAATCCAGCCGAATGGTATATCTTTCTTAGAGCAAAACAAGGAACATTGACTAAGGCCTTGCTTATATAGCTGATCTAGTTACACCTTGCATATATGTGTACGATCCTTATTTTTTGTGATAAGTTTTTATAAAGATTAGCTTGTCAATCATGTTCCATAAAGAATACTTGGTTATATGCCTTCTGGATATCTTGTTAAGCTCAATGGTAATAATAGCTTCGCTCAGTATGCTGCTCTTGTTATACGCTTTATCAGTTATCTGTTGTTACCTTCTTTAACCTTCTGAGGTTTTGTAGTTTCAACGGGGAGTTATGTTTCTCGTTGGGACTGTGTGTCTCACCCCACTAGTTTACACCCTTTTTAGGTGATTGCTCTAGATGCGGTGGTGGTCATGAGGTTGCGGCCGAGTAGCAAGAAGAGCAGTAGAAGGCAAGAGATGGATATGCTGCTATTTTGGTGGTTTTGTAGTAGAGTCCTAGAGTCATCCCTGTACTCTCAGGTCCTCGGAGGTGTTTTGACGATGTTTCACAATGTCTTGCAGTTGTAATCTTTGTATAACCTGCTGCTGGCCGTACATGGCCATTATGTATGTATAAACAGGTGTCGAACTCTGGTGCGAACGGTACAAGTGGTTCCGATAAGATGTGTACATATAACAAGGCTTGTGAATGTTTATATAACATGTTTCTCTGTAGGATCTGGATGCAAAAGTACTCTCATGTATGCTTTCCGCAATTGGTTTTAATTAACCCGTGTTTTCGGTAATATGAGGTTCCACACATTTTCGCATGTCATCTCATTGTCTGTGTGATGGTGGGGTGTCACAGCTGGTTTGGTATCAGAGCTCTAGGTTCGCTGAGTCTACAGCGATCTAGGACTAGGTTTCCATATATTCTTGTGAGTTTTCCAAAATTTTCTTACAATAACCTTCTGCCCTCAACGAAAGATAAAGCTTAAAAATGTCTGGAAACCATGAAGAACATGCTGCCGAGAGCAGCGATGCTACATCAGTTGATGGAGCAGGAGGGTAGGCACGTGAAGATCGGGTGCCTGAGGTCCCCCAACTTGACCCTACCATTCTCGAAAATCCTACCTACCAACAGCTTATGGGGCAGATGATGGCTACGATGAATCACATCGTGGAAAGGTTTCCAGTGCCTCAGCCAAGAGCATAGGCTCCCCATGGTGAAGCATCGGGTATTGGGAAGACCTTT
The DNA here is from genome assembly GCA_963693085.1 of Alisma plantago-aquatica. Lineage (NCBI taxonomy): Eukaryota > Viridiplantae > Streptophyta > Magnoliopsida > Alismatales > Alismataceae > Alisma > Alisma plantago-aquatica. Next base: position 919,044,454 of record OY856412.1, on the reverse strand, counting down.
GAGCAGATTCGCCGAGTCGGAGCTTCAAATTATGCTGGGATGGTTGATCTAGCGGATGCAGATCTGTGGCTGACTGGTCTTGAGAATGCCTTCCAGATCCTTGACATCCCCGAAGTGGACAAAGACAAGCACGCTGTCTACCTTCTGAAGGGTAGTGTTGGCCTTTGGTGGGCCATCGAGGAGGAGAAGCGACCCGGTGAAGAGATCGGTTGGGAGGTTTTCCGGTGAGAGTTCGTCAGCAGATACTTTCTGAAGACGTATCTGGATGAGAAGATTAACCAGTTTGAGCATCAATGCCAAGGATTGATGAGCATCACCGAGTATGAAGCCAAGTTCATGGACTTATTGAGGTTTTATCCTCACATGGCGGCGACAGATGATGAGTGGATTAGGCAGTTTGAGAAAGGTTTAAGTGCTGAGCTGTCGACACCTGCTGCTGCTTTAGATAATCGGGAACAGTTTGCCATGTTTGTGGAGTCCGTCTGCAGGATTAAATGATCTGTTAAGGAGAAAAGGGAGTCCATGACCAGGAAAAGTCCTACTCAGTTCCAAGGACAGATATTTGGTGGCCTCAAGAAGCCAAGGTTTTCAGCACCTTCCACGATGTCGAGTTCTCGTGCACCATCACAATGGTCCCCGAGTAAGGCAAGAGGTTATGTTTCTTCGACGTCGAAGGCACATAGTACAACTTATGTGGTAGTAACAAAGCCATCTAGACCGCAGACAGAAGGCAGGTCATGTTATCACTGTGGACAGACGGGGCATTTAAAGTCAAATTGCCCAAAAAGAGACGTTGAGGTAACACAACAACTGAGACAAAATCAACAAGGATCAAATAGACAACAGCCTAGTGGTAGTAGAGGGTGAGGACGCGGTCAAGCATCGCAAGTGGGATCATCTGCTCAAGGAAGCAGAGGACGTGGACAACAAGCAACGACTCAATTCTATGCTATGAGTCAACTGGAGGTAATAGTCAACCCACGAGTGGTGACAGGTTAGATGGAGTTATTGCATTCTGATTTGTCTTCTTCTTGCTTTATATTTGTTTTGGTTGACCTGGGTGCTACACACTCTTTTATTGCACATCGTTTGCTTGATAGCTGTCCTTTACATGTTAGTTGTAAGAAAGATAGCCTGTTGCTAGAAACCCCTCTTAATGGTTCCTCGATGCTTCGAGAGGAGTGTCCATCTTGTGTCTTATCTTTTTTGGGACACAATATACAAGTGGATCTTATACCACTTGATATGAATGGATTCGATGTGATCCTTGGGATGGATACCTTAGAGAAGTATAAGGTTGTGTTGGACTGTGGTTCCAAGCAGGCGGTGTTTGATGACAACGAAGAGAAGTGGATCTTCCAAGGAGATAGGAAGATTCTTCTGACATGTCTAGTGTCAACGATGGTGGCAGAAAAGTTGTTGCGGCAAGGTTGTAAGGCTTTCTTAGCTCATGTTGTGGATACCAAGGCAAAAGGTCCTAGCCTTGAGGAGGTAAAGGTTGTCCGAGAATTTGTGTATGTGTTTCCTGATGAGTTCCCCAGTGTTCCCCACCCTGAGAGATTGATTTTGAGATCAATCTGGTACCAGGAACACAACCAGTTGCACAGACACCATATAGGATGGATGCAGTAGAGATGGCAGAGTTGAAGAAGCAGTTACAAGAGTTGTTGGAGAAAGGTTTCATTCGACTGAGCATGTCGCCTTGGGGTGCTCCAGTGTTGTTCGTTAAGAATAAGGACTGATCGATGCGGTTATGTATAGATTACCGGTAGTTGAACAAAGTTACAATCAAGAATAAGTACCCATTACCGAGGATAGATGATCTATTCAATCAGCTGTGTGGCACTACAGTGTTCTCAAAGATCGACCTACGGTCTAGATATCATCAGTTGAGGATTAAGGCGGACGACATACCAAAGTCAGCATTTAGGACGAGGTATGGTCACTTTGAGTTTGTGGCTATACCATTTGGGCTAACCAATGCACCTGCTGCTTTCATGGACCTGATGAACTGAGTGTTCCATCCGTTCCTAGATCAGTTTGTTGTAGTCTTTATAGACGACATTTTAGTCTATAGTCAGGACAGGCAAGAGCATGAGCAACATCTTTGACAAGCGTTGATTCTTCTTCGCCAACATCAGTTATATACCAAATTCAGCAAGTGTGAGTTTTGGTTGAAGGAAGTGACTTTCTTAGGTCATGTGATATCTACAGAAGGAGTTTGGGTGGACCCTAAGAAGGTGGAGTTAGTTGCAGATTGGGAGCAACCAAAGACACCGACGGAAGTTTGTAATTTTTTGGGTTTGGCAGGATATTACCGGAGGTTTATCAAGGACTTCAGTGTGATCGTGTTGCCAATGACAAAGTTGACCAGGAAGGATGTACCTTTTATCTAGGATGATCGTTGTCAGTACGTTTTCCAAAGTCTAAAGGAGAAGCTGACAAGTGCTCCATTGCTAGTGCTGCCAGAGCCTGGGAAGGGCTATGTTGTTTTCTGTGATGCTTCTAAGAAAGGCTTAGGTTGTGTGCTAATGCAAGAAGCTCATGTGGTTTCTTTTGCTTTGTGACAGCTTAAGAAACATGAGGAGAACTATCCGACACATGATTTGGAGTTGGCAGCGGTGGTACATGCGTTAAAGATTTGGAGACACTATCTTTATGGGAGAGTGTGTCAGATCTTTACCGATCATAAGAACTTGAAGTACATCTTTTCGCAGAATGAGCTGAATATGCGACAACGTCGTTGGATGGAGCTGATCAATGATTATGATTGCACCATTGAGTATCATCCTGGTAAGGCAAATGTGGTAGCTGATACTCTTAGCAGAAAGTCTTCTTCTCTCCCCACGAAGAAGGCACAGTTGAGTTCCTTGGTATGCCATAGGCGGGATATGTTTGTCTCCTTGCGACAGATGAATGTGCAGCTAGAAGTTTCCTTGTTGGCAGGACTGTTGGCACAAATGAAAGTCAAGCCTACGCTGAGATAGCAGACCAAAGATGCACAGCAGGAGGATGATATAATACATTTGATCAGATCAGAGCTTGGTAGCGAAAAGCGTGATGGGTTCCATGAGTCTGGGGATGGATTAGTTTGCTATCATGGTAGAATGGTGGTCCCCGATGTTGACAATCTAAGGAAGCTAGTACTCAAGGAAGCACACACATCAATGTATGCTATGCATCCAGGAGACACTAAGATGTATCATAATCTGAAGGATTTGTATTGGTGGTCTGGTTTGAAGAAAGATGTAGCTGAGTTTGTGGCTAAGTGTGCAATATGTCAGCAAGTTAAAGCTGAGCATCAGAAGCCGGAAGGAATGTTGCAACCTATGTTGATACCACAATGGAAATGGGATCACATAACCATGGATTTCATACTTGGTCTACCAAAGACCGCTAGGAATCATGATTCCATTTGGGTAATAGTAGACAGGCTTATTAAATCTTCTCATTTCATACTGGTAAAGATGACATATACATCAGAGAAGCTTGCTCGGGTGTATGTGGACGAGATTGTGCGTTTGCACGGTGTACCAGAAACGATAGTTTCCGACATAGGTCCTCAGTTCACAAGTCATTTCTGGGAATAGTTGCACAAAGTGTTGGGAACGCAGTTGAGGTTCAGTACCGCCTTCCACCCGCAGAGGGATGGACAGTCTGAAAGGACTATTCAGACTTTGGAAGATCTTCTCCGAGCTTGTGTTTTGCAGTTCCAAGGCAGTTGGGACATGCATCTCAGTTTGATAGAGTTTGCTTATAACAATAGTTATCAGCAGAGTATTGACATGGCTTCTTATGAGGCTCTATATGGAAGGAATTGCATATACTCTTTATGCTGGTATGAGTCTGGTGAGTATCAGCTTATGGGTCCTGAGTTAGTACAACAGACAACAGAAAAGATCAGAGTGATACAATAAAAGTTGAAAATGGCACAGGACAGACATAAGTCTTATACAGACAATCGCCGATGACCTTTAGAGTTCCAAGTGGGAGACAAAGTGTATCTCAAGGTCTCACCTTGGAAAGGCGTGCTAAGGTTTGGCTAGAAAGGTAAACTAGCACCCAGGTATATGGGACCATACCCAGTAATAGCACGTGTTGGCAAGGTAGCCTACAAGTTAGAGCTGCCGCCAGAGTTGCACAAGTTGCATCCAGTGTTCCATGTCAGTATGCTGAAGAAAAGTCATCCAGACACAAGGACAGGGATACAGCCAGTTGAGGTTGAGCTTGATGAAGACGTGACTTATGAGGAGGGTCCGGTGGTGATCCTTGACAAAAGAATAAAGAAGCTGAAGAGGAAGGACCTAGTTCTTGTAAAGGTTCTTTGGCATCATCGTGGTGTTGAGGAAGCCACGTGGGAACTTGAGGAAGAGATGAAGCGGAAGTATCCCTCACTTTTCACTTTGGATTTTGAGGATGAAATCCCTTTGTAGAGGTGTATGACTTGTAAGGACCCTGACCTTCATTTTGGGCTTACCCTATTTGTTTTGCCTAAACCTTGTGCTTGGTTGCTTGCTAATCATCTTTAGTGGTGATTATGGTTTGCTTGTGCTTAGTTGACAGCTGGAGGTGCTACTTGCAAAATAACCTAAGTTAAGGTTGAAGAGCAAGTTTGTCACCTTGAGAGATGTCTTTCTCTCTCTTTGCTTCCTCTAGGGTTGAGAGGAAGGTTTGGGCTCATGCCTTGAAGTTATCTTGGGCTTGGTTGAGCTCTTTTGGGCCTTGTTTTCCCTTGTTTGGGCCTTTCCTTGCTTGGTTGAGCCCTGTATCGGGCAAGGGTTCTTTGTGTCGGCCATGGGTCATCGCCCATGGGGTTGTGTCGGCCATGGAGGAGTAGTGTGTCGGCCTTTGACCTTTGTTGACCTTCTTGCCTTGGTTGTGTCACCCTAGCTTGGACATGTGGTCGACCCTTGGGGGAGTAGTGGCATGGCATGTGCATGAGTTTTGCAAAGTTATAAAATGTGTGGACAAGTGTCCCTTGGTAAGGTGACACCTTGCCTTGGTTTAAACTTGACCCCCCATCTATATATGCCTTGCCTTTCTCTTCCTTAGGAACCCTTTAGATCTTTGTTGCTCCTCTCTTTCTTGTGTGCACGATACACCTCTCCCTTGCAACCTTGGTGTCCGATACCCTTGGAAGAGCTAAGGTTGGTGGCCGATCCCCTTGAAGGAGTTCCCTTCTTCTTCCTTTAGCTTGGTGACCGAACCCTAATTGGGTCTTGTTTTCTTGGTAAGCATCTCTCCATAGCATCTTCTTCTCCATCTTGCCTACTCTTCGACCATGGTGGTTATGCTTCTTGTTCCTTTTCTTGAGGTGGCCGAAGTAGTGTTCTTGGAGCTAGGAGCTTAAAGCTTGGATCTTTAGAGCTTGAGGAGTTTTATTAAGGCGGGTTACATAACTTCTAACCCTAGCTATATTACCTTCTCTATGTTGCATGTTCAATACTACAGAAACATCATTCAATGTCACTTTTCTGGGCGTCGGTTATTTAAGAAAACTGACGCCTATAACATTCAAAGTTGGTGATTTAGGAAACCGACATCTATATTCGAAGACAGCCAGACACGGGTATCACTTTGTATTCAGGGTCGGCTGGATAAAACAAAACAGACACCTAAAATAACATGTGAAATCAAATTTTCGAGCGAAAACATTTGCGTAATATACAGCGTCGGTGTTTTACCTAACAACCGATGCTTATTTGCTTTAGCGTTGGTTTTGTGTAATAACCGACGCCGATTGTTGACTTATTAGCAACCGCGCAAAGCAGACTCTTCCCCTTTCTCTATTTCATTGCCATCGAAAGTTGATTTTAGGGTCTGGTGATTCCGGTGAGCAAGCTGCCGCCGCCGTTCGCCACTGCCCACCGCCGCCGCCGCCCCCCACCGCCGCCGCCGCCCACCACCGCCGTTCTCCTTGCTCTCTGTCGCTCCTCCCCCCTACTTGTGCGCCACCACCTGGCGCTCCTACTGCAATGTCGGGCTGACATCTTGCTCGTCGCCGACCTGATCTCCCCTGACTCCGGCCGACTCCTTGCTCGTCGCCGACCTACTCGACATGCTCGACCTCACCTCACCTTGACCTCACCTTGACATGCTCGATCTGCTTGACCTCTCTTACCCAAGTACCTGCTGACCTACCCAGGTGGCACCCAGGTGCGCCTAGGTGGCCCAAGCATTCACCTAGGGTCCCAAACCCAGGCGCCCAACCTTTGGGATGCCTGGGCGGACGCTTGGGCGGTGCCAAGGCACAATGCTGCTGGGTGTATTTTTTTAAATTAATTTATTTACTGATTTGTGTTTATTTATGTACTGATTTGGTTATTATTTAATCATCTACTTATTTAACTTTATTTATCAACTGATTTTACTTTATTTATCAATTGATATGTATTTATTTATCTACTGTTTGTATTTATTTATGTACTATTTTAGGAATTAATTGATCATCTACTGCTGCCCGCCATCTCTCTACCCGACGCCTGCTCACCTGCCTACTTGCCTGCCTACTCACCTACCCTCCGTCTCACCCTCTCTCCCTGCTGATTCCCGACTGGGCTCAAACAGAGGTAAACATCCCCCAAAACCCTATTTTATTACACTGCTTGATCTTTAATCACATATACTTAATCAACATTGCTACTTGTATGATCCTAGTGATTAAAAGCAATCTTTCCTAGTCCCCTCAGTAACTAACATTCCCTTGAGATGAGTGTTAATTGATCTAGCTTGCTTACTTTCCTTGTAATGCCATCTTTTATGTGCTATGACCCACTAGTCACCTTTAGAGTATTAAAATGATGCAACTTGTACACTTGTTAAATTTGAATCTATAAATCCTATGAAATGATATCACCCCACAAAACCAGTAGTCACTATTATGTCTTGTACACTCTAGAATCAAGATCTAATACTCTTATGCTATTTTAACACCATGAGACCTTTTTTGCTCATTCTAGTGGATTATTATGACCTATGATGACCTAACATCAAACCATGCTCTTAATGATATGATTTTGTTGGCCTAGAAACCTGTTCAAGATTTACTCATTAGGAGTAAATCTTGGATAGTCCCCGGTTTGGGACTGTTCTTGAACACCTAATCTCACTTAGGATGTAAGTGTATAATGTGTTTTGGGTTTTCAAGAATATTTCGGCAGCATTTCCCTGTTTGTTATCTAAGTACATATGTACTTGGAGAACAATGGGGAAATGCTGCAGAAATTTTCTTGAAAACCCAATACACATTATACACTTACTAGTGATATTAGGTGTTCAAGGATGGGATAGGTGGTACACATTTATTATATATAAGCATGACATCACATGTATTTGTTAACCATAGACCCTAATTCTGTCCTAATATTATATATAAGATAAATGGTCAGTTGTTCTTCATGGTAATACAAATGCTTCTAGTTAATACAAATGCTAAATGTTTACCTTTTTAATGACATTTTCAGATGGCTGACCATGATGAGCATGATGTCCATGATGAGCATGAAGTCCATGATGAGCATGTTGTCCATGATGAGCATGGTGAGGATACCAATGTAAGTTCTAAAAACATATCCTGTATTTCTATAAAATTCATTATCTTCTAGTTATGTCATATATCCTATATTTCTATATTGGGATAATTCAGTGTGTTTATTTTTGTCAAATTTTAGGTTGATGTACCCACTGAAGCACTGGAGGAACTTGATGTGCATCACCAAAAACTTAACAAGAAAAGGGGCATCACTCTGTTGAAGAAGTTAATAGCGCTAAGTGGCAGTGGATCCAGATTGGTTGTGGAGTTTGATAATGGAGGAAATGCAATTGGAGTGAACCGCAATAATTTTGTAAACTATCTTGGGGTTGTCACTCAAAGCCATTGTGGTGTTAAGTATGATAATTGGCATAAAGATCCTCAGGTGAAGAAAGACATGATATGGAAGGATTTATGTGTGAGTTATTATTATTTGCAATTCTATTTTGTAGATTACAAATTCTATTATTTGCAATTCTATTTTTGGATACTAGTTAATAGCAATTCTATTTTACAGAATCTGTTTGCATTGGATGAGAAGCTGCATCATAAAATCATGATGCAGCGTGCTGGAAAGATGCTAAGGAACTATAGGACAAATCTCAACAGAGAATACATAAAAGATGGTGATAAGAAGAAGAAGTCAGCACTTGAACATTGGAACTTCTTGGACAAAGAAGATTGGGACACGTTTGTTGCTTCAAGAAAATCTGAAGAATTCAAGGTATTAAGTGAGGCGCAAAAAGCAAGGCATGCACTGAATGTGCATGACCACACTATGGGTCCAAAGGGCTATGCAAGCGTTCGCCAAAGACTACAGGCGGAGTCTACTGCTACTCAGGAGTCCTCTACTACATCTGCCACACCCATACCTCGCCATGATGTCTGGATAGTTGGGAGGCAAAACAAGAAGGATGAAATAAAGAAGCACGTAACTGCTGAGGTGGCTGCAAAAATGGTAAAATACAACTCTTAGAGCAATCATTTGAATATTGATTATTTGTGGTGTTAACTTACCAATTTCTGTTGATGGTGATTAGCGGGAGCTGCACGAGCAGAGGAAACAAGGCACGTTCATCCCTCAGGGCACAAGGGATGAATTGACAATTGCTCTGGGTAACCCAGAGCATCCTGGATGTGTTAGGGGTGCAGGCGCTGGTGTGGGCATCAAAGCATTCTTTGGGCCATCCCAGCACAAACCCAGAGCGGGACTTTCACAAGAAGAGGTAACTTATTGTTTTCTTTTTTTAGAATGTTACTGCAAAAGGGAATTCAATAATAAGAAGCTAATGTTTCTTTTATCCATGTATAGGAGAATAAAAGAGTCGAAGATCTAGTTTCTAAGAAAGTCGAGGATATAATGCAGTGGTGGCAGACATCTCAGGCTTCCAATAAGCCTGTGGCGACCCACTCTTCTCCTGATGCACAGACTGTGAGTAATCCTGTAGACCCACCGCCTAACACATTTGTTGTAAGTATTGTTTATGACATTGTAGTTAGTCTTTTCAAGATGATATGTATATATGTATAACATTCTTTACATAAATTTATAGGCATTGAAGCCATGCCGCTTAAGAATGCAAGACTATGTTGTTGTAGAGGCGCAGGCTTACCCATCCCTTCCTGGGGCAAAGTTTCATGGGACTCCAATGCCAAAGGGCTACGTTCGTGTGAGCCCGATACGTGTATTCCCCGATTGGATGGAAGCTACATTGCCATATGCCCACCCAAATATTGATACACTTGCTGAGGCACAAGGTGGGGTGATATTGTGGCCCAAAGCAGATGTCGTCTACACTACTGAAATTGTAAGATAAATTTACATTACCTTAGATTGTTAATGTGTATATATGAGGTCAATTGATCTGAAATTATATATACAGGTTAAAAAGAAGACACCCGGAGCATCTAGGCCTCCACCTCCACTTCCTGCATTACCAAGTTGGGTTCCAACTGACCTAAAATACCCGTTAGGTCCTGCTTGTAGGGGAATGGCATGTTGGCTACATGCACATAATATACATTGCCCTATAATTGTTGCTTTAGAAGCGAATTATGCAGGTCAATCATACGAAATCTCTTTATTTATACAAGATATTATTGAGATGTTTATATATGATTGGCTGAATACATCAATGATAGAGACATGGATAAGGTGAGATCTTGTTTATACATCCGTATACCTTGTGTAAGATCCGGTGATCTGATTTCTTATATATTAATGCATACGTAATACATGTTTTGCAGCTACTTAGTTGACAATGTAAACAATTTGCATTTGACCATGTGGGATTTTTGATTCCATCATTGATTAGTGTGGTAGCTAAAGACCCTGATAGTGTTCAAAAATATTGTATAGATGCTTTTACAATTTTCGATCAGCAACTGAAGACGATAATAATAGCTCCATTTAGTGTCACGTAAGTTTACTTTACTTATAATTTGGACTTAAGAAAATTACATTTTTATTGTGGATTTTGAGTTATTAATTTTTAACTTTTTTACCTCTAGTGGTAGGCATTGGGAGTTACTAGTTATTCTCCCCGGTACGTTCACTGTTTATTATCTAGATCCTGCGGGGAGTACATTGAATACTAAAATTGGACACGTAATGAGATTGCCATTATTCTGGTGAGAAATATTTCATTTTTATATCCGTTAACATCTGTTATTACATTACTATTTAATTATGCAATTTACTGTGTTACATTAACATGTAGGGGTTTAGATGCATTCAAAAAGGCTGGAGGAAAGGTTCCCAGGAAAAAGAACCAGCCAATAATTTGGGAGAACGTGAAAGTTAGTTCCTGACTCCAATGTATATATTATTTATGTGAACTGTGCTTAGTTGTATTTTTTAATATTTTGTATGTTTCAATTTATAGTGCGCTACACAAGACAACGGCTAGGCATGCGCATACTATGTGATGTGATTTATGCAGATGATTATCCAATATGCCGCATTGGACATCGATACCATACATGAGGTATTATATATAGTCTCATTAGTTAGTATGAAATATATCAATCTTATTTTTATATTATTACTTATATATATATACATCATTCTCTTTGCAGGTGTTTAAAACTGACCACACTATAGGTAAACGCTTAAAAGATGTACATGCTCCATATACGATGGAAGTATTAAATGAAGTACGAGAAGAATGGGCAAGAGCCATACAAACAGTGGGGACTGTAAGATATAATTGGGATGCTAATAGCGATGTTGAATGATATTTTGTAAATGAATATTTCTGAATGTTTATACATGTCTGAATGTTTCTACATGTATTTGAATGTTTCTACATGTGTGAATGTGAGAATTGAATTGATGTCTGAATGTATCTACTTGTATGAAAAGTATATTTGTTGATTTTGCAGGTTTGTGGCCTGTTTGTTGGCTGATATCAATGGATGTCGTAAACCTGCAGTTTAGAAAACTGAACTGCAGGTTCTCATCCTGCTGACCAGCCATAGCAGGCCTGCAGACTGATAAGAAAAAAAAAATTAAAACATAGGCATCGGTTATTTATAGAAAACTGTCATCAAAGGTTTACTGCGTCGGTTATTGGATAAAAACCGCCGCCTAATGTGACAAACAACCCGACCGTGCAGGAAAGAACAGCCGTGGTGGAAATGGCGTCGGTTATTTGTATAAAACCGATGCCTGTACTACTAAACATGGACGTGTAGGGAAGCACGGCCGTGGAGTCTAGGAATATGGCGTCGTTTTTTTAGTTGCAAACCGACACAGATAGTGTCCTAGATGGCGCCCTTTTTGTGGTGTGAAGCCTTTTGGCGTCGGCGTACTATAAATAATCGACGCCTATCGGTGCCCTGCTGGTGTGTTTTTAGTGGCGCGAAGCCTTTTGGCATCGGCTATACAACCAACGTCGAAGAGTTCGACCTTTAGCGGTGCCCACATAGGCGTTGCTATATAACCGTCGCTAAAAGGGCATAAACAACCAATGCCAAAGGCCTATTCTATAGTAGTGGTTTCATATATGTTGATGATCGGCCATTGCATGTTATGTATATTGCTCTAATACATGTTGTTGATCTTATGGATTTAATGAGCATGATGTTCTCGATGTTGTTGATGGTCTATGTGCATTTACACCTAGTTGGCCGAACTATGGTTTAGGGTTTCCTTGTTGAGCAACACACTTTTCTCTCCTTGGTCTAGAGAAGTGAGTTTGAGCTCTAGTAATGTGGGCAATACCCCTCTCTCGATTAGGTTGAGAGGTGAGCTTATATTCTAGTTGCTTGAGCAACACCCTCCTCTCACCATGGATTAGAGAGGTGAGCTTTTGGGTAGACGATGACCTATGTTGAGGTGGATCCTTGTGGTTGCCTGATTTGTGATAGAGGTTGTGCAAAACCCCTCTCTCTTGGTTGTTGAGAGATGAGCCGACCTTCTTGATCAATTAGGCCTGGTGCTTGAGGTTGAAGATGATCTTGTGGGGTTGTGCCTTGCACAATATGACTTTGGAGTTGTGCTGCCCGATAGCCTTGTTTGGAGTTGTACCTTTGGGGTGACATACCTTGTTGAGATAGTTGGCTTGGTGCCCGTTATGCTTTGGACGATACACCATGTATAGAGGATGCCCGATGCACCCCCTTGTCTTGAGATGATCTTGGCCGTTATGTGAAGTTAGCTTAGTGCCCGACATGGTCTTGGTCGGTAGGCTTTGATAGCTTGGTGCCCGGCACAGCCTTGGCCATTATCATTATTTAGATGAGCTTGGGTGATATGGTATGGTGCCCAGGATGGATTTGGCCGATACCACCATGTCTTAGTTGAGCTTTGACTTATATGAAGTGTTGGACGATATTGCTTCATGCCCGACATGCTAACCATATATGCTGGTCGTTATGATGCTTCATGGCCATGCACGACACCTTTCTTGGACGTCATGGGTACCATGGCCGATAGGGTTAACCCTCAGATGATGCTGAGACGGTTGCATGATAGGGGTGCCTTGGGCGACACCCCTTTGGTCGATATGGCTCATGTTGAAGGTTAGCCGATAGTGAAACCTAACCCTAACCCTAGCTTGGTGCCCAGTAGACCCTTGGCAGATAGCCATGGTAGTGCTACACATTATACCTTGGTGTTGGCTGCCCAACACCATGAGTGCTAATGGAACCTTGATGCATGTTAGAGGATGTGTAGTGGTTGGCCGCTATGGTGGTGAGTTTCCTTAGGGTTGGAAAGCCTAGCCGTTATACCTATGATAAGGGTATTGCTATATCGGGTACAACCTTTGATGAGGTATGGCGCTGCTCGCCATGCTTAGTGAGGGTTGCAGGAGTTTTGGGTGAGGGTTCTGATAACCCAGAATGTATATAGCTGATGGTTCTCTTTTAATAATGATGATACAAGTGAAATGATGTAAGCACCTTGAATCCTGCAAATACATTGATAAGTTAAAATAATAAATTGTGAACCAGGAAGCTTGGAAGCATATGATGTTGCTATACATGTTGATATGACACATGCATATGGTCACAAGTGTAAGGCATAATATATGCCCATGATTGATAATAATACTATGAATGATAAAGCTTATGTGTGATTTACTCATGGATGCTTCTTTATACTTGATAGTATAATAATAATCTTGTTAATCCATGATGGCTTCAGTTATCTTTGTGGATGTGTGCACTAACCATGCAGGTATTTCATGTGGATTCATAGCCTGGTCAGAGCTATGAGGTATATGTGCTTTGACTTGCACAATGTGATGATAATCCTTGTTAATGAAATAACAAGTTGATAGGTCTGAGGACCTGATATAAGGATGAGTGCCTAGTTGAGGTGTTATCCTATGATGATGTGATAAGGGATGTGTTCCTAGGATGCCGATGCATGAGTGTGATGCCTTGAGAGGCAGTGGTTGATATCATGAGGGATTGAGGTCCCAGGACAGTATAAGGCTATGTTATACTTTGTTTTGCCTCAACAATTGGCTTAAAATATACTAATTAATTATAGATAAACATATCATGTAGTTTTTCCTGGCCATAGATCCATTACCGTTAGTATTTGGTGATGGTAAAATAGGTTTATCCTGCGGGATTACTTGGAGCGCATATTGTTGAATATGTGAGGTTTCCCCTAGCCTAAAATAGGAGGGTTGAGTGCAACTGTGGTTGCAGACTCAGGTTATATGGAGCATGGTGAACATGCCCATGGCTCAGGATATGTGATGATGAGCATGATGCGTTCATGGCTCGGATGTATGTATGGGTAGCTTGCAGAGCTGACCCAGAGGCTAAGGCCCTATAAGCATTAGACTGTGGTCTTTCTTGATTATTCATGTACTGACCACGGGAAGGTGAGGTCATGGAGTCCGGATCTCCTTATACCTTGTATGGCACCAGATTGGGCTTCACAACCAATGGTTGGATTTGAGCAGGGAAGGCTCAATTCCTCAGGGCATAATAAAATGTAATCCAGCTGAATGGTATATCTTGCTTAGAGCAAAACACGGAACATTGACTACGGCCTTGCTTATATAGATGACCTAGTTACACCTTGCATATATGTGTACGATCCTTATTTTCTGTGATAAGTTTTTACAAATCTTATCTTGTCAATCATGTTCCATAAAGAATACTTGGTTATATGCCTTCCGGATATCTTGGTAAGCTTGATGGTAATAATAGCTTTGCTCAGTATGCTACTCTTATTATACGCTTTATCAGTTATTTACTGTTACCTGCTTTAACCTTCTGAGATTTTGTGGTTTCAGCGGGGAGTTATGTTTCTCGCTGGGACTGTGTGTCTCACCCCGCTAGTTTACACCCTTTTTAGGTGATCGCTCTAGACGCGGTGGTGGTCATGAGGTTGCGACCGAGCAACAAGAAGAGCAGTAGAAGGCAAGAGATGGATATGCTGCTATTTTGGTGGTTTTGTAGTAGAGTCCTAGTGTCATCCTTGTACTCTTAGGTCCTCAGAGGTGTTTTGACGATGTTTCGCAACGTCTTGCAGTTGTAATCTTTGTATAACCTGTTGCTGGCCATACGTGGTCGTTATGTATGTATAAATCGGTGTCGAACTCTGGTGCGAACGCTACAATTGGTTCCGATAAGCTGTGTACCTATAACAAGGCTTGTGAATGTTTATATAACATGTTTCTCTACAGGATGTGGATGCAAAAGTACTCTCATGTATTCTTTCCACAATCGATTTTAATTAACCTGTGTTTTTAGTAATATGAGGTTCCGCATGTTTTCGCGTGCCATCTCGTTGTTTGTGTGATGGCGGGGTGTCACATTTAGGGTTTATAAAATCAATGTAAATCTAACCCTAATTTCACATACATGATAAATAGGTGCTTTGGAAACCTAAGCTTGGATCTAGGACTAACTCTTGACTGTTTCGATTCTTGAGTAAGGTATGTTGTATCCCCTATTAGTCCATGTTGAGCAGTTCACCTGTATTATTCTTTCTCTTGGTCCTATGGACAATAGCCTATACACATTGCTCTTATCTTTTTTTTGGAAGTTAGGTAAATATATTCCAAAGGGTGTAGTAAAGCTACCGGTTACAAAGACATTACATCTACATTAGAAAAAAGGACGGGGTGTACAAAATCCCATCCATCCAACAACATATAGCAGGGTTATATAAAAAATCCCCAGTATACTCTAGCCCTCTCGGGGACCCCTTTAATGAGGTTTTTCTTTGCATGTATATGATGTGTGAGTTCAATAACAATCTTTTTCAGTAGCTTACTCTCACAGTGAGAAGCAAGAGAATGTGCTATGTTGTTTCTCTCCTCCCAGATGTAGTAGCAAAAAGCAGCCAAGCACAACCCACCGAACTGCAGGCTTCGCTTAGTGTTCAGATTCACATTCATCCACTGAATGATCTCATCCAAATTGCTATTATGATTTGGAACCCATGTGTTCTTCAAGCAAATAGTGGACCAGACCAACATGGCATAGCTACAAGCAATGAACAAGTTCTTGTGATCTTCATTCTCCTTTTTGCACAAAATGCAGATGTTGTTCACTTGAATTCCCCAAGATAAGAGCCTATATAAGGTAGGCAGCTTCCCCAGCATAGCTCTATAAGTTTTTGTACTCCATTTAGGGCATTGCTTTGTGCCCTAAAGGACCTTAGCCCAGCTAACGTTAGGCATAGTACCTCTGTTGATCCAAGGTTTGACTTGTTGATTGACAAGGCACACCAAACTGTGATCATCAACATCATACATGTGGCTGACCTCCGCCCAGCTGCGGCAAAGGTTTCTCCACACCCTACAAGAGTGTTGATTAGTGTCATTAGGAATAGAGTCATATCTTCCAATCATCCACCGGAACCACACATTATCCCTTTCAGTGATAAATCTATCGAGTCTCTTCAGTTGGCATTCGACGATGATGTCAGCATGCTTCTTAATGTTCAAACCCCCTTTAGCATACGGGTGTGCCATGACATCCCACGAGATACTATGGCCCTTACCACCCCATATGAAACTGCCTACAATCTTCCTCATATCCTCAGCCACCCTATAGGTAACATCGCAAACCTCCCCCCAAAACCTCACGAGGCTCTGCAAAACGGATCTACCAAGCACCAGCCTACCAGCAAGCACCATGTTGGTGCTGCTCCAGCAGTCTACCTTCGACCATAGCCTATCTAAACATGGGTTGTAGTCTTTAGAAAACCCCCTCCCTCCTACAATAGGGGCCCCCGGGTATCTAGTTGGTAATCGACCTCCATCAACACCAAAGGCCACTTTTAGTCTACCCCTTCTGCAATCACAAGATTTAGAGAAGAAGATCCTTGACTTGATGGCACTGATATACATACCAGAAAGTTTACCGAAGCTATTCAAAACCTTCTTAAACTCCCTCAACCTTCTAGCATTCCCAACGGAGAAGAGCATGGTGCCATCTGCAAAAATGAGGTGTGATTTCACCTTGGTCCCCCTGACATTGAACAATTTGATGCACCCACTTCTTCAGCTTCCTTGATCATGTGTGTAAGCCCCTCCATCAGAATTGTGAACATGAGGGGGGAGAGAGGGTCCCCTTGACAGAGTCCATTAGAAGCTTTTATTAGGCCAACAGGCCCCCCATTAATAAGGATCGAGAAAGAAGGAGTTTGGACACCTTGAGTGATGATCTTTATCCACCGATCAGCAAACCCCATATCTTTCATAACAACCCAAAGAGCTTCCCATCTGACATAGTCATAAGCTTTCACAAGATCTATTTTCACACACACCTTCAAGTTATCTCTTCTCACATTGAACCCTGTGAGGAATTTAGTGGCAAGAAGAGTGCTATCCGCCAACCTCCGACCTTTGATGAAGGCACTTTGTTCTTTAGATATAATATGCGGCAACACCATCTTGAGTCTACCAGATAGGAGTTTAGCTATACATTTATGCAGAACGCTGCAATAAGTAATGGGTCTAAAATCTAACATCTCCTTGGCATCCTTTCTTTTAGAGATCAACTTGATAAATGTATGGTTTACTGCTCTAACCATGCTCCCACCATTAAGGATTCATCTAATATCAGCATTAATGCCATTCCTAATATAGTACGACATGAACTAGAAAAATCTACCATTGAACCCGTCTAGCCTCGGAGCCTTAAGATGGGTTGATAGAGAAAACTACAGCCTTGATTTCCTCATGTGTAGCCTCTTTGTGCATGTCCCCATTCATTCTATCACTGATCTTCCTCCCAAGTAGTAGCTCACCTAACCTCCTTTCAAGAATGGCAGGTTGATTATACATGTTGTGGAAGAACGACTCTACACACAAGGCTATCTCCTCCCTGCTATCCATAATCTTCCTGTGTTCATTTATGAGCTCATGGATTGCTTCCCTCATGGATTCACCGATATTATTCTTTCTATTGGTCCTATGGAAAATAGTCTATACACATTGCTCTTATCTTTTGATATCATGGTTCTTGTGAACTATCTTATTTGTGGTAATCTTAGATATTCTCTTGACTTTTATCTTATGCCTTGGTGTATGTTGGACTTTTGATGTGGATGTTTATTTGTGGATATGTGATATCTTGTTCCCACTTGCATGTGGATGTATGTGTTGTCCATTGTGTGATAGCAACATTGTACAATCTGACTATACTTTTGCTTGCCTCTACATTTTACATGCTATGTGATTCAATAGCACTAGAGGATGTGAAGCCTTAGCCACCTTTGTCTTTATATTGTTCTAGTGTTATGCTTATCTCACATGCATGTAGGTTTTATGGTGATTGTGGGGTTTGTTCCCTACTTTCCCTATATGTGCTATTGTGCCACAAGTTTATTGTTTTATTTATGGAAAGTATTCGTTTGTTATCATTAGTTTGGAATTCAATTCTCTCGGCACCCACTTGGGTTGTCCTTTACTTTTCTATAGGAATCCTTTTATTTGATGTCCTTTATTCCAATTATTTGCTCAATTTTATTCTTTAGTATGCACATACCAGCCTTTACTGATGTTTTCTATTTTTCTCTTCTTGCTGGGGTATGCTTCCAACCCTAGATGAAGGGCATGGAGGACATGGCATAAAGTTATGGACTTAGCTTAAGGAGTTTAAAGCTTGGAGACAAAGTTGCTATGGTTTAGATTTCCTTTTACTTAGATCCTTATGTTGTATCATACATGTAAACCCTATGTGGGCGTTTGAGATATACTTTTGTAATTTTGTTGAGAAGTTGAACATAGCCATTATTTTCTTCCACTGTTGTACTTTGGTTGTTTTGAATACCATACATAAGATTTGAAAAATTTTACACCCACTCCAACATATCTTTTGGGTGTGTTTGGACTAGAGGTTCTATTGTTTAAATTTTAGTAGGAAGTGGTTCCCCTCTGGGATCCCACTCCTTACAAGAAGTAGTTGTTGAAGGTTGGATATGCTGCTAGTGTTTTGTTGTAGAGTCATATATTTCATCCCTGTACTCTCAGGTCCTTGGGAAGGTTTTTGGTGGTTTGTACATTGACACGAGTTCTTGCAGTATGCCATGGTTGTACAGATCTGGTTTGCATATATGTAATAGGTTATCGCAAGTTGGTCAAGTAAAGGGAGACACTTAGCCAAGCGATGAGCAAGAAAACTTGGTCGCAGATCCTGGGTGGGACAGAGAAATTCAAGTTGAAGAAGAACTATACCCTCTGGTGATCAAGGAAGGAAAAAGATATGTCACTATAGATGATGTGTAATGTCTAGGCCCACTACCTAAGGCTTTAGTAGAGTTTTAATAATGATGACTAGCCCCACATACCACCACTAGCCTTAATTACGCACTTTGTTCTCACTCACACACAAGCTAGGATAAAATTCCCGACTGGTCACCCATTCTAGTACTACTTTGGGCTAAGCATGCTTAACCACGGAGTTCTTTAGTGATGGGCTTCCTGAAAAGGAGGTGCACCTTGGTGATATGGATAGTCGAATCATTCATTTTAAGATCATTTATCTGAGGCCTCAAATCCCAGGACATTATAATCTCCCCCACTCAGACTATTGACATCGTCATCAAGACTCAACTAAATGACCTTATAATCTAATCCCCATTTTAGTGTAGACCCAAATGAACCATGTACACCCAGCTCCCAACCATGACTACCAGTGCAAGGGTGGCTTCATCAACTAGGATAGCCCTTTCCAACATACTTGGACCACACAGCTCAAAGACTGACATGCCACAGACCCAAGTGGGCCCCACCTACTAGAGGGGAATTGGATCTGATACCATTTCTAACACTCGAGCCCAGTGCCTAAGGATCTAGTAGATTTTTAAGAATTACGACTGGCCCCACTGACCACCACTAGCCTTAACTGCGCGCTTTGTCTTCACTCACATGCAAGCCAAGATAAACGTCATGACTGGCCACCCATCCTAGTACTACTCTAGGTTGAGCACACTTAACCGCAGAGTTGTTTAGTGATGGTCTTCCTGAAAAGGAGGTGCACCTTGGTGACATGGATAGTCTAATAATTCCTTTTAAGATCATTTTATCCAAGGCCGCAAATCTTGGGACATTACATGATGATACCTATAAAGCCATGGAGAAGACCTAGGAGCACACCATTTCAGTCTACGTCATGGGAAAGAGACCCTAATACTACCATTTATTATTCGGATCAAATGGGTTTGGAAATCAAATGGAGGTTTCAATCTGTATTCAAAACTTGACAAGTTTTTCTTAATTTGATTCAATAATGTAGAGGATGAAAAGTCAATCATCAATATGTGACCAAGGTGGTCTGGTGATACACTAGTGGTTGAAAAGGAGCATCACATGGTAGATGATCTGAAAAATGATCAATTAAGCACCATTCCAAACTGGATCAAGATTCCCAGTATGGGGAGGATCTGGTCTGAAGGGTGGTTGGTATAGTTTCTTCTGGAGTGGGCAAACTTCTCATAGTGGATTTCAGATCCACTAGCAGTAATTACTAGGTAAAGCAAAAGCTATAGTTGAAATATAGGCAGAGGAGGATCCTCCCAAGGAGATTTGGGTTAATGTACCTAGGAGAGACATGATCCCTATGGATATTTAATACCATCATATACCAAAGAAAATCCTAGAGTGTAAGGATTTCAAGCATGATAAGGAAGAATGTCCTCTGTACGAGGAAGAAATGAAGGAAGCTCAGAAGGAGAAATCCAATATTGTATGGGTTCCAATATACCGTAAGATATCTGCAACTAGGAAAGAGATACCTAATGAAATGACATCAGAAAAGGAGAAGGAAAGCAACATACCTACCCAAAATAGTCGTGCAAGACTCGATTCAGAGGAGGATAATAGGAACCAGACCCCAATATCATAACAAAAACAATGATAAGGGTCCCAAGAATGTTGGAGATGGATCTAGGGTGACCGAGACACAACAAACGCTGGCATCTAAAAGGGGTCATTGATCACCTTTTTCATGTCAAATGTTTGTGGTTCATGTAAGACATGGAAAACAAGCGAGGCGAGGCCAATTATTCATTCTATACAAGCTTCCATAGTTAGTCCGGTGGAGACAAAGATCAAGAAACATAGCAAGAAATTGATGGCAAAAAGGTTTCCTACAGGGTGGGAATGGTATTCAAAGCATGAGCATGACAATAATGGTATAATTTGCATTGGATGGAACCCCAAATCCTATGAGTTAGATCCAATTGATGTTGATGGCCAATAGATCACAAATAACTGTATTAATAAAGGTGGACTAAGGATCATTATAACTGTGGTCTATTCTTGCAATTTGATGAGTTAGAGATTAGATATTTGAGAGAAACTAGAAATGTTATCCATAAGAATAAAATCTCCAAGGCTCGTATTTGGGTATTTCAATAATATCAGATGAAGGGAAGAGAAGGCAGGAGGCAGAGAAGTCTTAAATGAGATTTTAAGCTCATTCAACATGGCTATTTACAAAGCTAATTTATGTGAAATACCAATTATTGGCAGGGAGTCCTTCACCTGACATAATAATGCAAAAAAGACTAAATGCATCACATGTAAACTAGATAGGGCATTAGTTAATGATGATTGTCTTGAATGCTTCCCAAGATCAAAGACCAAATTACTAACATCATGTTTCTCTGATCATGTCACTCCAAAGGTCAGACTGAGAGAGGTGACTAGAAGGACAAACCATTTAGGTTCTTGAACCTTTGGCAGGACTAGACAAGTTGCAAGGAGATTATATGCTGAGGTGTGGGGAGAGAAGATATATGGCAACACCCTATATTATTTCAACCAACGACTCCAGAATGTTAAAAAGGCTTTGAAGAACTAGTCAATGAATTTTGTGATCCTTCACAATATTTTGCAACAAGAAAAAAGAATTGGATGATATTTTGAGAACTTTGAGGTGAAATCCATTGGACCAAGATTTTGAAAGAGTCAGTTTCAAATGAATCAAATCCCTTGATATGGCAGGATAGAAGTATTATTGGCAACATAGTCAATCTTGCTAGATTGAGAATGGAAACTGTAATACCAGGTTGTATCACTCCATAGTGAAGAGGCAAGAAGATGTCAATACCATCACTAAATTGTACAACTCATATGGTAAATTCATTAATGATGAGGAAGGGATTGTGAAGGAAACTACTGAATTTTTTAGAAGCTATATAATAGAGAACAAATGCCACTGAACAATGACATCAATTGGCAGAGACTGGTGACAGATATTGACAATGATATGATGTACAAGGTTCCTGATGTGGATGAGGTTAAAAAAGCTATATGGAGCATAGAGCCGACTAAAGCCCTGGCCCTAATGAATTCAACAACTTCTTCTTCAAAAAAAACTAGGATATGATCAAAGATACCTTAGTGGATGTTTTCAAATGGTTTTTTAATGGAGGTAATATGGTAAAGCAAATCAATCATGTGTTCTTAGCATTAATTCCTAAGAAGGAAATCATATCTACTCTTGCAGACTTTCGATCCATACCTTGTTGTTCAGTGTCGTACAAGATAATCACAAGGATTAAAATCATTAGAATATCGAATATTTTAACCAATCTCATATCACCTAATCAAGTTTCCTTTGTTAAGGTACAAAACATTGAAGATTGTGCTATGTTGGCTGTCGAGTTCACATTGAACTTCAATGTGGAAAGGAGCACACCTTTACCTACCTCAAATTGGACATTACTAAATCTTATGGTACAAGTAATTGGAGATATTTGTGGTATTGTTTGAAAGGGATTAGATTCTATGATAAGTGGATTAGGATGGTACAACAATGTGTGACTATGACGTCTTTCTCACTGCTTATCAATTGCACATCAGAAGATCTCTTCTCAAGCTCCAATGGCCTTAAACAAGGTGATCCCATGTCACCTTTGCTATACACTATTTCCATGGAAGGTATGACAAGGTTGATAGATAGCAATGCGGAGAATAAGCTCATCAAGACTTGTACAATCAGGCACACCAAGGTCCTTACTTATTTGCTATTTGCATATGATATAGTGGTGTTTGTTGAAGGCAGAAAAATTTCCTTACTGAAATTGAAAAGGATTCTGAACAAGTTCAGGTTGATCTTTGGCATGATACTTAATGATAATAAGTATCATGTTTACTTCTCTAAGTCCCTCAAAATGAAAGCAAAGCTAGTGAAAGCGGTGGGTATACAAGAGGGAGTGCTCTAGACTAAGTATATAGGTTTTCCCCTTGTTGGGGGTAATATCAGATGAAAACATTTCCATGAATGTCATAATAGGTTTAATGATATGATAAGAAAGTGGCTTGACTCCAAGATGGATATGGCAGGTCATCTGGTCTTACTTAAGAGTGCAACTATGGGATTGATATGATTCTAGATGACTCAAGGGGAAATGCCAATGTCAGTACTACATAGAATGGAGATCATGCTCTCAGATTTTCTGTGGTATTCTATAATTCACCCTGTAAGTTGGGGTAGAATTGCATTTCCTTTAGATGAAGGTGATTTTGGTTTGGAATCCCTACAAGACCTAGCAGACTTCAACACACTAAAATGAATCCAAATATTAATGGAACTTGGCTCTCCCTGGGCCAAGTGGATGCGCTCCAGATATCATGTCAACCTCAATATTCAACCAAAGCATAGATGGAGCCATTCTACATCCTTGAGAAGGATGGTTGAGATCTAGACAAAATGGAGAAGCAATGCCGGTGTTAAAGAGCTACCAGATTCAAGCAGACAAAGCAAATAGGGAGACATACGTGTGAAAACCCTATGGTTGTCGATGTGTGTTCCTAGATGGAACCTAACTGCATATAGAGATTACAAAGACATTTTACCTAGGACAAAATAACAACTATATTTTTTGTACAATAGTAAATTTGGGTAGACCCCATTTTCTTGTGTCTAATCTTAAACAAAACCTCAATTCCGTAGTCTCAAGTGCAATCTATTGTATTTGTGATTTGTATTGTATATTAGAACCTAGACAGTCCAAATAAATTACATAACATGTCAAAATAAATAAAAATGCAAACCTAGAACTGAGCTAATTTTAACTTAGACATTGATTTCTTATTTATTCAAAAGATTAAGGTACACATGTTTCTAGAACAAGGTCATTCCACCTTTGATATTATAGATATAAAAATAAGTGTATATATAGTTGCAAGCAAAATGATTATTAACTTCCAACTCAAAACTGACCCCCAACTAAATTTGTTCTTAAGATTTTAATGTGTAATCCATAATAGAACTGACATCTATATTATTCATTACATATTCGTATCATATTGATTCACATCAAGTTGATTGAACAAATTTGTCAGACCCAAATAGATAGGGGTTTACAAAATCCAACTCTAAAATTGACCTAGTTTTTAATGTAGACATTAACCTCCTTCTGCTTTATAAAAGGAAGCTAACATTGTTGCAGTAAAAGGAATGCATGTTGACTCTATTTTGCAGATACATATAGTAACATATCGATAACTTCTACAAACATGATTATTGACTCTTATTTCAGAATTGATACAAAGCCAGTTTTTTTTATGTAGTGGTAAACTTAAAGCTAGACCTAGGGCCTATTGTTCCTTGCAAAAACGGACTTGAGAGAGAAAGATCCATTCCATATCTAGGATAGGAGATTTTCTGGGAACCACCAACTTTCCATGGTGGGAGAAGGGAGGTTGGCTTCCCCTTCCCCCTATATCTTTGTTTCCCAAAATCCACCCACAAATCCCCATCCCCAACCTCCCCTCCTACACCCCATATATATCCTGGTAGAATCCTTCCATAGATGTCACCCAAGATAGGGCCTGGGTCAATATAATTGTGTAGGAACCTATTATTCCCTACTCCTAAAGGCTATGATATGATGTTGAAGTTCTGAAAGGCCCCTTCTTCAATGAAAAAGACAAAAGACCCTAGACCAAGTTCTTAGCATCATTGATGGCAAAATTGGATCATTACCACCAGTATTTGGTGATTGTCAAAGTTCTGAGGGTAAAAAATGATATTTGAGCAACTACATGGTTGAATGATCAAATCCTAGCAACATAAGGGGGATTTCCAATGGTCCTCTCTCTTAGAGGTCTCTTACTTGCCAAATTATCCAATGAGCATGATTTCAATAATCCCCTAGAAAAAGGGCTCTAGTTCTTTGATAATCAGTGGATCCTGACTCAAAGGAGGTCACTGGGAACTAACATGCACATGGATGCTAGGAAGATAACCCCAATTTGGGTTACCCTCCTGGATATGAGCATACATTGGTCTAGGTGATCTAGGTCTTGTGTTGGCTATGTTATCAACACTGCTAGAGTTTTAACAATTTCTTGGTGGGCTCCTCTCTAGGAGTGGCTACAATGTGCATAGACATAATTGTTGAGAAGACACCCCAATGGTGGTAATGGAACTCCACAAAAACTTGGAGTTGGAGATACATGTCCTCTATGAAGCTTTTCTGGATGAGGGGTTGACTCCTATGTCATATTTGGTTAATAGTACTAGGCGTATCCTAGGGTATGTGGCCCACCCATAGTTGATCCCCACTAGTGTAGTTCTGAGCTCTAATGTCACTTTTCTTAACATCGGTTGAACAACATAACCCATCATAATGCCTACAACATTGATTTTGGAGCATAGACATCACAACTTGTCATCCTGTCAATTTAGAAAGAACACATGTACCAGTTTTTCTCTAACATAAGTTATCTCCTAAAGAAAATGACATCTTAGATAACCCACAAAATATAATTTTTTATGAAAAAAATTTGCCTCTAAAAATTTTAGTTTAGCGTCAATTTTCTAATAACCTACAACATACTCCTTCCCGCAAAATAAAATTTGCCTCCAAAATACTTTTACCATTGGTTTAGCAATAGTAAAATCGACGTTGTATGTCTTATGAACAACAAAATAATTATGCATGTGGTGTCGGTTTTCAGTCAAGAAACTGGCGACACAGGGTTCCCACCATGTCCATGTTTATCCCAAAATTAGTCTAGGTCATCAGTTTTTTGTGTGTAAACCAAGGACTAAGTCCTTAATGAGGCTGGTATTTTTTGGCCGGATAAGTGAAATAGTCATTGGTTTTTCTTGGACAAATTGACAACTAAGTTCTAATTGAGGCTATACTGTCACTTACCTAAGTGTGTTGGTATTTTTTATTAGGTATAAGTACCTCTACCATTGGTTTTTCCTAGAAAACATGATGACAGAGGACTACCTATGTCATTTTTTCACTCTATCAAACTGAAGATTAAGTACTTAGTCATTTATTTATTTTTAATAGTTGACGAGTATGTTCCACATAATAGCACCCAAGAAATTTTCCCCTATTATCTGTTTCATCATCCCTACGTATACCTAGCTCTGGTGATTCCACCATTCTTCCATCATTGCCTCTCATTGCAAGCCAAGGACCGAACACCACCGTGTTGTCACTCAAGCTTCCATCATTGTTTCCATCACTGTCACCATTGAGCTGCTCCACCTTTGTTGCCGCTCTCTGCTGCTCATGTGGTGCTCGACAACTCTATGCTACTGTTGGGGCTCTCTATTGCTCCGCCTCCACTGTCGCTATTGCTCCACCAACCACTATTGCATTGGTCGCCACTGCCAATGTTGTGCTAACCACCATTACCACTGTTGTGCTAACCACAATTTGAGTAAATTGTCTTACTCAAGAGTGCAACTATGGGATTGATATGATTCTAGATGACTCAAGGGGAAATGCCAACATCAGTACTACATAGAATGGAGATCATGCTCTCTGATTTTCTGTGGTATTCTACTATTCACCCTATAAGTTGGGGTATAACTGCCTTTCCTTTAGATGAAGGTGATTTTGGTTTGGAATCCCTACAAGACCTAGCAGACTTCAACACACTAAAAATAATCCAAATATTAATGGAACTTGGCTCTCCCTAGGCCAAGTGGATGCACTCCATATATCATCTCAACCTCAATATTGAACCAAAGCATATACGGGGCTACTCTACATCCTTGAGAAGGATGATTGAGATCTAGACAAAATGGAGAAGCAATGCTAGTGTTAAAAAGCTACGGCGTTCAAGCATACAAAGCAAATAGGGAGACATATGTGTGAAAACCTTATGGTTGTCGATGTGTGTTCCTGGATGGAACCTGACTGCATATAGAGCTTACAAAGACATTTTACTTATGCTAGAGAAGGTCATGAAATGGAAAACTGATGGATATATATATATATATATATATGTGTGTGTGTGTGTGTGTGTGTGTGTGTGTATATATATATATATATATATATATATATATATATGCATACTATGCACACATATAAATATATATATGTATGTATTTGTGTGTGTATTGATGCAATTATACATATAAATATATAATTTTATGCAAAATGACTATCAACTTCCATCCTAGGACAAAATAACAACTATATTTTTTGTACAATAGTAAATTGGGGTAGACCCCATTTTCTTGTATCTACCCTTAAACAAAACCTCAATTCCATAATCTCAAGTACAATATATTGTATTCGTGATTTGTATTGTATATTAGAACCTAGATAGTCCAAAGAAATTACATAACATGTCAAAATAAATGAAAATGCAAACCTAGAACTGAGCTAATTTTAACTTAGACATCGAGTTCTTATTTATTCAAAAGATTAAGGTACACATGTTTCTAGAACAAGGTCATTCCACCTTTGATATTATAGAAATAAAAATAAGTGTATAGATAGTTGCAAGAAAAATGATTATCAACTTCCAACTCAAAACCAACCCTCAACTAAATTTGTTCTTAAGATTTTAATGTGTAATCCATAACAGAACTGACATCTATATTATTCATTACATATTCGTATCATATTGATTCACATTAATTCGATTGAACAAATTTGTCAGACCCAAATAGACAGGGGTTTACAAAATCCAACTCTAAAATTGGCCTAGTTTTTAATGTAGACATTAACCTCCATCTGCTTTATAAAAGGAAGCTAACATTTTTGCATTAAAAAGTATGCATGTCGACTCTATTTTGTAGATACATATAGTAACATATCGATAACTTCTACAAACCTGATTATTGACTCTTATTTTGGAATTGATACAAAACCAATTTTTTTTATGTAGTGGTAAACTTAAAGCTAGACCTAGGGCCTGTTGTTCCTTGCAACAATGGACTTGAGAGAGAAAGATCCATTCCATATCTAGGATAGGAGATTTTCTGGGAACCACCAACTTTCCATGGTGGGAGAAGGGGCGTTGTCTACCCCATCCCCCTATATCTTTGTTTCCCAAAATCCACCCACAAATCCCCATCCCCAACCTCTCCTCCTACACCCCACATACATCCTAGTAGAATCCTTCCATAGATGTCACCCAAGATAGGGCCTGGGTCAATATGGCTGTGTAGGAACCTATCGTTCCCTACTCCTAAAGGCTATAATATGATGTTGAAGTTCCTAAAGGCCCCTTCTTCAATGAAAAAGACAAAAGACCCTGGACCAAGTTCTTAGCATCATTGATGGCAAACTTGGATCATTACCACCAGTATTTGGTGATTGTCAAAGTTCTGAGAGGGAAAAATGATATTTGAGCAACTACATGGTTGAATGATCAGATCCTAGCAACATAAGGGGGATTTCTAATGGTCCTCTCCCTTAGAGGTCTCTTACTTATGAAATTATCCAATGAGCATGATTTCAATAATCCCCTAGAAAAAGGGTTGTAGTTCTTTGATAATCAGTAGATCCTAACTCAAAGGAGGTCACTGGGAACTAACATGCACATGGATGCTAGGAATATAACCCCAGTTTGGGTTACCCTCCTGGATATGAGCATACATTGGTCTAGATGATCTAGGTCATTTGTTGGCTATGTTATCAACACTCCTAGAGTTTTGAAAATTTCCTAGTGGGATCCTCTTTGGGAGTGGATACAATGTGAATCGAAATAATTGTTGAGAAGACACCCCAATGGTGGTAATGGAACTCCACAAAAACTTAGAGATGGAGATACATGTCCTCTATGAAGCTATTCAGGATCAGGGTGACTCCTATGTCGTATTTGGTTAATAGTACTAGGCGTATCCTAGGGTATGTGGCCCACCCAGAGTTGATCCTCACTAGTGTAGTTCTGACCTCTAATGTCACTTTTCTTAACATCAGTTCAACAACATAACCCACCATAATGTCTACAACATTGATTTTGGAGCACATGCATCACAACTTGTCAAGTCCTGTCTATTTAGAAAGAACACATGTACCACTTTTTCTCTAACGTAAATTATCTCCTACAGAAAATGACATATTAGATAACCCACAAAATATATTTTTTTATGAAAAAATGTGCCTCTAAAAATTTTAGATTAGCGTCGATTTTCTAATAACCTACAACATACTCCTTCCCGCAAAATAAAATTTGCCTCCAAAATACTTTTACCATTGGTTTGGCAATAGTAAAATTGACGTTGTACATCTTATGAACAAAAAAAGAATTATGCATGTGGTGTTGGTTTTCAGTCAAGAAATTGATGACACACGGTTCCCACCAGGTCCATATTTCTCCCAAAATTAGTCTAGGTCATCCGTTTTTTGTGTGTAAACCGATGACTAAGTCCTTAATGAGGTTGGTATTTTTTAGTCGGATAAGTGAAATAGTCTTTGGTTTTTCTTGGCCAAATCAATAACTAAGTTCTAACTCAGGCGTTGCTATCGCTTAACTAAGTGTTTTGGTATTTTTTATTAGGTATAAGTACCTCTGTCGTTGGTTTTTCCTAGAAAACATGATGACAGAGGACTACCTATGTAATTTTTTCACTCTATCAAACTGAAGATTAAGGACTTAGTCATTTATTGTTTTAACAGTTGACGAGTATGTTCAACATAATAGCACCAAAGAAATTCCCCCTATTATCTGTTTCATCATCCCTATGTATACCTATCTCTAGTGATTCCACCATGCTGCACCAGCCACCACTGCCACTGCTGCATCGGTCGTCACTACCACTGTTGTGCTAACCGCCATTTCCATTGCTGCACCGTCCGCCACTACCACTTCCAGTGAGGTGAGCCTCTTCCCTATTCTTATTTTTTACTCTATTTTTATATTTAATTTTTAACCAATTAGAATTTATGTAGGATTCCTCATTTTACCTAATTAGAAGTAAAAATACATATAATATAACTCATGATAAAATGAAATCTACTTTTATGTGATAATGGTTTTTATTTGCATTTCTTGTTTAAATTTGGAAATGAGTTCATTATATTTGTATGTCTAGTTGTCTATTTGCACTTTATTGTGCATAATTGACATAAATATTATAATATTCACATAAGAAGATGGAACATCAACATTACATGAAATGCGGACCACACTTCCTTAAAAATCCATGTATTATTTTTTTGCCTATATTAATGTAGATTTTTTAGCACCTATGATATGAATGATGACACTAAGATCATTGGTATATAAATGACAACATTACTTGTTGGCCTAAAAACCCATCCAAGATTTAGTAAATCCTAGATAGTCCTTAGTTTGGGACTATTCTTGAACACTTAATCTCACTTATGATGTTAGTGTATAATGTGTATTCGGTTTTCAATACATTTTGTAAGCACTTCCTCATTTATTCTCTAAGCACATATGTAGGTGGATATTTTCCCATGTACATCAGTGTACTTGGAGAACCACAGGGAAATGCTGCTGAAATTTTCTTGGAAACTAAATACATATTATACACTTACTAGTGATGTGAGGTGTTTAAGAATGGGATAGGTGGTACACACATTCATTACTAAACCCTAAACTCTAATTTGCAAACCATAAACACTAAATCCTAATATGTAAACCCTAGACCCTAATATGTAGAGCCTTATCCCTAAACTAATAAATGATAAACCCTTAACCCTAATCTATAAACCCTAAACCCTAATACTTGTTTTCTCTTTGATAATAGAATAGATAGATCATGGATGTCCATTCCAAATCACTGCACCCTAGAGTTAATTATGGTTGCTGATCAGTTTATAAGATTTGTAGAGGAACATAGGAAATGATTAGAGGTAGGTTATGTTGTTCATGTAGGAATTCCAACAACAACTTGAAAGTCGACACTTGTTGACAAAATCAAAAGTCATGTCATGTGCAACGTGATTGCACAAGGCTATACAAAATGATACTGTCATGGAGAGATTCTTACAGTGAGATCAGTAGATCTCAATAGTAGTACTTGTGTTGAAAAATAAATTATTGGTGATGATGTAGCTGTAAATGACCCCATTCTGATAGACATGGTTGATGTGATACTAGATACTTGTGGGGTAGAGCACACCGATCCACCTTTCTTATTTAAAAACATTGTGCATGATGTTGAGAAACCTTTATACTTAGGTTGTACTAAGTTTACAAAGTTGAGAGTTGTGTTGAGATTATATACTCTAAAGGAAAGCAATAGATGGAGCGAAAAAGTTTCATGTCATTGTTGTCTTTGTTGAAAGAATTTCATCTTGAAGGGAACAAGCATCCAATCTCAACATAAGAATTAAGTAAACTGTTGTGCCCAATCAGCATGGAGGCTAAGAAGATACATACATGCTTGAATGACTATGTGTTATTTCCAAAGAACTATATCAATTTTAAAAATTGTCCAAAATGTGGGGCATTAAGGTATTGAATGACGACTTTGGGGAAGTCCAAAACTGGCTCTCCTACCAAGGCGATGTGGTATCTACCTATAATACCACGGTTGCAATGCTTGTTTGCCAATACCGTGGATGTAGATAATTTAATGTGGCATGAAGAGGCAAAGAAAAATAATGATGGGATCCTACAGAATGTGTCTAATTCCCCAGAATGGAAGAATATTAATCTATAACACTCTAAATTTGGTGAAGAAGTCAAGAATTTCAGACTTGGGCTTTGTACAGATGGGATGAATACATATGTCCCAATGAGAAGCTAATATAGGACTTGACCTATTATGAATGTTATATATAATCTTCCTCATTGATTTTGTATGAAAAATAAGTATGTCATTTTGTCATTGTTGATATCGGGCCCTAAAAAACCTGAGAATGTTATTGATGTTTATCTTGAACCTATGATTGATGACTTAAAGAAACCCTAGCGAGAAGGTGTGATGACATATGATGCTTCACACAGAGAGACATTTTGTTTGCATGCTATGTTGTTTTGCAATATTATTGGTGATATGGGAATTTGTCTGGATACAACGTAAAAGGATCCAAAGCATGCCCTATATGTGAGGATAACACTAATTCAATATGGCTAAAACATGGCAGCAAGACTGTATATATTATTCATCAAAAGTTTATTTTAAAAGGACATCCTTATCGAAGGTTTCCTAAAGCGTTCAACATACCAAATGAGGAAAGAAATGCCCCTAAAAATATATGAGGTGGAGGTTGTTTATGAAAGAGTAAAATACTTTGTCAATGCAGTCAGTAAGAAATCACAATGTACCATTTCCAAATAGAGAGTGACAAATCTTTATACAAGAAGAGGTCAATATTTTGGGATCTTACTTATTAGAGTTTGTTGGTAGTTAGGCATTGCATCGATGTCATGCATGTTGAGAAGAAGTCTATGATAGTGTCGTTGGTACTCTATTAAATATACCAGACAAGACTAAAGATGACATCAAATCTAGAATGGACCTACGTGAAATGGGAGTAAGGAAATAAATAACAATAGAAGTTAGTAGTGATAAAAAAACATAGTACCTCTTACTTGTTATACATTGTCTAGACATGAGAAGAAAACTTTTTGTGAGTGCTTTATTAATGTTAAGGTACCATAGGGATACTCTTCCAATATATATAGATTGGTATCAGTGAAGGATCTAAAGCTGATAGGTCTTAATTCTCATGATTGTCAAACTCTAATGCAACAAATATTGCTTGTTGCTATGATTTATATTGTCGAAGCATGTAAATGTTTGCAATCACCATGCTTTTTTCTTCTTCAACACTCTATGTATCAAAGTTATTAATCTTGGAAATCTCGATAAGTTGCAAACAGAAGTGCCCATTACCCAGTGCCAACTTGTGATGTATTTTCCTCCTTCATTCTTTGATATCATGGTACATTTTGTTGTACATTTGACTAAGGAAGTGAAAATGTTGGGACTAGTTTTCTTGCATTGGATGTATTTTGAATGGTACATGAGTGTTTTAAAGGTGATGTTTGAAATTGTTATCATCCTAAAGGGGGTATTATTGAAGATTATGTGGCTAGGGAGGTTATGGAATTTTGTAATGACTTTCTAAATTGTAATGAAGCTCCTGGCAATGATAAGAATATTGAGGACTATTCTAACAAAGGGACTTTAGGAGAATGAGTGAAAGTAATCAGTCATGGACTATGGGAATAAGCACACTTGTACATTTTACACCATCAACGAAGTGAGTATTTATATCACCGAACATACCAACTTCATCAAGACAAAATATCGTCAAGCCAATCCAATGTGTCTTTCAAGAGAGCATAAGAAGACATTTATTAGGTGCTTTGAAGATAGAGTCTTACGTCAACTATCTCAAACACCAAAAAATGTAGCTTAAAATATCAAATGGCTCACCTTTAAAAAAATGAATGTTATGTCTTCTAAAGGGTTTGACATAAATGGTTTTTCATATTACATAAAATGTCAAGATGATAAGAGTGTCATCTAAAATAGGGGGTCCCCCTTCAAGCATCTTCATTGTATTTTTCTAGTGTGAAGGATAAGAGTTCACGTCAAGAAAAAAGGTCATATTACAATGTCATTGAAGACATTTGGGAGTTTGACTGCATAGATTTTTGAGTTCCAGTCTTTAGGTGTAATTGGGTTGATAACACCAAAGGAGTTGCAGTGGATGCATTTGGTCACATTAGTGAATTTGGAAAATATTGGCGAGAAGGATGAACCATTCATAATGGGAACATAGGTGAAGCAAGTATTTTATAACGATGATCCTACAAATGAAAAATGGTTCATTGTTCTTCATGATAAAAGATAGTTCTGTAAGGAGGCGAGATCACCTCTTTACTAAAATTTAAATAAAATACAAACATCCACAATTTTAACAAAATTTAGAGACTTTGAGGATGATTGCATAATACTCCAAGTAAATAAGCATGATTCCAGATACATAATAAAATGTCAATAGCAGCGGAAAGAAAGAAATAATAAGCCTTCACATGGATTTATTGTTTATTACATGAATGATTTCTAAAAGAAAAGATAAGATAAACAGGATCTAGCTATAACAACCTAACCATCCTTTCCAAAATCTAAAGATCAACTCCGGAGGGGAACTTCCTTCAAGCCTAACCTTCACCTTGCACAACACCAACACCTGGGTGGTTGGGAAGACACCCAGCAAGAGGAGAAGAAAGAAAAATATGTGTTACAAGATTATTCTAAAAAGTAGCAAGGAAGTTGTAACAAGTAAAATAGGCTAGATATTTATTGAAAAATGAGACACCAAAGAGTATGAGGCTTTTTATAATGAAATTTGCCAATAAAAAAATAAATAAGGGTTTTTGCATGTAAATTAATATGTCTACCTAACTAAGTAGGGTTGAGGCACCTACCAGACCTC
The DNA here is from genome assembly GCA_963693085.1 of Alisma plantago-aquatica. Taxonomy (NCBI): domain Eukaryota; kingdom Viridiplantae; phylum Streptophyta; class Magnoliopsida; order Alismatales; family Alismataceae; genus Alisma; species Alisma plantago-aquatica. The sequence goes on along the minus strand of OY856412.1, from coordinate 919,010,360 downwards.
TAACCTTAGGTGAGGGGAGAATAAGACATTCCCAGTCACCTATAATATATTATGGGGAGAATTATAAACATTCCCCTAGGGCAATTATATACATGCCCTCTATGGGTGGTTGTACATAAGTACCACTACTTTATAATTAAATAGAACATTTAATTACATGCTAGCAAAGAGTTATGGCAAGATTAAGTAAAATATTATGTAACATGGCAGTGGGGTATGAATACCCAAACAAGATAATACTAAAACTAATTTTGAGGCAATAAACAATTTGGGTTTCAAGAATCAAGGATTTAGGTCAGATTAAGCCTCATAAGAAATTATAGGTAATGGTATAAAGTTTTCCCAACTGAAGAGTAGATGCACATAACTTAGCCTCAGGTGTTCTAGAACCCACTTTCCAACCCTTCACACGAATTTAGAACCCACTTTTCCTAATTCATCATTAGATCTCTGAATTAGAATTATATGCACTCATTAAAGGTGGAAAACCCTAATATAACTAACTTTTTGCGCAAACCATCGAATCAGACTCCAGAAACCTCACCATCATCTTAGTTAGGATTTTCCCATCAAGATAACATAAAATATTGTATATTTTGAAGATATGGACTTTTAGGGTTAATTTTAGTGATTTTAAGTTAATTAAATCATTCTAAAAATTACGTTTTCACAAACATCAAAATCAACACTCAAAATTAATTTTAATGGATAGATCTCATCTTCCTGATTTCAAAATACTATCTATTTTTAATTTTTGACATCGGAAATAATTTATACAATTTATTCTGTCTCGACCAATCATATCATGCCACGTGGCAAATGCATGCAAAGCCGAGCGATCGTGAGCAAGAGGGAGCGGTGACCCGCGTCTCAGGAGCGCCTGCAGCAGGTCGAGCAGCCGGGGTCAAGCGGTCAAAATAGAAAGAAAAAGGACGAGAACGTCCCTCGCGCGAAAAGCAGGCAAAGCAAACGACCAGGGGCAAAAAGGTAAAACGACGGGGGTCGTCTTCCTCCCCTCGCCTGAGCATCATGAGCAGCGAGTAGCTAGCTCGCCTCAATTGGGAAAAACCATGATACTCGACCAAATTAAATGCTTAGGTACTCGAAAGAAAGGGGAAGGGAAGCCGAAGCTGATGGTACCTCTTGATTGAACGGAGGTGAAGCAATGAGGAAAGGAGATGCGCCACAAGCCAGGCAGTCCTCGGCGGCAAGTTGGGGGTCAAATCATCCACGAAACGCCAAATTGAGAGCACGAGCGAGTTGCTAAGGCGATGGCGGTCGCTGGGGTTGTTATATTTATAAGCAAGGTACCCTAGACTAGGGTTTAGGTAGGGGAAAGAAGAGGAGGTTGGCGCCCCTATTGGGCGTTTCTCCAAGACTCGTCAAATCCCAAAGTTTTCGGGATAAACCTGTGTGGAAATGTGCAAGGAATCCAACGAAGCAAGTTTGAGCAAAATCCATCGATTAAAACTCGAGATAATTTGATTTGAAAAATCGAGAAAACAAAGCCTGTTGCCTTTTATGATTAGAGGTAGAAGATGATTGTGAGTCGTCGGATTAGTGGACCCGGGTCCACGAAGGACTCTGGGCCATCCGATCACGCAGATGAGACAAGGAGTAGGTTGCTAATAAAATTCAACCAAAATTCCATTAATTCCTAAATGTTTTTCTCTCTCTTCATTTGGAGGCTCAAACATTGTTCAAAAATTACAAAATTTTATATTCTGACTTATTTTGACTCGTAGAATCAAAATATGCAGTTAGTTTTGCCTTTTGAGAAAGTTTGATATATAAAATGATTAAAATGTCATTTTCTCTTTCCTCCTTCAAAAGAGGTGATAACATTATCTAATTTTTGTGTAACATCACCCATAAGTCTCCTTAAGGGATTGGAACACGATTTTGTAATTATCTTTACAAGTTGAGATCATTTAGTTATTTATTAAATAAATAGAAGATTCTACACACTTTCTCTCTCCTATTTTATTCATTATTCAAACATTATCCAAATTAGTTGCAAATTTGCCCAAAGGCTTATTTTTATGTTTAAAATACGCATTTGGAGTTATTTTTCTGATTTGAGAACATTAAGTATTTTATTTTACTTTATTGTCATATTTCCTATTTCCTTTTGATAATGTTATTAATATTTTTATTTTGGTTCCACTTTAAATGATACTTGGCCCTTAAGTTACTTTTTGATCAAGGAAACGAATTTAAGTGTCAAATTATCCTGATGGGTTTCCAATTATAATATTTGGTGCAATATCTTTCTCATTATCTTCTTTACCCATTAATTCCCATATTACTTTTAATTTTTGCATTTATCTTCTCCCTTATATAAAATTCGGATTTTCTCTTATTTCTCTTATCCTAGGAAGTGATAGAAAGTTCTAGGATGAAATATTTTATTCTTTTTATTGCTTAGTGTACAATTTGCACTTTAGGCCCATTATCTACAATCTAACTGAGGTATTTGTGCATACAACCCTATATTAAGAATATATGGGAAACATTTATCCAATAATCATCATAATTTCACTAAATCAATTCCAAAGACATATGGAACGAAAATGAAGGACAAAACTTATAGAAAAGAGTACAAAGAGGTACATAGAGGATTTCAGTATGTTACAGCACTCCACCCCTTACAAAGGATTTCGTCCCTGAAATCTCATACAAAGAGGGAAGGGTGAGTACGTAACATCTCGTCTTTCAACTCCCAAGTGGTTTCTTCTAACCCATGATACCTCCACAAAACCTTTACTAACTCTATCTCCTTATTCTTCAGCTGATTTACTCGGGAGTCAAGGATCCTCACAGGTAGTTAGTTCTTCATAAGTCAGATTCTCATTAATCTCCACAGGTTCAATAGTGAGTACATGAGACGGATCATTTACGTACTTCCTCAACATAGAAACATGGAACACATTGTGTATCTTATCATAAGCAGGAGGCAAAGCTAAGCGATATGCACAATCTCCCACTTTATCTAAGATTTCAAAGGGTCCAACATAGCGAAGACTCAACTTGCCTTTTACTTTAGATCTTGCAATAGAATGTATAGGCTTGATCTTTAGAAAAACATAGTCTCCCACTAAGAAGCTTACTTCATACCTCTTTTTATCAGCATACATCTTCTGTCTGTCTTGAACAACTTTCATTCGTTTCTTAATCAGCTGCACCTTCTCAACCATCATCTGCATGTCATCAGTCTTCACTAGGGAACGTTCACCCACATCATCCCAGTGCAAAGGCGAACGACAAGGTCTACCGTAGAGAGATTCAAAAGGTGGCATGCCAATACTTGCTTGGTAACTATTGTTGTAAGAGAACTCTACCAATGGTAGATACCGATCCCAGGCACCACCCCAATCCATCACACAAGCACAAAGTAAGTCCTCCAGAATCTGAACTATTCTCTCGGACTGACCATCAGTTTGCGGGTGGTATGCAGTACTGAAACGCAGATCAATACCCATCTCTTCTTGAATCTGACCCCATAAGCGAGAATTAAATTTTGGGTCTCGATCTAAAACTATCACAGTAGGAACACCATGCAGACGGACTATCCACTCCACATATAACTGGGCCATCTCAACAACTTTATACGTGGTTTTGAAAGGCAAGAAATGAGCAGATTTTGTAAGCTGATCAATCACCACCCAGACAGCATCATAACCTTTCTTGGACTTAGGGAAACCAGTAACAAAGTCCATTGTGATCTTCTCCCACTTCCATTCTGGAATCTCAAGAGGATGAAGAAGACCACCGGGTTGTTGATGTTCAATCTTGACTTGCTGACATGTCAAGCACTTCGCCACGAATAGAGATATATCATTCTTCATATTCTTCCACCAGAAGCTTTGTTGTAAGTCCTGATACATCTTGGTTGTGCCAGGGTGAATGGTGTACTTGGACCCATGAGCTTCACTTAGAACCTTCTATCTCAGATTACCAGCATTGGGAATCCACAACCTTTGTCTGAAGCGGACAACACCATCCACTCTGACAGAGAAGTCAGATTGTAGTTTCTCAGATAAAGCTTTCATCTCTTCAAGCTCTGAACTCTCTAACTGTGCAGTCACGACTTCTGAGATCCAGGTGGGTGTAACGGTTAAACTGGCCATATGAACACACAACTTGTCTTCATCCACTGAATCGGCAGGCTGAGGTCTCCAACTAGCTCCATGTTCAAGGTTTTCCCACACTAAACATCTCAGAGCAGCACAAACAACATCCTTCTTGCGACTTAGAGCATTAGCTATGACATTTGCTTTACCAGGATGATAGGTGATGGTGAAGTTGTAATCTTTAAGATATTCCATCCACCTACGTTGTCGCAAGTTTAGATCCTTTTGAGTCAACAGATATCTCAAACTCTTGTGATCAGAAAATACTTCAAACTTTTCACCATAGAGGTAGTGTCACCAGATATTCAAAGCATGAACTATAGCAGCAAGCTACAAATCATGCGTAGGCCAATTTGCTTCATTAGGTTTCAACTGTCGAGAAGCATAGGCGATCACCTTTTTTTCTTGCATCAAAACACACCCTAAGCCTTGTCGGGATGCGTCAGTGTAGATGACATAGGGTATGCCTTCAACAGGCAAAGCAAGCACGGGAGAAGAAGTGAGGCTCATCTTCAACTTCTGAAAATTGTCCTCACATTCAGTTCTCCATAAGAACTTGACCTCCTTCTGAGTCAGCTTGGTCAAAGGTAAAGCCAACTCAGAGAACCCTTTGATAAACTTCCGATAGTAACCAGCTAGACCAAGGAAACTACGGATTTCGGACAGGTTTTTCAGAGCATCCCACTTTGTCACAGCTTCTACCTTCACAGGATCAACAGCTATATGGCCGGCAGAAATCACGTGACCAAGAAACATAACTTCCTTTATCCAGAACTCACACTTTGAGAATTTTGCATACAATTGATTTTCTCGCAATGTGCTGAGTACAATCTGCAGGTGCTCGCGATGTTGTTCCAACGTCTCGGAATAAACCAAAACGTCATCAATAAACACCACTACGAACTTGTCAAGATATGGGCAGAATACTCGGTTCATTAGGTCCATGAACGCAGTAGGGGCATTTGTCAAACCGAAAGGCATGACCAGGAATTCATAATGACCATAACAAGTTCTGAACGCTATCTTCGGGACATCATCATCCTTCACACGCATCTAGTAGTAACCACTTCACAGATCCATCTTGGAAAACACGGTGGTTGACTTTAGTTGATCGAATAAGTTGTCGATGTGCGACAACGGATAACAGTTCTTCACTGTCACCTGGTTAAGCATGCGGTAGTCCATACACATCCACAAAGATCTGTCCTTCTTCTTCACAAATAGGATAAGGGCTCCCCAAGGGGAAACACTAGGGCGAATGAAGCCCATGTCGAGAAGCTCTTCAAGCTACTTCTTCAACTCAGCCAGCTCAGTAGGGGCCAAGTGGTAGGGTGGCTTCGATATCGGTGAAGTTCCAGGTATTAGCTCGATGGAGAATTCCACCTCGCGAGTTGGTGGTAACACGGGTAACTCCTCGGGAACAACATCTGGGAAGTCCTTCACCACATCAACATGATCTAGAGCAGGAGGTGTGGCATCGAGAACTATGGAGGCTAGAAAGGCTCTACACCCTTGCGAGACAAGCTTTTCAGCTTTAATGGTAGAGATGACAAACTGTCGCTCTTTTCGCTTCTTGCCCTTGACACACACTTTTCCTTCATCAGGATGAACCAGTCTAACCTTGGATTCCTCACAGTACAGAACTGTTTTATACTTCTTTAACCAATCCATACCCAGGATGATATCAAAGACGGTCATATCAAGTAAGACAAAAACTGTGGGAAACATTATTCTGGATATACAGAGGTCCAAGGTAGGAGTTTGGAGGTACGAGGAGCAAATTTTATCACTAGGAGTTTTTACATCCAACACGTGATCCATAAACTCAGATTCAATTTCAAGCATAGAGGCAAACTGACAAGATATGAAGGTATTGGAGGAACCAAAATCAAATAGGGCTTTTAAAGGATGCATATTAAGGAGCAGTGTACCTTCAATCACTTCATTGCCTTCACCTTCTTCTTCAGCATTGAGAGCAAACACTCTACCATTCCGCCTTTCCACTGGTAGACACCTCGGGTTCTGGTTGTTGTTGTTATTATTGTTGTTCCGTGGAGGTGGGTTCTGTCTTGGTTGTTGCGGCTGTGGGGCATTATTCTGCCCTTGCTGGAAACGGGGGCATTATTCTGCCCTTGCTGGAAACGGGGGCAGTTGGGTCGGATGTGCCCGACTTGGCCGCACTCATGGCAGGTTGGTGGAGGACGGTTGCCATTACAAGCAGGTGCATTGTTGGCGGGGCATCTGCCAGGAGGATGGTGGAGATTGCACCTGTTGCAGTGATCACATCCACGGTTCTCATGCTGGTTCATATTCTTCCTTTTGTTGTTGAAGCCATTAGAAGCTTGAACACTGGATATGACTCAATGGTGAGAGCCTTGTCCACCATCTGTTGAAAAGTGAGTGGTAGCTGTGGCACGAGGCTTCGACCCACATGATAGTTCATGCCTTCCAAGAATAAGGTTGCTCTTCTGTCAGATCCAAGGTCGGTGGCGTAACGTTCTAGCAGCAGAAATTTTTGAACGTAGTCGGCCACGCTCATGCTTCCTTGCTTGAGGCTGTAAAACTCAGCCTCCTTCTTCCTTAGGAATGCAGGGTAGATGTACTTCTCCCGGAATAGCTTTAGAAACTCAGCCCACTCCATAGAAGAGGTGTCCCGAGTATAGGCAACACCGTCCCACCAAACGCGTGCTGGTCCATCCAGCACGTACGTCGCAAACCGAACCTTCTGGTGAGGAGGGCACACCGCACACCATACCCTCGAAGGTCCAATCCAAGGCCAACACCCAGTCGTCGGCTTTGTCCACCATGTTAGGCTCACTCTCACCCTTGAAGTAGGGGGGTTGCATCTTGATGAAGTCAGTGAGGGTGAACTCCCTCGGCTTGTTGGCAACAACAACAATGGTGTTGAGTTGTCCCATCATGGTGGAGGACAACAACTGTCATAACTTCGCCAGTTCTTGCTCAGGTGCGAAGGCAGGAGTACCAGAAGAAGGTTGGTTGACCGCAGGAGTCGCAGGAGTGTTGGGGTCGTTAGGGGTCGACTCCTGGTTCACGTTGTCAAACAAGTCACCTCTCCTAAAAATTAGGGTTATCAAATTAGGTTCACAGGAGTATAGAATCATAGACAAGAAGAGAATAGAAATAGAGATGAGAAAAGGATAACTAGAATGCTATTGCCTAAAAGCATAGTATTTCGGACAATTCTTATCGGTGCAGGCCAGTCCAAATCATATGGGCACGGGAGTCCTCGTATACCAAGCTAGTGGTGCGGAGGAAAATTTTCCCAGCCCCCGATACCCTGATCCTTTCTAGACACCCTTGCTTCAACTACATGCCATAATAGTCGCCTAAAGGCTATGGTACCATGTTGTAAGGAGGTGAGATCACCTCTTTACTAAAATTTAAAGGAAATACAAACATCCACAATTTTAACAAAATTTAGAGACTTTGAGGATGATTGCATAATATTCCAAGTAAATAAGCATGATTCCAAATACATAATAAAATGTCAATAGCAGCGGAAAGAAAGAAATAATAAGACTGGCTTTATTGTTTATTACATGAATGATTTCTAAAAGAAAAGATAAGATCAATAGGATCTAGCTATAACAACCTAGCCATCCTTTCCAAAAGCTAAAGATCAACTCCGGAGGGGAACTTCCTTCAAGCCTGACCTTCACCTTGCACAGCACCAACACCTGGGTGGTTGGGAAGACACCCAACAAGAGGAGAAGAAAGAAAAGTATGTGTTACAAGATTATTCTAAAAAGTAGCAAGGAAGTTGTAACAAGTAAAATAGGCTAGAGATTTATTGAAAAATGAGACACCAAATAGTATGAGACTTTTTATAATGAAATTTGCCAATAACAAAATAAAAAAGGGTTTTTGCATGTAAATTAATATGTCTACCTAACTAAGTAGGGTTGAGGCACCTATTGGACCTCTAACCTTAGGTGAGGGGAGAATAAGACATTCCCAGTCACCTATAATATATTATGGGGAGAATTATAAACATTCCCCTAGGGCGATTATATACATGCCCTCTTTGGGTGGTTGTACATAAGTACCACTACTTTATAATTAAATAGAACATTTATTTACATGCTAGCAAAGAGTTATGGCAAGATTAAGTAAAAGATTATGTAACATGGCAGTGGGGTATGAATACCCAAACAAGATAATACTAAAACTAATTTTGAGGCAATAAACAATTTGGGTTTCAAGAATTAAGGATTTAGGTCAGATTAAGCCTCATAAGAAATTATAGGTAATGGTATAAAGTTTTCCCAACTGAAGAGTAGATGCACATACCTTAGCCTCAGGTGTTCTAGAACCCACTTTCCAACCCTTCACACGAATTTAGAACCCACTTTTCCTAATTCATCATTAGATCTCTGAATTAGAATTATATGCACTCATTAAAGGTGGAAAACCCTAATATAACTAACTTTTTGTGCAAACCATCGAATCAGACTCCAAAAACCTCACCATCATCTTAGTTAGGATTTTCTTATCAAGATAACATATAATATTGTATATTTTAAAGATATGGACTTTTAGGGTTAATTTTAGTGATTTTAAGTTAATTAAATCATTCTAAAAATTACGTTTTCACAAACATCAAAATCAAAACTCAAAATTAGTTTTAATGGATAGATCTCGTCTTCCTGATTTCAAAACACTATCTATTTTTAATTTTTGACATTGGAAATAATGTATACAATTTATTCTGTCTCGACCAATCATATCATGCCACGTGGAAAACGCACGCAAAGCCGAGCGATCGTGAGCGAGAGGGAGTGGTGACCCGCGTCTCAGGAGCGCTTGCAGCAGGTCGAGCGGGCCGGGGTCAAGCGGTCAAAATAGAAAGAAAAAGGACGAGAACATCCCTCGCGCGAAAAGCAGGCAAAGCAAACGACCAGGGGCAAAAAGGTAAAACGACGGGGGTCGCCTTCCTCCCCTCATCCGAGCGTCATGAGCAGCAAGTAGCTAGCTTGGCTCAATTGGGCAAAACCACGATACTCGACCAAATTAAATGCTTAGGTACTCGAAAGAAAGGGGAAGGGAAGCCGAAGCTGATGGTACCTCTTGATTGAACAGAGACGAAGCAACGAGGAAAGGAGATGTGCTGCAAGCCAGGTGGTCCTCGGAGGCAAGTTGGGGGTCAAATCGTCCATGAAATGCCAAATTGAGAGCACGAGCGAGTTGCTAAGGCGATGGCGGTCGCTGGGGTTGTTATATTTATAAGCGAGGTACCCTAAACTAGGGTTTAGGTAGGGGAAAGAAGAGGAGGTCGGCGCCCCTATTGGGCGTTTCTCCAAGACTCGTCAAATCCCAAAGTTTTCGGGATAAACCTATGCGGAAATGTGCAAGGAATCCAACGAAGCAAGTTGGAGCAAAATCCATCGATTAAAACTCGAGATAATTTGATTTAAAAAATCGAGAAAACAAAGCCTGTTGCCTTTTACGATTAGAGGTAGAAGACAACTGCGAGTCGTCGGATTAGTGGACCTAGGTCCACGAAGGACTCTGGGCTGTCCGATCTCACGGATGAGACTAGGAGTAGGCTGCTAATAAAATTTGACCAAAATTCCATTAATTCCTAAATGTTTTTCTCTCTCTTCATTTGGAGGCTCAAACGTTGTCCAAAAATTACCAAATTTTATATTCTGACTTATTTTGACGCGTAAAATTCAAATATGGAGTTAGTTTTTCCTTTTGAGAAAGTTTGATATATAAAATAATTAAAATGTCATTTTCTCTTTCCTCCTTCAAAAGAGGTGATAACATTATCTAATTTTTGTGTAACTTCACCCATAAGTCTCCTTAAGGGATTGGAACACGATTTTGCAATTATCTTTACAAGTTGAGATCATTTAGTTATTTATTAAATAAATAGAAGATTCTACACACTTTCTCTCTCCTATTTTATTCATTATTCAAACATTATCCAAATTAGTTGAAAATTTGCCCAGAGGCTTATTTTTATGTTTAAAATACGAATTTGGAGTTATTTTTCTGATTTGAGAACATTAAGTATTTTATTTTACTTTATTGTCATATTTCCTATTTCCTTTTGATAATGTTATTAATATTTTTATTTTGGTTCCACTTTAAATGATACTTGGCCCTTAAGTTACTTTTTGATCAAGGAAACGAATTTAAGTGTCAAATTATCCTGATGGGTTTCCAATTATAATATTTGGTGCAATATCTTTCTCATTATCTTCTTTACCCATTAATTCCCAGATTACCTTTAATTTTTGCATTTATCTTCTCCCTTATATAAAATTCAGATTTTCTCTTATTTCTCTTATCCTAGGAAGTGCTAGAAAGTTCTAGGACGAAATATTATATTATTTTTATTGCTTAGTGTACAATTTGCACTTTAGGCCTATTATCTACAATCTAACTGAGGTATTTGTGCATACAACCCTATATTAAGAATATATGGGAAACATTTATCCAATAACCATCATAATTTCACTAAATCAATTCCAAAGACATATGGAACGAAAATGAAGGACAAAACTTATAGAAAAGAGTACAAAGAGGTACATAGAGGATTTCAGTATGTTACAAGTTCATTGCAAAACTTATAGATGAAGAAGAGTACTATGACAAGTATGACGACTCCAATTCATTCTCAGTTGGCTTGCCTACACTAAATGTTGAAGCTAGTACTAACTTATAAATTCATGGAGATGACAAGAAGGAATGTTAATTGATCAAAAATCCAATCAATACTAGAGACACATTTTTTAAAATGTCAGATGTGCATTTTACATTCTTTATCCATTGTATATGTTTCATTGTTTGACTATTTTTTTAAATGTTCTGATATTTTTTAGATGACATCTGACTGTGAGTATGACTGTTGTGAGGATGAGTACCGTGAGGATGAGCACCATGACTATGTGCACCATGAGGATGACACTGGTGTAAGTTGTATTGTTTTATTATGTAGATGTGCATTTTACAATGTCTGTCAAATTTATAAGTTACATTTTTATGACTTGTATGTGTTTTTCATCAATTTTAGCATGGTGAGGACGTGCACCCTGAGGATCTTGTTGAACTTGCTATGGAGAATCGTGATCATGCAAAAATAAGAGGCACCACCATGATGAACAAGTTAGTAGAGCAAAGGGATAAAGGACTGGAATTGGTTGTTGAGTTTGATGATCAAGAAATTGTATTGGGAAGAATCACAATTCTTTTGTACAATATCTAGGGGTTCTTACTCATAGAAAAGTGGATATAACAGTAGAATCCTGGCATAACATTGATAAAGGCAAGAAATATTACATTTGGAAGGACTTATGTGTGAGATATTATGATTTCTAATGATATTCACAATTATATTTTTAATAAATTCCATCAACTATATGAACATTTTCATAGCATATTTGACCTTGATGAAAAACAACATCATAAAAAGGTGTTCCAATCCAATGGGAGGGTACTAAGGAATTACAAGACAAATCTGACAAGAGAATACATAATGGATAAGAACAACAATAAGAAGAAGTCAACCACTAAGCAGTAGAACTATCTTGACGTGAAGGTGTGGGACACATTTGTTGCTTAAAGAAAAGTTGATGAATTCAAGGTATTAAGCCTCCTCATTTAGAATACAATCTTAGGAATTCATTGTATTACATATTTAACATATGCTTTAGATCAATTAGGATTTACATGATGTTCAAAAAGAATTGCTTGCAAAGAATGTGGATGACCACAAGTAGGGTCCAGGTGGCTACATAATGTTTTTCCAAAAGAGACGGGAGGCATATTCTTCTTAGCAGCCTACTCCTAGGACTTTTGAGTCCTCTACTACTCTTTCACCTCTACTTCTCCACGAGGAGTGGATCTGGAGAAATACCGAACTTCGCAACCGCTGAGGTGGCAAAAAAATGGTAAAATTCAACTCTTAGAGTGAATGTTCATCTTTGAGCTTGATTGTTATATTTTACTTATCAATTAATATTGATGATGATTAGCGAGATTTCTAAGAGCAAAGGAAACCAGACAAGTTCATCCCTAAGGGCACAAAAGATGAATTGATAGTTGCTTTAGGTAATCCAAAGTATCCTGGGCGTGTTAGGACTACTAGCGCAGGTGTCAGTATAAGAGCCTTCTTTGGGACATCAGAGCATAAGAGAAAATCTGTCCAGAAAGGAGGATTCTCAGAAGAGAAGGTACAAAAGATGATTGCAAAGGAAATAGAGGAAGCAATGGGATAATATCATGTTTCTCATTCATCTCCTCAGGCAGTACTTATGGTGCCTTGCTCTTCATATGAGGTGGACCCCGCTATGATAGAGGTGTTCGAGAATAATCCCATGGACCCATCAACTAGCACATCCATTTTAAGTTCTTTTTGATATAGTAGTCTTTCATAAAGATTTGTATCATATGTTTGTGTTTACATATACATAACGCTATATAAAAATTTGTAGAGGTAGAGGTCATGTCGTCTTTTATTAGAAGGAGATGTCATTGCACTGGGAGTGTTTTACCCACACCTTGCATGTGACATGATTCATGGTGCTCCTTTACCCACCGATGTTATTCCTGTGACACCAAGGCTTGTCTACAACACTTGGAAGCAGACTGAAACTGCCATATGGCCACATAGACTACAAGATGACATGTGATGCAGAAGGCGGCGTGGTTGCGTGGCCCAAAGCTATAGCTATCTATACTGATGCATGGTAAATTTACATTGTGTTTGTATCTGTATATAATTGACAACTGATATGAGAATATATATGTGTAGGACATGGCACCTAAGAAACCCCCTACAGCTAGTCCTCCACCTCCTCCTCAAGATATATGATTATCTGGTTGGCTTGCAAAGGACCTATTTGACTCGCTAGGTCCTAATTGCACGGGGTTGGAAAAATGGATAGGCAACTTTGAAGAAGGGTCGGTTATGATGGTCCATATTAAGGAGGACTATGTAGGTCAACCTCACGATACTAGTATGTTTTTGTGAGATGTCGTGGAGATGTTTACTTATGCTTGCTTGAATACATCTGTGATAGAACTTTGGATATCATAAGATCTTATGGATAAATACCTCATTTTATCTATGTTGATATGTATTCTTATATATTAGTGCATACATGATATACACTTTGTAGTTTCATACATAGAGTGTGGACAGTGTTCACACTACCCCATCTGGCATTTCTAGTTTCATCGTTAATTAGCCGTGTACATAAAGACATGATATCTATTAATGAATACTACTCTACCACATTCAAATATTTTGGTAATACAGGAAAGAGCATGATTATAGCTCCTTTAATGTTGAATATATTTTAGTTACTTTGTTTATAATTTTGACTTAAGAATTAAATTTAATAATGGGTTTTGAATTTTCTTTTGTTTGCCTTCTTTTCACTCAAGAATAATCATTGGGTGTTGTTGGTAATTATCCCTAAGATGCTAACTATTTATTATCTAAATCCTAAGGGTGACAAAATAAATAGTAGAGGACACGAAATGAAGAAGAATTATTCATGTGACTAGATTTTTATATCCATTAACAGATATTGTGACATGACTACTTACTAATGCAATTCAATGTGTTACATTAATGTATAGGGGTGTAAAAGAATTTCAAAAGTTTGGAGGAAGGGTGGGAAATGATGAATGTTGTTATAGTTTTTCTAACTCCAGCAAATATTTATGCCAACAATGCTGGTTTTTATTTATCAATATTTCATACATTGGTAAATTTATAGTGTCATGTACAAGACAATGGTTAACCATGCAGATAGTACATGATGTGGTATATGGACATGGTTGTCAGATATGGGGCACTAGACATCCATTGCATACAAAATGTGATATATATATATATATATACAGTCTTGATCAACATAAGTAAATAGTCTCATTTGATAATATGAAAATATCAAATCAAACTCTTTAATTATGTCATTCTCTTTGAAGTTGTTTGACACAATAGTGCCCTATACAAAAGAAGAGTTAGATAAGATATGAGAACAATGGGAACAAACCTTCATTAAGGAAATAAACTTTGAATTTAATTGAGATAAAATATGAGTTTTTTGTACTTTTATGTCATTATTCCTATATACATATGGTGTTTATGACTTCTTACAACTTCAAATTTTATGTGAGTAAATTATTGGTGCATATGTGAATAATGAATATATACATGTATATGAATAAATGTGAAGATGAATGAATACAATGAGAATTATGTTTCTACATGTCATGAGAATGGAATTGGTGCATATGTGAATGATGCATATATGCATGTGTGTGAATGAATGTGAAGATGAATGAATACAATGAGAATTATATTTGTACATATTATGAGAATGGAATTGGAGCATAGATGTTGTATGTGGGTGGATTGTGTATTTGTTATTGTAGGTTTTTTAGGTTTGTTGGCCTGTTGTTAAGCCAAACATTCAAAATGTAGGTTTTGTATGTTGTTGAATAGTCGAACAATAGGTTTGCAAACCTGCTATTTTAAATAAAGCATAGATGTGTCGTTAGTTGTTATTAGAAAACCAACACTGCTTTACTTAATCTTCAGTTTTGATAAAAACACTGACAACATAGGGTATCCTAAAATGACTGTGTTGGGTAGCATGAATAGGCTACCTGTTGGTGTATTTTTCATCAATTTTCTTTTAGAAACTGGTCACTCAGTTGGGTTGTACCATCAGATATAGTATTTTTACTAATGACATAGCTCTTAAACAACGACAATTTTCCATAAATCGACAACATTAAAACCTCTATCGATTAAATATATTTACTTGGTATGGTAGTACAACATTGGTTTCTTGTACTAAAACAAACATTATAGGGTTATCCTAAAATGGCCATGCAGGTCAGCAAGGTCGTGCCTCCATCTGTATTTTGGTGTTAATATAGGGTCGAAACTGACAACACACTTTTTATGTATTCGTGGTTATGATATAGAAACTGACGACACAGAGACATTTATCAGTTAAAAGTGTGACCTAGTATGGAAGTACAACATTGGGTGTTGTAACAAAACTGATGACACAAATGCTTAACTGTGTTGATTTCATTAATCATAGCAAGGTTGGATCTCCGTCGTCAGTTTACGCATCTCCAAAAAATCGATGTTGTAGACACTTAGCTCTAGTGTTTCCCACTTAGGTTTCAGTAAAAAGCCGACGTTAGGGGGATGTTTTAACCGACGACAAAGATGGTATATGTACTAGTGCCCCCATCTATATCATATCTATAAGCTATAAGAATAAAAGACAAACCTCTTCCCCGTCATTTGTTGAGAAGGATTGCGGAAATGGGAGGGTTGATTTGGCTGTCAGCTAGCTTGTACATGAGAAACTATTAGTATTAGTGAGAATGTGGTGTCTATTGAAGTAGGAAAAGTTTCAGGGATGTGTGTATGATGCCCACATATGACATGGGTGGCTTACTCAGAGTAGATATCCAGAATAAATTTGATACGACTTTGGTTGCAAGCAACACTAATGGTGCATGTAATGTTGGGCAAAGGGTTACTGCGATTCAAGATACAACCATCCTTAGTTACAAGACACCTTTTCCCCCTGCTACTCACACTTCTGGGAGGAGATCAGATAATAATAACACAACATGGACATCACAATTGACTACAAAGTTCTCAAAAACCATTCTTAGTGCTCTAAGGCTTTAATCTATATTTGACTATAGCTCTGCAATGGCCAAATCTCACTAGTACAGAAATGGTTTGTAGCGTCAGTTTTTTTAAGCACGTAGCGTCACTTTTTAACTGACTCCTAAGTGGGTGTCTCTATAGAATTTTACCTATAGGGTCAGTTTTTTTAATCAAAGAAAACCGACCCAATAGGCTATAAAAAATGAGGAAGAAATTGTGGCCAAGGTTGTATGGTCAGTTATCAAGATCAATTTGTAGACCTGTAGCATCAGTTTTCTTAAAAAACTGACCTTAGAGGTTCACTCTAAGGTCGGTTTTTTAAGAAAACCGATGCTACAGGTCTACAGATTGATCTTGACAATCTGTAGGCCTGTAGCATCGATTTTTTTTAAAAAAACCGACCTTAGAGTGAACCTCTAAGGTTGTTTTTTAAGAAAACTGATGCTACAGGTCTACAGATTGTCAAGATCAATCTGTAGACCTATAGCATCGGTTTTCTTAAATAACTGACCTTAGAGTGAACCTCTAATGTCAGTTTTTTAAAGAAAACTGATGCTACAGGTCTACAGATTGTAACCACACACGCCCGTGCTACGCGACACGACCGTGCTACCATATCCCAACATGGCTGTGCTACACAACACGGTCGTGCTACCAGAAGCAACACGGCCGTGCTACCAGAAGCCAACACAGCTATGCTACGTGGCACGGTCGTGCTACATGGCAGAAATAGAAACATAACAGAAGAACAAGAAGAACCAAGATATGGGAGAGGGGAGCATTGATGCTCAACCGTCACCATTCCAAACCACACATTAATAACAAAAATGATTCATATATTCAGTTGAGTTACACATATTTACATCATAATCTACAAAATGATAGATTGCAAGTCTGAGATGAATGCAGTACTAAAATCACATACATAAATGGAGCTGACATATTTAATCCAATGCTATATTGACTTCATTTAGAAAAACATCTGACCACTCTTTTCAAAATTCATTTAAGTCCTCAAGTGTGTAAGGATGAGTTGTAAAGATCTGTAATAGAAAATGAACATCCTAATATTTTATAAAATGACTAAAATCACTTGAAAATTTATGATGTTATTCTTTATTACCTAATCTATAGTCTGAATGGCATATGATGCTTTGTTTGACAATAGCTTGCATATATTTCATTAGCCACAAGCCCAGTCATTATTTTGTATAGGACACTACAAATAACGAATTATACTTAATGTTAGTAAACTACTATAAATAGGAGTTGAGATAAAAATATAATAGTTGACATATAAGATTTGAAAATTAATACATATAAGAATAAGCAGTTGTCAAAGTAGTTACCTTGACATTTGTCACTTGCCATTTTAGAACCTACAAGTATACATATATTAAGTTAAACATCATGCATCGATGATCTCATCTATAAACCCTAAAGTTTCAATCTGAGACTACACAATGTCTACCCTCATATTTCTAGAATGTATATAATGATTACATATGTGATTGGTAAAAAAATATAGATATGAAAGAATACATATTTTTATTATTGGTTGATTTACTAGTAAAAAAAATGGAACATTGGGAGAGTGAGAATATTATACCTCACTTGTAGTCTGAAGAAGAAATATATGCAAGTCAACAACAAGTCAATAGCACATGCAACAACACAAATGCAAAATTTATAAATTTTGAAGTTTCTACAACACAGCCAGCACGGTCGTACTGCCCAGCACGACCGTGCTACCTAGTCAGTTGCATGACAGTAAAAAGAAAATGGAGTGAGGTGGAACAGACAACTGTGCTACCTTGAGAAGAATCGGACGGTGGGGGAGCTTGTGTGGGAGAAGAACTGGAGAAAGAAGGTGTGTGACCCTTGCAACGCCGTAGGCGTCGTCCGTGCTACCTGGTCAGTTGCATGACAGTAAAAAGAAAATGGAGGAGTGAGGCGGAAGAGACAACCGTGCTACCTTGAGAAGAATTGGACGGTGGGGGAGCTTGAGCGGGAGAAGAACTAGAGAAAGAAGGTGTGCGACCCTTGCAACGCCATAGATAGTGTCACCATTCAAGGAAGAAAAGGGATGGGTGTTGTCTCCAAAGTGCATGGCGTCGGAGATGGTGGTCGATCTGGAGGTGTCGACACCATCCAAAGAAGAAAATGACGGCTGGGCGTCGTTGTAACATCCCTGACCTGGGTTATGTGTTAACCCTAGATGTTTTGTCTAATAAGGTTGAGTAGATGTTTAATCTTATCTTGGGAAAAGTAAGTAGGGCCCATGAGAAACTTATGTTTCAATTTTTGTCATGTTTGAACAATGTTGAAGCAATGTTTGCTTATTTTGGACTAAAGTGCAAATTACCCAAGTTGAGGGGTTAAATTGCAAATTATAAATAACAATATGTTCCTCATGTGTCTAAGCATCATGAGAGTGAATATGATGCAGAGGTATGGCTTGTGATAGACTGAATACCAAGAAAGAGCTGATAAAGCAATGTTTGTGCATTAAAACCTAGTTTTGGAGTAATGTGCAATTTACCCAAAACCCAGGGTTCAATATGCAATTTACCACTTCAAAATGGTCCCTAATGTTTCTTTTCATCATGTAGAGCAAAGAAAATGAGAAGGTCATCTCATTTGAATTAAGTTAGAGGAGAGAGAATCTTGATATTAAAATAATCAAGATTTAATCTTAAGTGAAACCCTAATTTAATTTAGGGCAAAAACATGAATGTATTAATTAAAGGGCCTTAAACCAAAATGTTATTGGTTGATTTTTAATAAGGATGGACGTTCTTTTGCCAAGATAAGGAACGAAAAATATCTAAAGGAGGTGAAATTCCACTCACCTTATTATAAGTTAAAGAATTCCCACTCAAAAAGATATATTAGTATTATAATGGATTAAGGTGCTTATTTTCTTTTCCCTTAATCCATGGATAATGGAAGGGAGTTCGGTGGCTTTGAGTTGCCTTTGCATGCAAGCAAACCAAGGAGGAAGAGGTGGTACTGTTTTTGGGATTAAATGCATTTTAATAAGGCATTTTCTCTCTCGTCAATTTTCTTATAAAAGTGCCCTTTCTAAACCAAAACAAAGGTTTTTCAGATTTCTTTCTTCCCCTTGCTTGCAAAACCGACCAAGGAGCTAGGGAGGAGCAGGAGGACGACCCCCAACCTGTTGGTAAGCCCTTGACCTTCGTTCTCCTTGATTCCATGGTGGAAATAAAAAAATAAATCATTGATTTCTTCTTATTTCGATCTCCTCTTCAACCCTACCCAACTTTTTCATCCAAAAGCTTAAGGACGAGCCTAAAGGGAGTTGCAAGAGCTTCATCTACCATTGACGGCGTGATCTTGGAGCTTTGGAGCTCAATTGGAGGCGGGTTTTATAACTTGAAACCCTAACTTTGTTATTGCAATCAATTCTTTATCAATTGGTGATCATTTCTACATTTCCGAAATTAAGTTTGGTTTAATAATGCAATTTCCATGGAAATCACAGTATATTTTGTGAGTTTGGAGCTTGATGATGATTACATCATCATAAGCACACACCTCCCCAAATATCTTGGGCAAACGGTTTCAAAGTTTGGTTGGACCAAACGGTTTCACCAAACCGTTTGGTGACCAAACGGTTTGCAAACCGTTTGGGAGAAAACGGTTTCAAAACCATTTGATATGGTTGACCAAGGGTTGACCATTTGTTATTCCTGCTCTTAATTATGTTGGTTGATAACCCTCTAAATTTGAGGGATTAACTCCAAAGTAATCGTGAGTTGAAGGCAAATCAATTAGGTAAACCTAATTGGATTAAGCGCTGATTTTCAACCTGATTAACTTGACCATTTTGGGCAAACGGTTTCAAAACCGTTTGAGTGCGTTGACCAAGGGTTGACCGTTTTATATTACTGTTCCTAATTATGTTGGTTAATGACTCACCAAATTTTAGGGGTTAATTCCCAAGGAATCATGAGTTGAAGGCTAATCAATTAGGCAAACCCTAATTGAAATTAGTGCTGAAATTCCAATGAGTTAATTTGAAGTTTTGGGTTGATTAGCCCAAACGGTTTCAAGACCGTTTGGGGATCACCCAAACGGTCTCAAGACCTTTTGGGGGTCACCCAAGACCGTTTGGAGGTCTAGGGTCAAGTATGGATATGTGTTTGAAGATCCAAAGATGTGGTATGAACCCTAATCGGCTAAGTGCTGATTTTGCAAGTGATTGAGATGATGTTTTGGGTTGATTGGCCCAAACAGTTTCAAAACCATTTGGGGATCACCCAAACAGTTTCAAGACCGTTTGGGGATCACCCAAGACCGTTTGGAGGTCTGGGGTTAAGTATAGTTGACCAATTGAAGGTCCAAAGGTACCAAATCATATTGCAATTAAGTGTTGATTTGTTGATCAACTCGATAGACCAATCCTTGATGGAATTTCACTAGAATCCAAGGGTTGGATGAGCCAAAAGGTCTCAAGACCGTTTGGAACTCATCCAAACGGTCTCAAGACCGTTTGGAGGTCACCCAAGACAGTTTGGAGGTCTAGGGGTGAGTATGGTTAAGCAAATGATGATCCAATGTTACTAGGTTAAAGTGTAATCAATTGCTGATTTGGTGATCAATCCAATGATCCAAACCTTAATTGGTTGACTTGGATTTTGATGATATGATGGGAAAATGGTCTCAAGACCGTTTTTAGGTCATACAAACGACCTCAAGACCGTTTGGGGTCAGTTCATACCCAATTTGGATGATGGTTCTATGGTTTCAAAGTAACTAGTCTTACATTGATTAGTATTGAAGGATCATCAATTCCAAACCCTAATTCAATTGATTCAAACCCTATTTGATAATCAATTGAGGGTCAATTGAGGGTCAAATCAGTTGAAGGTTGACCTATTAAACTCAATTGAAGTATGAGCATAGGTCCCATTGATGATTGGTTCCATGAATTCAATGGTTGAAGGTCCAATGCAATCAATTGAAACACAATTAGTAGTTTGATTGATAATCAACTTCAAAGCTCTAATTGGTGATTATAAACCCTAATACCATTGAAATCGGACCCTAATTGAAGTCCCAATTGAGGGGTGAGTTCATGATTCAATTGATGATTGAATTGATGATCCAATTGATTGAAGTTCCATTGATTGGAATTGAGTGTTGTTGAAGTCTTGATTGACTTTTTGGTTCATGCAGTTTTGAGAGGTTTGGACCAAACGGTCTCAAACCGTTTGAGACCCATGCAGTTTCAAGTCCATGTGGTTTCAAAGCTTTTTTCTTAAACGGTTTCAAACTGTTTGTGAATCAATTTGGTTAATTCAATTGGATGCCTAATGCAATTGAAGGATCAATTGGTTAATCCAATTGAGTACCTAATGTAATTGAAGGAACAATGGATTTATCCAATTGAGTACCCAATGCAATTAAAGACTCAATTTACTAATCCAAATGGATACCTAGTGCAATTGAAGGTTCCATTGATCAATCTATTTGGATACCTCATGTTATTGAAGGTCTAATTGATCAAACCTTTTTGGAAACCTAATGTAATTAGGTGAGAGATACCTTAATGGTACTAATCAATAATACATAACAAATGCATGGATCCAATACATGATGTAAACCCTAATTGAGGTTGATTCCATGTATAACCCTAATAAGAGGTTGTCTACATATGAAATTACTATTCAGGATGAATAGTAAACCCTAGTTGAGGGTGTATCCATGTGAAACCCTAATTGAGGGTGATTTCATGAGAAACTCTAATTGGGAATGATTAGTAAACCCTAATTATGGGCAATGTGATATGAAACCCGAATGAAGGGTGATGCTATGTGCAATCCCTATTCTAAAGAAGGGAGATGGTGTGTGAAACCCTAATCCCTAATAAGAGAATAGAATTCATACTTGAATATGATTCATGAGGTGAACTCCTATAGCACGACCATGCAAGGTAGCACGGACGTGGTAACTTCCCTTTGCACGACCGTGCAAGGTAGCACGGTCGTGGTGGATTCACTTTGTATGACTGTGCAAGGTAGCACGGTCGTGGTGACTTTATTTGCACGGCCGTTCCTGGTTGCACGGTCGTGGTGCTCCATGATGGACTTGGAGATGATTGATAGTGACCTAATATGGTCATATACCTTGATGTGTTATAAGTCCAATATAATTGGATGAAGGATACGTGAGATATGTGATGGAAAACCCTAATCCTGATAAAGGAATAAGGGTGATACTCTTGAAATAATGATACATTTGTTTTGCATGGTATTGATAGATAATTAATGTACTGCTATCATATGTGCTAACCATGCAGGTATCATGAGATGATGAGCATAGCCAGGTATGGGCTATGGTGTGTTATTAGTTTGAATTTGTTTATTGGGCCTTGTGTGCCATAATATACCTTGCGCCTGATAAGAGGTGGCAAGAGAGTTAATGGGCCTCAAGTGCCATGATGGATGTTTGTGTAGCAAGTATCATATTTACCTTGATCAGATGACCTAAAGGTGTTAGTTACCAGAGAAAGTGATAACAATGCTCAGGTGAAGAGATAAGGGTTTGAATACCCAGGATTTCATGGTTATGGTATTGAAAGTGTGAAGGGATGAGAATTCCCAGTGTTGAAATGAGGGATTAAGATCCCGACACTTTATGAAAAGAGTATGGCTACGGGCCATGACTCCATAATGATAATGCTAGGTTTTAGATGTATGATCTAAGCCTGAAAAGAGTTAATGCAGTGGTAATGATTCTGTAGTTTGAATAGATGTTATACATGTTCTTCATAATCATTAAAGAATAAGTGACATGTTGATTCTATCAAGTTATAGTTGTAATGCTTCTGATATAGAATAATGTTCTAATCTGTTAGACATTAAAATATCTACTGTCAAATAAATATGATTACCATGTTCATATTTATCTTCTTAAGATGCAATAATAATGTTTTTGGCGGAGAGTTATAACTCTCGCTGGGGCAATTTTTATAATTGTCTCACCCCTGTGGGAACCACATTTTTAGGTGGACGCGGATGAGGAGATAGGAATCCTTCAGTAGGTGAAGAATAGTAGTAGCAGCAGGGATAGTAGTGAAGTCTCAGGTGGGGACATTGGTTGTCATGACATGTATAGTTGTATATAGAGTCCTATGTGTTGTCTCTATACTCTCAGGTCCTCGGAGTAGTAGTTAGTGCTTTCGAGATTTTGGATCAGTGTCTCGAGATTTTATAACACCAGTGTTTAGCTTAACAGGTCAGCCGATGCTTGTAATTATCAGAAAGAGATGATGCATGATATGTACCTTTGATCCAAAAAGTAAATGTGTTATACTTTGGCTCTTGAAGAAAAAGATTTACTATGTGTGGATCTCTTTGCAAAAAGTTTTAAATTTTTAGTGATTTTTTCTAATCCGCTGCTTGATGAACGCTTCCACATTAGTTAATAATGTTTTCGCGAGACGGTCGCTACAGTCGTCGTCCAAGAAGGGGTGTCGATTTGCCTCTCTTCGGGTGTGGAGATGGTTGGGAAGATGACCTTGGAAGCGGCAGCGATTTGCTTCTCTTCGGGAGCGGGAGTAGGAATGGGGAGACGAACAAAATGAAATGAAACACAATGAAACACGGCTCATCTTTGGTCTAATATCAGCCCGACCTCTAGGGTCGGTTATCTCAAAAAACCGATTCTACAGAGACTAAGTGGTGCCCAAATTTTTTGAGACCATCTCTAAGGTCGGTTATTTGAAAAAACCGACCCTAGAGGTCAGGGTCTATAGAGTCGGTTGTTTGAAAAAACCGACCCTACAGACTAAGTGGTGCCCGAAATTTTTGAGACCATCTCTAAGGTCGGTTGTTTGAAAAAATCGACCCTAGAGGTCAGGGTCTATAGGGTTGGTTATTTGAAAAAATTGACGCTAGAGTTCCAAAGTGGTGCCCGCATTTTTTGTTGACCCTATAGCATCGGTTATTTGGAAAAACCGTCACTATAGATCGAGGCGCGAAGCCAAATTTGCATGAATTTTTTCCGCGGGAAACCTGTTAGGTCATTTTTTTTGATAAAGTCGATGCAGCAGTCTATTAGGTCGGTTATTTTAGTAAAAATGATGCTATGGGAAGCGACGTTACAGGCCAAAAATGTAGTAGTGTCTACTATGTTTCCTAAGAGGACAAGAAGAGGCAGAACCACTCCCGACAGGGGTGACCACACAAGAAAGTAATGTACCTTATCACTTCCAATGTGAGAGGGGCATATCAATCTCAGAAATAAATGACATTGAGAAACGTTACAAAAGAGGTAAAAGTGACTCTTGATTTCTGTTTCAAAATGAGGATTCATAGAGTTAGTGGGTTAAATAATTTTTGGACTTCCTTGTTGGTTGTCTATGTGACTCTAACCTATAATAGATGGAAGGTGGGTGCATAAATATTGGAAGAAACCCTGAAGTCTGGGATGTCTAGGTCATCCATGACATGGACTAGATGGTTATAGTTAGTTGCATTAAACTTGGAGGCATTCACATTGTAGTTTCAAATATCTACGACCACAACTCCAAAATGTGCAAAAATCATTTGTAAGAATTGGGGTAATATTCAAGAAATAGGCACTTCCTCAAAGTTCATTGGCTATCCCAAGAACTCAGGAGAAATATGGTGGCCTTCCCATATTGGTATCATGCCTTGACTAATTCAGTGAGGTGATTGATGCTTCTACTATCTCTATACTCAATATGATTGTCAAACTAATCACCTAGAAAAATAAAAAGGTGTCTATTGCCACATTTCCTCCCTCCTTGATCAAAGATTAGTCAATGAGGTGTGACTCGAGATCTCTTCTAAGTCAATAATCAACCACAAATGCCAATCCAGAATCTACCATGCTTATTGGTTGATACTGAAGCTCACACAATTGGACCAAAATGCAAGATCTTTCCTCTTTTTGAATGCCTAACTTGGACAATTTATGAATCCCTTATCAAGGAGACATGGAGAACACCCATGGTAGGAAATCCCCTCTTTGTGGTGGTAGATAAGCCGACATCCACCAAATCTACTCTGAAGTATTAGCCTAGTATCCTGAAAAATCTCTCTACCCTCATCTCCACTGCATAAGAGAAATATGACATTGTTTCCTTGAGTTTTGCGTCAACTCACTCTCTACGCCCTCATATGAAATGATTGTGCATATCCACCATTATTAGACTGATGTGTTAGTATGATATTCTTCTCCACCGTTGCTCTACTAGTGCAACTACTTTGCTTGCAAATATCCACCACTATTTGTTTTGTGCGTTATAATGATATCCTTCTCCCCCAATGATCTACCAGAGTGACTACTAGATATTCCTTCTCCATTGTTATTCTATTGATAAGACTTTTCATAATATGTGAAGGCAAATATTCACCTCAAACCGTTGCCTATATTGATAGTGCTCCTATTTTTCTAATCAAGTTGAATGAAGATAATTACCTTCTCTAGATGAATTCAATTTAAATCATCATGGAGTCAAAAGATAGGTAAAATTTATATAAAAAAACTACTCAGGTAACCCCAGAATAGAAATGCAGAAACAGAGAAGACAAAAATTATCTATAGATTAGCATGAAACTTCTATTGCATTCAAGTACATATTTTACAAAACTACAAATCAACTATGGGATGTTGCTTGTTGTCACTACGCCCAGGATTTATAAAATCATGGATAAATTTTTTAATGAAAATTGTGCAATAGGACTCTTCATGAATACTTCAATTCTAGTGTCAGCTTAGCTCACCATCTTGACTTTTTTTAGCCCTTCTCTTTTGAGGATCAAATCAAATAGTGGGTTAATCTTGTCATTGCCAAATTTCTCAATAGCCTCCATCTAGCCTATACTCTAGTATACATTATTATCTAGATAAGAGACATATTTCATGTTCTAGAAGATGCCTTGTCTCATCTCTAGTAGTCTGATGTTTGACTCTTATCTCCCACTCCACTAGAATTGCAACTAGTAATTGTTTTCATTGCTCGTGGATGTGGACGTGGTCTTATACGTCCCCCAAGGCTACAATGCACTTTCTACAACAAGTTAGGCCACTTCAAGGAGATGTGCTATCAAAAGCACGATTATCCCTATGGGTTTAGTCATGGAAACGGGGCTGCCCATGTTGCTCAAGGATCTAAAAATCTAATATGTCACCATCTCTTCAACTAATTATGAGAAACTTCTATAGGTCTCTCAACAAGCTCCTCTACAATCAACAAGATCTAGGGATACATGACCATGAAATATGTTGTGCCATCTTTAGTGTGTCTGGCATCCAACTAAGATAATGTCGGTACCTCCATGTTGGCATCTAACTCTCCCTAGATTATTGACTATGGGTGTTACACCCACATCCCACGATTACCACTAATCATGAGATTAGGGCATAATTTTGATGAAAATTTTGCCATATTTTTTTCTTATTTCTCTAAAATATATTTTAATATCAATTACTAAATGATAAGTTTCGATTAAACATAAAAAAAAGATACAACAGAACTTCACTATTACATAGAAGCAAGAGTTTCACACTTAATATATATCATGTACATTACATTTCAAACTTCTCTCTTTTCTCACTCTCTCAATCCCAGGATCTAGAGGAAGGATAAGAGACCCTCTAACTATTATAATTACTCTTCTTTCAGACCTCTGCACTACTCTTGATAAAAGTTGGCTT
The DNA here is from genome assembly GCA_963693085.1 of Alisma plantago-aquatica. Taxonomy (NCBI): domain Eukaryota; kingdom Viridiplantae; phylum Streptophyta; class Magnoliopsida; order Alismatales; family Alismataceae; genus Alisma; species Alisma plantago-aquatica. Next base: position 918,983,831 of record OY856412.1, on the reverse strand, counting down.
CTGTCTCCTCAGGAAGAGCTCAACCTTTACTTGAAAAATTATTCAGTAGGTTGGTGAGCTACTGGCTCAGTGAGTAGAGAATCAACATGTAACTAAGATATTTATGATGTTTACAAGTAATAAAACTGAAATACAATCATGTAAGCATGGCAGTTTAAAAAAATTGTAATTCACTCAGCATGGCAGTAGTACATATATTGAATGCAATAAAAGGATAACCTAACTATTTACATTATTTTAAATCCATTTATTATGCCTCTGGCCCACATGAGGTGTACCATAAAATGTAGAAGTATCACAGCAAGCTACGATCTCACTGTACAAGACTTAGAAGCATGCCCGGGTTCCTAAGTCTTTAATCTCAATACCATGTCTGCAGCTGGCATTGGCATGTCTGCCTCTCGGGGGCTAATGGGAGCAGTTAGATATCTCAGACTCCACCTCTCAACCTGGGTACTCAGGCGGTGAGTCAAATCCCTCAGTCTTAAAGTGCATTAGTGGACCTACCCACCACTGATCACTACAACATGTAGCACTGGTACCACCAGCATCCCTGATTGGTATTGGGTACCACACAACTATAAGGAGTTTGCCCTTCTGACTAAAACCCCCACACCCTACTGGTACGCTTCGACTTACCTCGATCTGGACTACCTATAGTCAAAAAATTGTTTCCTCCCCACAATGTAGGCCTCATCCTGAGAGGATTCTACTGTGTCCATGGCATCTAATGTTTAGTGATGTTTAGTTTAATATAACATGTTTTGTCATCATAGCTAATGATTACCTATTTCTGACAATTAAGCATCTCACATTTAAATTATAAATCACTCAATAATTTTCATATATCTCACAAACCATACTCCAACTCTTAAAACATGAACTAGGGAAACCTATCTTTTCGGTGCCTCAATTTACACATTCATCACCTGTCGAATCATGACAATTTACATGGCAACTTTCAACATGGTAATACATCACTAATAATATGATTAATAAAGCATTCCAACTACTGATATTCACCACATAAGTTTATTTAAACCATCACATATATCATAGAGCAAGAATCAAACACTGGAAATTATTATTAAATTGGTATGCTTTAAATCAAGGTTAAAATATGATTATCTACTCACAGACTTTGCCCAAGATCACTGATCTTAGCCTTTTCACCAACTAATCTCAGATCTTAGCTCACACGAGTCAGGATCAAGCTTTAAATCTCAAGATCTCATTCAAAACAATTTTTTAATGTATTTCCCGATCCTAAAGAGGGTCTATTGTAGGTAGAAGTTAAAGATCAGATGTTAAGACAAACCTCAAAATTGCTGGATTAGGGATCTCAAGCAAGGGAAAATAAAGAGAAGGAAGAATCAACAGTTAAACCTACTTACCAAGTCAAATCTATAGCAACCCTTTGGATTTCCACCGTTCTTCACCCCCAAAAATTTCTTTTGAGGTTGCCCTCTTGTTGAGAAAAGAGTTTGAGATGATAAAGGATTGAATCGTAGTTCCAACGCACTTTGTTTCGTTGAAAATGGATAAGTATAGCCCGAGATATGATCATTTTATGATTGGCTATCTTGGGCGGCATCAGTCACTATCGCGGCATAACGTCGTGGTCATGGCACATGTCGCAGCGTCGCGGTCGCGGCGCATGACACAACGTCGCGGTCGTGACACTCTATACATGTTTAGTAAAAAGGGCATAACTGTCTTATTTTAACTCTAATTTGGTATATTCTTTTTTTTTGTTGGATTCATAATTGAATTTTCTACAATCTTACAATATTATTTTGATAATATTCTCAGAGAAAAATTAATTATTTCCTTCAATGTCATTAACTCTCTTCTTGCATACATGTATGTGTTAATGCTATATTGCTCCAACTCGGATCTTTATAGTAGGCTTAAGTCATGATTATGAGTTGCCCAAACAAGTATTTAAGGTTACCAAAGTTAATATAAAGCACAAGATAAAATATTACTAATAAAAACATGACAATCATTAAGATTAGGATTACCAACAAATCTAGGAACATGTTGTAACAATTCTCCCCCTCTAATAAAAAATTTTTCTTGAAATTTCTAAAAGAGGGAAGAATAATTATTAAAAATATCTGTCTCCACTTCCCGGGTAGCTTCTTCTACACCATGATTCCTCCAAAGAACCTTTACTAGGGGTATCTCTCTCTTTTTAAGCTTTTGAATTCTAAGGTCTAGAATTTGAATTGGTCCTTCAATATAAGATATATCCTCTCTCAAATGTATAGGATATGGGTCTACAATATTCTCTGTACTAGGATGACACTTCTTCAACATCGATACATGAAACACATTATGTAAATTGGCTAACTCCAATGGCAACTCCAATTTATATGCAACTGGTCCAATTCTTTAAATGATTGGATAGGGACCCATGTATCTAGGAGTTAGTTTGCCTCACTTTCCAAACCTTAGCACACCTTTCCATGGTAAAACTTTCAAATAAACCTCATCCCCAACCTCAAATTGAAGTGGTCAATGCCTTTTGTCTGCATAGAATTTCTGTCTGTCCTGAGCTTCCTTCAACTGTTGTCTAATCGCATATATCTTTTCTGTGGTTTCTTCCACCAACTCTGGACCTAAAATCTTCCTTTCTCCAACTTCATACCAATAAATTAGAGATATACATTTTCTCCCATACAAATCTTCATAAGGGGCCATGCCTAAGCTAGAATGGTGACTATTGTTATAGGCAAACTCCATAAGACTGAGATGATCATCCCAACTACCACTGAACTGTAAAACACATGCTCTTAGCATATTCTCTAGGGTCTGAATTGTCCTCTCTGACTGTCCATCTGTCTAAGGATGAAAGACTGTGCTAAATTTCAACTTTGTTCCCAAGGAACGTTGCAACTAATTCCAAAACCTGGATGTAAATTTAGGATCTCTATCAGATATTATAGAAATAGGTATTCCATGCAATCTGACTCCTCATTTATATAGACTTTGGTTAACTTTAGTATATCCCATGTTGTCTTAATTGGTAGGAAGTGAGAAGACTTTGTTAGCCTATCTACTATTATCCATATAGAGTCAAAACCATGTTGTGTCCTAGGCAATCCAACCACAAAATCCATGGTGATATGCTCCCACTTCCATTCAGGGATAGGAAGTGATTGCAGAGTACCTGCCAGCTTCTGATGTTCAGACTTGACTTGTTGACATACATCACACTTAGCCACATACTCAACTACATCCTTCTTCATACCTGACCACCAATACAACTCCTTCAGGTTTCTATACATCTTTCTGTTATATGGATGCATTGCATACATAAAAGAATGAGCTTCCTCAAGAATCTACTTCCTTAACTCAGTGTCATCTGGCACACACAATCTATCATGTAGATACAACAACCCATCATCTGAAAATATAAACTCTGATCTCTTTCCTTTTGTCATATCATGAATGATTTGTTGCAATTCTCTGTCACTATGTTGAAGCTCTTGAATCTGATCATAAAATGTAGGTCTAACCTGCATCTGTGCAATCAGTCCACCTTAATCAGACACATTCAGATCCAAATTCATCTCTCATCTTAACTAACATGTCTCCTTTTACACATGCCATTGAAACAATTTCCACAGACGATGTTGACTTTCTACTCAGAGCATCTGCTACTACATTAGTCTTTCCAGGATGATAATCAATGGTGACATCATAATCCTTTATAAGATCCAACCATCTGTGCTGTCTCAGATTGAGATCCCTCTATGTGAAAATATACTTCAAAATCTTATGATCAGTAAAGACCTGATATGATTCACCATAGAGATAATGATGCCATGTCTTCAGAGCATGCACTACTGCTGCCAACTCAAGATCATGTATGGGATAGTTCTCTTCATTTTTTTTAAGTTGTATAGAAGCATAGGCCACCACTTTCCCTTCTTGCATAAGAACACATCCCAAACCTCTCCTGGACGCATCACAGAACACCACATAATCCTTATCTGCCTCTGGTAATATCAAGACTGGTGTTGTAGTTAACTTCTTCTTTAAAATTTGGAAATTTTTCTCACATGACTCAGACCAAACAAAAGGTACATCCTTCCTTGTTAAGCATGTAAGATGTGTTGCTACTACACTGAAGTACCTTATAAACATCTTGTAATATCCTGCTAACCCTAGGAAACTTCTGATATTAGTAGGGGTTGTAGGTTGATCCCACTGAAGAACATATTGTACCTTCTGAAGGTCAACACTAACTCCTTCTCCTGATATGACATGTCCAAGAAACGATACTTTAGCCAACCAAAACTCACATTTGTTGAACTTAGCATAAAGTTGATGTTTCCGTAACAACTGCAGGGCTATCCTCAGATGTTGCTCATGTTGTTTTGCATCTTTAGAATATATAAGGATGTCATCTATAAACACTACTATGAACTGATCTAAATATGATCTGAAAACCCTATTCATCAGGTCCATAAAGGCTGTAGGGGCATTTGTTAAATCCAAAAGACATAACTACAAACTCATAGTGCCCATACCTCATTCTGAATGTTGACTTAGGTACATCAGATGCCTTTATCCTTAGTTTATGATAACCTGACCTGAGAACTATCTTTGAAAAGATCATTGCCTCATAGAGTTGATCAAATAGATCTTCAATCCTAGGAAAAGGATATTTATTCTTAATTGTTATCTTATCCAATTGTTTGTAGTTTATACATAACCACATGGTTCCATCCTTCTTTTTCACGAACAGTTTTGGAGCTCCCCAAGGTGATGTATTGGGTTGAATAAATCCTTTATTCATCAACTCCAGTAACTGGGTTTTCAATTCCTTTAACTCCCCAGGTGCCATTCTATAGGCAGGTAATGCTACTGGATGGCTACTAGGTAAAGTTTGTATCTCAAAGTCAATATCACTTTCAAATAGTAAACCTGGTAACTCATCAAGGAAGACGTCTGAAAACTCACATACTACTAGAATATCTTCTATATCGACTACTCTTTTCTCTATCCTAGCATCCACCACATGTGCTAAAGAGGCTTCACATTCCTTTCTCATCATCTTATTAGCTACAACAGCTTATACTATACATGTGTGCAAGACTTTTCTATCTTCGGTAAAGACACATGAAAAATCACCTTGTTGAAAGATAGCTTCTTTCTTTCAACAATCTAACTGGACATGATATGTCTCAAGGCAGTCCATGCCCAAAATGATTTGAAAAGAATTAATAATTAAGGGTATGAGATTAACTGCTATTGTATACCCACTAAAACTCAAAAGACATCCAGGACATACTTCTATCAAAACTGAGGATTCACCTATTGAATCTTTTAACAACAACTCACAATATAAATCTTGGGTTAGAAGATTTAGTACACTAACTATCGATCTTTGAATGAAAGAATGTGTTGCACCAGGATCTATTAATCATGTAATAGAAATGTTGTTAAATAGAAGCATCTCACCTGTCACAACTCTGGGAGAAACTACACCTTCATATGGTGTCATTGAGAAGAAGCATCCAATAGCTCTCCCTCTGCCACTTTGTCCTCATTGTCCACTACTGGCACTAGGTGCTCCCCCTCTAGAACCTAAAGCCACTGAAGAACTTGCCCCTCTAACTGGAGCCTGTCTCTGTGGAGTCTGAAACTATAATTGTGAACCTTGTTCTAAAACATATGGAAGCTTTGGGCAGTCCCTTTTTATATGTCCCATCTATCCATAATGAAAATATATTGGAGCATTAGTTCCCAGCACTGACCAGAATGTGCCCTACCACAATTCTCACATATGAATGCATCATGTCTCCACGGTCCTGTCACTGACATTGAAGATCCTAAAGATCTAGTTGGAGGTGTCTATGTAGACTGTGTATTCCATCTACCAGAATTGGGCCTTGCTCCACTTGGTGAAAAACTAGATCCTTGTCTCCCAAAATAGCCAAGTCCTCATCTTAACTTAGAAAAGAAACCACCACCTCCTCTATATCCACCACTGCTTTGTCCCCCAATATTGAAGTCTCCAGATCTTTTCTTACTCTCAGGCTGCTTATCAACATCAACTGACTCTTCTACACATCTCACTGCTTCCACGAATTCCCCAAAGTTTTATCTATCTCTTTGACTAATGGAAGACACGGTGTGTCAAATCTCTGATCTTAATCCTTGTTGAAATCTTTTGCACTTTTCTACATCATCAGATACAAGTTCCGGATAGAAAGTTGCCAACCTTGTGAAATGTGCTTCATATTCACCAATCGTCATACTTCCTTGTTTGATATTCTCCAACTGTTTAATCTTATTACTTAGGAAGGTAGTAGGAAAATACTTAAGGTGAAACTCAACCACAAAGTCCTTCCATGTCATCTCTACATTTCTCCTTTTATCTTCCACTCCCTGCCACCACAGCTCAGCATCTCCCTTGAGTAAATAGACTGCATGATTGATTTTCTTATCTTCTAATAACTCCATTAGGCGAAAGACCTTTTCCAGTTTTCAAAGCCACACCTCCGCCACAATTGGATTTGTTGTTCCAAAAAATTCAATTCCATCAAGCTTCTTCGCCAACTCATAGGATCTCATCAGATCCTTACTAGAAGATAAAGACCACCTGTCCATCTTGTATTTTTCTTTTGTCTCCAGAAAAATACGATACATCCTTGTTTCCTCATTATCCTCTCCACCTTGAGCCATTGATCGAGAGTCAGGGCCGTGATAGCTCTCAGCTTGTTCCTCACCATGTCCACATCCTCTTCCTTCCATCTTCAAATCCATAAAAGAACACATCTATTAGGAAATTGCAGTTCAAAGAGAAAAACATCCTAATACTATTGGTCTCTTATCACCCCTGTCCTAAAACTAAACTCATTTTAGGTTTAACATATGCTCTGATAGCAAGTTGTTACACCCACATCCCACGATTACCACTAATAATGATATTAGGGCATATTTTTTATGAAAAATCTGCCATGTTTTTTTCTTCTGTCTCTAAAATATATTATAATATCACTTACTGAACGATAAGTCTCGATTAAACATAACAACAAGATACAACATAACTTCACTATTACATAGAAGCAAGAGTTTCACACTTAATATACATCATGTACATTACATTTCAAACTTCTCTCTTTTATCACTCTCTCAATCCCAGGATCTAGAGGAAGGATAAGAGACCCTCTAACTATTCTAATTACTCTTCTTTCAAGACCTCTGTGCTACTATTGATAAAAGTTGGCTTCCGTCACCTCAGGAATAGTCGATCCTTTACCTGAAAAATTATTCAGTAGGTTAGTGAGCTACTGACTCAGTGAGTAGAGAATCAACAAGTAACCAAGATATTTATGATGTTTACAAGTAATAGAACTTAAATGCAATCATGTAAGTATGGAAGTTAAAAAAAATTGTAATTCACTCAGCATGGCAGTAGTACAGATATTGAATGCAATAAAAGGATAACCTAACTATTTACATTATTTTAAATCTATTTATTATGCATCTAGACCCACATGAGGTGTACCACAACATGTGAAAGTATCGCAGCAAGCTACGATCTCACATCAACACGTCTGCCTCTCGATGAATGGGAGTGACCGAATATCTCAGACTCCCCCTCTCAACCTGGGTACTCAGGCGGTGAGTCAAATCCCTCAGGCTTAAAGTGCATCAGTGGACCTGCCGACCACTTATCACTATAGCATGTAGTACCGATACCACTGGCATCCAAAATTGGTATTGGGTACCACAGATGTAACACCCAAGCCCACTGCCCAAGGCTCTAGTAGAGTTTTAGGAATGGTGACTGACCTCACAGACCACCACTAGCCTTAACTGCGCACTTTGTCCACACTCATGAGCAAGCTAGGGTCTACTTCCCGACTAGTCACCCATCCTAGTACTACTCCAAGCTGAGCACGCTTAACTATGGAGTTATTTAGTGATTGGCTCCCAGAAAAAGAGGTGCACTTTGGTGATATGGGTAGTCCAATCATTCCTTTTAAGATCATTCTATCTAAGGCCTCAAATCTTAGGACGTTACAATCTCCCCCACTTATACTCTTGACGTCCTCTCAAGACTTAACTATATGGCCTCATAATATTTCCCTATTTCAATGCAGACCCAACATGACCCATGGACACCCAGGTCCCGATCACAGAATACCAGTGCTAGTGTGGCTACATCACCATAGATAGCCCTTTCCTACATTCCTAGATTGTACAGCTCAAGACTGGCATGCCTTATGCCCATGTGGGCCCCACCTACTGGAGGGGAAGTGGCTCTGATACCATTTGTAATGCTTGGGCCCACTGCCCAAAGCTCTAGTAGAGTTTTAGGAATGATGATTGGCTGCACAGACCACCACTAGCCTTAACTGCGCACTTTTTCGTCACTCACGCACAAGCCAGGATCAACATCCCCACCGGTCACCCATCCTAGTACTAGTCCAAGATGAGCATGCTTAAGTATGGAGTTCTTTAGTAATGGGCTCCTGGAAAAGGAGGCACACCTTGGTGATATGGATAGTCCAGTCATTCCTTTTCATATCATATTAGCCAAGGCCTCAAATCCTAGGATGTTACAATCTCCCCCACTTAGACTCTTGGCGTACTAATGGTGGTCTGTGAGGCCAGTCATCATTCCTAAAACTCTAATAGAGCCTTGGAAGTGGCCCGGGTGTTACAAATGGTGCGACCTACATGGGCATGAGGCATGCCGGTCTTGAGCCGTATGGTCAAGGCATGTAGGAAAGGGTCATCCATGGTGATGTAGCCACACTTGCGCTGATATTCTGTGATCGGGAGCTAGGCGTCCATGGACCACGTTGGGTCCGCACTAAAATGGGGAAATATTATGAGGCCATATAGTTGATATTGACGAGGATGTCAAGAGTATAAGTGGGTATATTGTAATGTCCTAGGATTTGAGGCCTCGTATAGAATGATCATAAAAGGAATGATTGGACTACCCATATCACCAAGGTGCACCTCCTTTTCCGGGAGCCCATCACTAAAGAACTCCATAGTTAAGTGTGCTCAGCTTGGAGTAGTACTAGGATGGGTGACCAGTAGGGAAGTAGACCCTGGCTTGCGTATGAGTGTGGACAAAGTGCACAGTTAAGGCTAGTGGTGGTCTTTGGGGTCAGTCGTCATTCTTGAAACTCTACTAGAGCCTTGGGCAATGGGCCCGAGTGTTACAAATGGTATCAGAGACATAACCCCTCCAATAGGTGGGGCCCACATGGGTATGTGGCATGCCAGTCTTGAGTCGTGCGGTATGGAAAAAGTTGGAAAGGGCTATCCATGGTGGAGTTGGGTGTCCATGAGCCATTCTGGGTCTGCACTGAAATGGGGCAATATTATGAGGCCATATAGTTTAGGCTTGACGAAGACGTCAAGAGTCTAAGTGGGGGATATTGCAACGTCCTAGGATTTGAGGCCTCAGATAAAATGATCTTATAAGGAACTATTGGACTACCCATATCACCAAGGTGCACCTCCTTTTTTGGGAGACCATCACTAAAGAACTACATAGTTAAGTGTGCTCAGCTTGGAATAGTACTAGGATGGGTGACCAGTCAAGAAGTTGACCCCGGTTTGGATGTGAGTGAGGAAAAAGCATGCAGTTAAGGCTAGTGGTGGTCTGTGGGGCATGTCATCATTCCTGAAACTCTACTAGAGCCTTGGGCAGTGGGCCCAGGCATTACGACATAACTGTAAGGAGTTTGTCCTGCTGGTCAAAACCCTCACACCCTATTGGTACACTCCGTCTTACCTCGATCTAGACTACCTCCAGTTGGGAAATTGTTTCCTCCCCACAGCACATGCCTCATCCTATGAGGATTCTATAGTATCCATGGCACCTAATTTCTAGTGATGTTTAGTTTAATATAACAAGTTTCATCATTGTAAGTAATGATTACCCTATTTCTAACAATTAAGTGTCTCACATTTAAATTATTAATCCCTTAATAATTTTCATATATCTCACAAACCATACTCCAACTCTTAAAACCTGAACTAGGACAACTTGTCTTTCCAGGGCCTCAATTTACACATTCATCACCTGTCAAATCACGAAAATTCACATGACAACTTTCAACATGGTAATACATCTCTAATAATATGATTAATAAAGCATTTCAACTACTAATATTCACCACATATGTTTATTTAAACCATCACATATATCATAGAGAAAGAATCAAACACTATAAACTATTATTTGAATTTGTATGCTTTAAATCAGGGTTAAAAGATGATTATCTACTCACATACTTCGCCCAAGATCACTGACCTTAGCCTTTTCGTCAACTAATCTCGGATCTTAGCTCACACGAGTCAGGATCAAGCTTTAAATCTCAAGATCTCGTTTAAAACAACCTTTTAATGTGTTTCCCAGTCCTAAAGAGGGTATGATGTAGGTAGAAGATAAATATAAAGATTGAAGGTTAAGATAAACCTCAAAATCACTAAATTAGGGATCTCGAGCAAGGAAAAATGAAGAGAAGGAAGAATCAATGGTTAAACCTACTTACCAAGTCAAATCTATATTAACCCCTTTGGATTTCCACCGTTCTTCATGTTATTCCCAAAAAATCACCCCAGAAATTGCCTTCTAGTCTCATTAAGAAAGGTGTCTGAGATGATAGAGGATCAAATCGCAGTTCCAAAGTACTTTGTTTCATTGAAAATAGATAAGTATAGCCTGAGATATGATCATTTTACGATTGGTTGTCCTAGGCAGCATCGGTCGCGACAGACTCACGCAGCGTCACAGTCACGACACTCTGTACATGTTTACTAAAAAGGGCTTAACTCTCTCATTTTAACTCCGATTAGGTTCATTCTTTTTTTTTATTCATAATTGAATTTTCAACAATCCTACAATATTATTTTGATAATACTCTTATAAGAAAAAATTATTTATTAATTATTTCCTTCAATGTCATTAACTCCCTTCTTGCATACATGTATGGGTTAATGCTATATTACTCCAACTCGGATCTTTATAGTAGGAATAATTCATGATTATGAGTTTCCCAAACAAGTATTTAAGGTTAGAATAGTTAATATAAAATACAAGATAAAATATTACGAATAAAAACATGACAAGCATTAAGATTTTCTTAAATCTTTAGGATTACCAACAAAGCTAGGAACATGTTGTAACAATGGGGCCACCCAACATATGACCAGTATGAGAACCTCCTTTCCTATACTTAAACTCATAATACTGCCTCATTTGTCACTATGGAAAATGGATCCATTAAAATTGTTCACCAATGTGGGAGTGTTAATATCTCACTTGTCTTATATTCAAAAGTTGATTACTATACTCTTCATTTTCCCTTTAATTTAATATCCACCTCTAAGTTAGTTGATGCCTATACTTGCAACATCATCTTTGGCAGCCATGATGTTGTGATGTAGGATTCTCAGACTTTTAGGACTATTAGATCGGGTTGTAGAGTCAATGACGATTATTAGTTTGTTGGTCATTCCTTCATCCATCATTCTTGTGAGCATACCCATTCAGCTTCACCACTATCACGATCCTCCCTCCCTTGAGAATTTGATGCACCTAGAGACCTCTTTATCTAGTTTTGAAAATCTCCCATGTGACTCATGTGAGTTAGGGAAGCATCATAGGAGTTCTTTTCCTAGAAAAACTAGTAAATGTTCTAAAGAAATATTTGATGTTATCCATAGTGAAATTTATGGTCTTTTTTTTTGGTCGGCTAAAAATTTGTTGCTATATAAAAACCAAAAACTTTGGGTTACATGTACATGAAGGACAGAACCCCTAGACAAGCTAACAAACAAAAAAATAGAAAATGGAAGTAAATCATTAATGGTTGCACCATTTCCACTCAGATCCGGGAGCCGGGGGATCAAGAAGACCAAACACAACCCAAGCAGAGTTACAGATGACATATGTAAAAACACCCAAACCCTAACAAGAAGACATTTGAGTTAAAACCACATCCCTGAAAGATAAATGCTTTCTTCAGGGGAGCTCCAGGCACCATCAAAACATCACATGCACTTCTGATCGGATTGCATTCAGTCTTCAGTAGTCGCTGATCGAACTTGCATTACCTCAGGGAACATAAATCTTCACAACCTTGGCTTAGAAGATAGCTGTCAAAAAAGGACCATTTACCTTCATAGATGAGCTATATTTCAGAAACAGGAAAAATAGTGGACTCTGCCACCCGTGGACTTTTAGCAGCCAACCACACCTAATCTAACCAACTAGCATTAACCCACTCTCTAAAGTTGTGGAGGAGAGGGAGTAGAGGCAACTATCATCATCAGGGAGGTAGAAGGCAACCTGTTATTCTGGGCCAAAACACTGGACATCATCAAGGCAACTAACTACACCATATTGACAAAGAAATGATAAAGAGGAAGCCAAGGAGGATTAGGCAGAGTGATCAATCCATGGTATCTCATCATTTCTGACCCTTCTTATCTTCTTCTTTTTCTTCCTTAACTTTGGACTCTCACTGAGTTTGAACTGAAGAAACTCCGGATCTGGTTCATATGAGCTTGTGGATTCAACGTCTGACATTGGTTCACAGGCCTTGCAGAATTCAAGCGAGATGCCTGATAACTGAAGGATCATGTTGCTTTGCAGAGTTACATTTAGATTAGAGAGGTCAAGATCCCATTCTAAGTCTAATCCGGCTACTGGAGAGAAGACTGGATCACAATGCATATCTGACTCCTCGATTGGCACCTAACATTTACTTAGCTTCTCTGGATTGTCGACAGAACTGCCCAGATGATCAACATTGTGTCGAATAGGTTGGGAGTCTCCTGGTTTCCTTGAGCGGATTTGTAGGTCACTGCTAAGAACCTTCCGCCCGGAAGTAAACCTATGCCCAAAGCATTTGCAACTAGAGCATAAAACAAGCTTGGAGACGAATTCAACGTTGAGCTTCTTAGGGACCTCGTCGACCTCAATCGAGACTTCCTTGGGGAAACTAGCAATGGATTCAAGCTCCACGCATAGCACAACATCTTTGAGGTAGTTGGATGACAATGCAGACTCATCGAAGTCAACCGGGCACCCAAGGAGGCTTGTTGTGCCTTCCAAATGATCCATCGTCCAGGGGACACCTAGGTTGGCAATCTTTGTCCATACTGGGAGTTTTTTGAACGACAGGGATGAAGGGGCTCACCAGGTTCCCATAGATGCATGATGACTAGGGTGACATCCATCATCCATGGGGCTTCATTCAAGATTCTCTCTCTTTCAGTCTCAGTCGGTAGTTTGACGACGAATCCCTCGGGCTCTTCTGCCACGATCTGGAACTCACCATTCAACCTCCATCTCCGCTTTATCCATCCCTAAACATGACCTTTGAAAGGCTTCCTCCCAGTGCATCGGAGTGATACGAACTCTTTCCAACTGGGAGCATGATCCTTCTGACATGAGAATGAGAAGATCTTCTTACCTTCCTTGACGGTTGGCTCCACATACTTGAGAATAGGGATGCCATCTCACACTCTCCCCAACCTACTAGATTGAATCCAGTCAGGATCAGGCAGAGGTGAAGGGACATCGTCACTCCTCTCTAGCAGAGGTATTGAGGGAGAAGAGGACGGGGAGCGATTGGTAGTAGGTGAATTCCCCTTAGGATCCGCGCGCTTCTGAGAAGATGAGGGTGAAATTGCTCTGTTGGCCTCCCTTGAGCCAACCGGAGGAGTCGTATTTGACTCTGGCTCGCTTCCTCTCCCCGCTTCACTGTCACCATTAGGGTGTCACCCCCCGCCTCGCTCGCGTCCTCCTCACCCTCACATCGCCATCCTAATTTATGGTCCTTTTTGAACAACTAGTTTTAATATATTATGTTACTTCATTACCTTTTTTTATGGTATTGCTCGCATGACATGGCTATATTTGTTGAAATATCATGATGAATGATTGGTGTTATTTAAAAAAATATCATTACATTGTGTCAACACAATTTATAGTTCCATTGAAATATTACAGACCGACAATGCTTTAAAATATACTTCAGCATAGGTTTCTTCATTTGTCTCTAGAAGTGGAACCATTCGAAAACATTCCTGCACTCACAACACATAAAAAAATGGGGTGGCAGAACATAAAAATCATCATTTACTAGTTATTCTCGTGCTCTTACCTAAGTCTTATTGGTCTGAGAATGTTCTCACAACCTACTATCTTTATAAACTACAACCACCTTCTTAGCTTCGGAACAAGACCCCTTCTGTGATTTTTTCCTGTGCAAACGATTTTTTGTTTTCCTTCGTGTATTTTTATGTGTACTACTTTTGTGCAGAAGTTTGATTCAAAAGAAGATAAACTTGATCCCCGCTCTATTAGAATGATTTTCGTTGGCTATTTTATGTTCCAAAATGGATATATTTGTTATTATCCAAGCAACCATCATATGTATGCCTTTGCTGACATTACCTTTTTATGAATCTAATATGTTTCCTTAAATCCTCTTTGCCTCCACTCAAACACCAACCATGTTTTTATAGATTGATCTTTCTGACTCAGTGGGTTATAGTCCCTTCACCCAACCACTTGCCATTGCTCCTTCAGCACATGACTAATCTCCAATGTTCAAATATGAGGAACTATCATGCCCCATGGTGCGCTCCCGCTAGAGGCTTGCAACACCGGCCAACTAGGGTGGCCGAGTGCAATCCACGAGATCGGGAGGCACGGGATGATGGGATCTTTGCTGTCAAAAATTGTATGGTCCTAGATCGAGTCTATCACTAAAACTAAAACAATTCACCCGCAAGCATACATGGTACTGTTGTAGTATAGATCAAAGGCAAGATGCGGGGTCGAACCACGGAGATAGAGGGGGCGCTAGAGTTAGAAGGCGTGATCTATGTTCCTATTACGGAGAGTAAGGTTTTTAGGGTTTAAAGGTTGGTTGGTTGTTGATTAAGCTAAGTGAGCAAGTAGGAAATGCAATATGAAACTAAGTTATCAAAAGGCTAAAGTAGAAATCTAAGTCAACAAGCTATCTAAACAAGAGCAAGAACAAACTACACTAGACTAAGCAAGCAACTAGCAATTGAGAGCCTAAATTAACCACTAATATAGATCAAAGACCTAAATTAACACTTAGCTAGCAAAACTAGGCAATCAACTAAGTTAACTAAAGCAATTGAACTACACTAGCATTAACAAGCAAACAGAGCAATTAAGGTTTTAAGCAATTAGATGAAGGAGGTGGGCCATTTGGGAATGTGACCTTGACATTAATTGGGGGATGTCACCATAACAAGCAATTAGCATATTTCATTCTAGACTACCAAACCAAATAACAAGGTGGGTGCTATGAGGATGTACCCTATGCTACTAGTTGGAGAACTAGGGCTATGTGTAATTCTCATAGGACTTACCAAGTCTAGGTCTCTAGGATAAGTGGTATTAGTCAATTGAGGACCAAGGGTAAGGATGGGAGTAGAGATGAGGATATTTGACCTCATGCCACTAGCCACGTCAGCCTTTAGGAAATCATAGGCAATTGCACTAATCACACTTATACTAGTCACTTAGAACTCACATTTGCATGTAGGAAGAAGATGATTATGTAGGAAGATAGGGGGCTAGCTAGGGATATGAATTAAGGACCTAGGAACCAATCCTATGATAGCTACATAGAAACCAAAACATCCTAGAGGCAAATGTCTTCAAACACCACAAGGCAATCAATTAATGTAATTAAACAAAAAGCACATGCACAAGTAATGGGAAATGAGATACAAGAAAAGGCAATCATCATAGAAGTGAAATATGTTCATTACAAATTATATTCCCCCAACATGGTATCAAAGTCACATTTTTGCCCCAAACAACCCACCCAAGGGGGGCTTAGCTATACATGATCAAAACAGAAAGAAAGGAGAAGGGAAAGAGAGTAGGAAACACCATGGATGCTTGATGAAGCTTGACTTCTTCACCTCCTTGCTGCCAGACACAATCCTCCTCCTCCAATGGTGCCCAAGAGAATGGAAATGGTGGAATGGACGGATAGAAACCTAGAGAAACTAGGTTTCTATGGTGAAAATGAGTGGAAAGTGGGTGGAAATGGGATTAAATGCAAGGAAAATAGGTGGATGGGAGTAATGGAGGCAAGGGTGCATCTGGGTAGCAGCTAGGAAGTGCTCTCTCTCGATCCCTAGAAGCAACTAGTGCTTATATAGGAGCTAGGGCTAAGTGGGGGTAAAATAGGAAAAGCAGTGCAAAGTTGTGTAGGGCGGGTGATCACCACGGTCGTGGTGAGTGTGCCACGGTCGTGGCGAGGGTAGTGGGGAACGGCCGTGGGGGGTGAAAACGGTCGTGGTGTGAAGGAAGTGGTGAGATGGTGATGGCCACAGCCATGGCGGAGTGCCACGGTCGTGGTGGGTAAGGGGCACCACGGTCGTGCTGGGTAAAACAGCCGTTTCGGAGGAGGAGGAGCTGGCTGTGGGGAGGGGCCACAGTCGTCTTGATCATCTTCGGCCACGGTCATGGCGTTCTGGCAAAAAACCCTGTTGCCTTTGGCATTTGATTCCCATGACCGTGGCAGGGTGCCACGGTCGTGTTCTCTTCTACTAACCATGACCGTGCTGATGGCCACGGCCGTGGTGTCTTCAATGGCCACAGTCGTGGCAGGTGGCCATGGCCGTGGGATTCTGTGGAATTTCCCTATTGCAACCTGTTGGAACTTGGCAATAAATGCACGACTGTGGCATTGTGGCCACGGCCGTGGTGAGGTTGGCCTCACTCAATCACACTTCAATCTTCATCATTTTTGGATGTCTTTGCTTGGGGATGATTCTTGGCCACTGGAGGTAGGTTGAGGGAGACTTTGGGGCCTTCTTTGGGTCCCTCCTTCTCTCTCTTCCATCTAAGCATGGTCCAAGTACCTGAAAAATAGTGCAAAGAACATCCATAAGCATATTTGCAATGATAATCATATTGGGGAGAATAACATGTAATTCTAATACATTTGAATGTGATAAAAGTACAAAATGACACAAGATACAGCCCTAGAATAGGGTTGGATCACCACCCCAAACTTGAAACATACTTGTCCTCAAGTATGCTCCAACTCAATCTCTTTTCCGTTTTGCACAATCAAAAGATATGACAAATGCAATATGATGGGCGACAAATGCTAAATGAGATCAATTGTGACTAGGTACATGCAAATCACTTCCCTCCTCTTCTACTTTCACAAACCAATCATGAAGAGAGCACAAAGCACATGAACATCATATATAATGCATGGGTTTCACAAGTTATCAATATCTCATCCATAAGGTTTCGGGTAAACCATTTCATGATGATGTTATTCGCCGATGACTAGGAGTGTTGTTTCACCTTCATGTGTTCAACCTTATGATTCAAGTTATGCCAAATGACCCACATGGCTGCGGAAAGGGAGAAAGTGAGCTAGGTTTAATGTTTCCTAGCTCCATGGGTATGAAAGAATGAAGAAAGGGTTGCGGTAAGATTTGGAGTGCTATTACACACTCATATTTTCTTTATTTGAATGCTCTTAAATAGGAGCATCCTTTTTTTTCTTTTTGCATTTTGCATTTTTTTTCTTTCTTGCCCTTGGTGTAGATAGGGAAAATGGTGGATAGAGTGAAGCGAGGAGATAGATATGTGGCCACCCCAAACTTTTTGAGGTGGCCACGGCTAATATGTGCACTTTGGCATCTTTTTATGAGGCGGAGAGGTATGAAGATGATGAAACAGTGGTCGGTTCAAAGAGGGGTCACTTGGCATAATCTTCCACATAAGGTCTCCTACATGAAAACTAGTCTAACACTTCACCATAGATATCACATCACATGAATGAACCAAATGAAATCCATATATCAATCAAGTAACTCCACAAACATTAAACGTTCTATGCTTTCTTGGATCATAATTCAATCAAACCAACACATTCCCAAGGGAGGTGACAAGCATGTAAGAAGTCACTCGTTGATACCACATAACACTTCATCATAGCATATCATCTTGTATTTGTCAAAGATAAGCAATTTCATTCAATATGGTAAAGATTGAGTCAAAACACACTTTTTGGACAAGAAACATCAAATCTGGGCAAAATTGGCCAAAAAGGTGCCAAATTGCACTAAATCACATTCAAACACAATTTTAGGTAAAAAGCAAGTAAATCCTAGCTAAAACATGCAAAAATTAGCAAAAACCTACATGAGATGCAATGCATGGCTGAAATTTAAAAAAAAAACGCAAAAATGACGAGAATGAAAACTACATGACATGAAAAGATGCAATGCAAAGAACAAAAACAATAAAACTAAACTAGATGGCAGAGGTGATAACAAAATGAAAAAATGAGAGAGATAGGGAGGTGTGTACCGCCCTACCCACCCCAAACTTTAGAATCATGTTGTCCTCAGCATGAAACTACAGCTTAGGGTAGATAGGGGAAGTGTCAAGGCTGTGGTGGCTGTTCTGACATCTGAGGAGGATTTGGAGGAGGAGCTGAGGCTGGAGTTGAGCTTGATGGAGGATGCTGGTACTAGTGCCCCCAGTAGTCGTCTTGGGGTGGAGGGTAAGTCTGTGGATACCCAGCTAAACCACCCCAAAAATATGCGCCCCATTTGGGGTTTCTTTCTGCCTGGGCGTGGTGATATTGATACGAGTGGTTGATCTGATAGTGCATTTGCTGCTGATCATACCACATGTTCTGTTGGGCAAGCTGCATGTCACTTTGGGTCTTCTGAATATTCTCAAGGAGTGCTTGCATTGTGGCCATGTCATAGGCATTCCCTGAGGGTGGCTGCAGCTGGGATGTCCCCTCATCCCTCCTTCTTGTTCTTCGGGGTTTCCGTTGTTCTGCATCTTCTTGCTCCTGCCCTTGTACATTAGATTCGGCAATGTCTTCATGTACGACAGCGGCTCCCCTAGCATACGTCTCCCTCGAGTGGTCTTGCTGCCATGCCATTAATTTTTCCCTCATCCTGTTGCCAGGTCCCAACACGGATATTAGGGGTTCTGTTTGATATGGCAACTCTAGTTCAAAATCCTGCACACTTGTAGTTAAATAAATCATTCTTTTATCCTTCATTTTTATGGTGTCCGAGCGCGTCAGATAGTTGAGGTCAACAAGTTCTGCCTCAATCGCATCTTGTGCCCCCGAAAGATCGTATCCCAGTGCTAGTGCAATCGAAGTCACAAACCCACCCATGAAAAAGAGTTTTGTGCTCTTGTAGGGTATGGACTTCAGATGGTCAATCAAAAGAACTCCAAGGTCAATGTACCTCTTATAGTGCATACTGATCAAGACAATCATATCCTTTTGTGAAATGTTGCCTTGGTTGTCGTATCTGCCCACAATCATGTTAGCCAATACCTTCTGCATGTAGCACGTTAGCAGGTTACTTATAGAAGCAGTTTTTGATCTACCCGTGTAGTAGTTCTCATGGCCCGTGAAGCTCTTCCAGTAATAGGCATAGTCCAAACTGGCCTCTCTCTCTAACAAGCCATCATCCAATTTCACAACTTCTTCAAGACTAGAGGCAAAGATAGCATTCAGCTCAATGGAAGTGAGGGTGTGCATGTTGCCCATCATGGCAAATCTGAGTGCATCACAGCCCCTCACTTTATTCTTCTCGAGAGTGGCAAAGAACTCTCTGGTCAATGCGGGATATGTATGTTGGGGTGTGAAAAGAATATTCCACAACCCAATCCTCTTGAAGCCCATTTCCACTACCTCTTTGATTCCTAGATCCTCAATGGTCTTCTCACAACCATACCTAGAGGCGATGACTCTCCTTGTCATGCACTCAGGGTAGATGAGATCGACCTTCTTTTTCATGTGTCCTCTACCATAGGACACCCCCGCCGGTGCTTTGCCCAGGGTTCTTTCTCTGTCTGCCTCCAAATGTGCCAGAATATCACCATCCTCGGGCTCGAGCTCCACCTCTTCCTCGTTGTTATCTTCTTCCTCCTCCATTTTATAGGATTGTGACCCCGAACTGGTATCGAGGTTATACCAATGTTTCGACTGTTCCTCTTCTTGCTGCAGTTGCCGCGAGGGTCGCGGCTGCACATCACGCCTCACCGCCGCGTTAGATGTTGAGTGGCGGGGTGGTGTGGGCTTTGGCGGCAGCCTGGATGATGACGGTGCCGCTTTAGATTTGTGACTTCTTTTTGCGGCCACCGACTCAATTTCATCAACGAGGTTGTCCAAGTCGACCCCCATGGACTCCTCCTCTTCTTTGTCCTCTCCTTCATAGGTGGCATCCGTGATGTGGTGGCTATCGGATGAGCGGGAGTGCGATCCGCTCACCAATTGCAACCGGCGGAGGGAATGGTGGGCGGAGGTGGTAGGCGAGGGGTGTGGGATGGAATGGACGCATCGGAGGAGGCATTTTTAGAACGTTGTTTCCCTCCGGTGAGGATGTTCATCCCCTTGGTTATGGCTCTCCCAATCTTCTTCATGGTGGAGATGGAGGTGAAGGTGGTGATTTTCAGATTTTGGTGGAGGAAGTGGTGTGGATGTGGTTTTGTGGGTGGAATGGAAGGATAGTGATGTAGGGATGGTGGGTATATGATTTGTGGTGGATATGGGTGAGAATGGAAGGGTTTTCATGGAGGTTTTGTGTAGGGGATATGTAGGGCGGAGTGGAGATGGAAATGGAGATGGAGATGCGATTGGGAGAGACTAGACGGTGGAAATGGTAGAGGGATGGCTGGGGATCGATTTGGAATGGATTGGGGATCAAACGGAGGTGGTTTTGGGTGTTGGAGGTGATGAATGGGGGAGCACGCAGGTGGTTATCGGTGCCACGGTCGTTTTCTGGAGGTGGAAGACGATAGAATGAGGAGGGGGTCGAGTTTAGACGTTTAAAAGTATTTTTTTTTCCTGAATAGGGTTCGGCCACGGTCGTGGCCAGGGTTGGGTAGCACGGCCGTGGCGGGTGCCACGAACGTGTTATCGATGAAGAGAGCCCCGGCTTGACCTCACCACGGTCGTGGCTGTGCACCATGGTCATGGCCTTGTCCTCACGCCACGGTCGTGGTGACTTGCAACGGTCGTGGCTGATCTTGCAAAAACCCTATAACTTCGGCCAATTTGCAGCATAAATTCCCACAGTCATTGCCTATTGACACGGTCATGGCCTGCCTTCTTTAACACGGTCATGGTGAGGACCACGATCGTGGGCAGTCTCCTTCACCACTGTTGTGGCCGATCTTCAAAACAACCTGTAACTTTGGCCAATTTGCAGCAATAATTCCCACGGCCGTGGCCGTAGCCCACAGTCATGCTTGGCCACATACACCACAGTCGTGGTCGAGCTCCACGGCCGTGTTGGGGTTGTCTCCTCAGTTTTCAAACTTTAAAACTTGAACTTTCAATTTTATTTGTCCTTTTGCCACAAATTTGATTTGAGGGCCATGATTTACTTCTAAAACTCCTCTCTCTATTGTCTAACACCTACACCTCATCAAAACTCAAACAAAAACATCAAGCACAAATGTGCATGTGTGTATTGGTGTAAAAGAAAACTAAAGTATAGAAAAAGAAAAGGTTCGAGAATCTCAAACCACGTGGGTTGCCTCCCACTAGCGCTAAATTTAACGCCTTCAGCCAGGCTTATTGATTGTTGGGGTTTTTCACTTTTTTGGAATCTTCAAAAGATCCTTGTAGTAAATCCCTCTCTCATACTCATCCAAGCATTCTTCTTCATCGGATTCTTCCTCTACAAACATAACGATATCAAAATCTTGATTGACCTTGTCTGGGCTGACTTCAACCACATATTTCAACCTTTGCCCATTGACAGAAAATTCTTTAGCTCCTTCTTTTGCATATATAACCACTTCCCCGGATGGGTACACCTTCTTGACAAGGTAAGGACCTTCCCATCTAGACCGAAGCTTTCCGGGAAAGAACTTCATTCTTGAATTGTATAACCATACCCATTTGCTGGGCTCAAACTCTTTCTTTTTTATGATCTTGTCATGTAGAAACTTGGTTCTTTCCTTGTAGCTCTTTGACATTTCATACGCTTCATGCTGCATTTCTTCTAGCTCATGCAATTGAAACTTTCTTTTCATTTCGGCACTCTCTTCATCAAAGTCCATCTTCTTCAAGGCCCAAAGTGCCTTGTGTTGCATCTCAACTGGCAAATGACAACTCTTACCATAGACAAGCTTGAATGGTGTAGTGCCGATCGAGGCTTTGTATGCAGTCTTATATGCCCATAAAGCTTCATTGAGGCGAAGTGACCAATCCTTGCGGTCCGGTCGCACCGTCTTCTCCAAAATGAGCTTTATCTCCCGATTTTCCAACTCAACTTGACCACTCGTTTGAGGGTGGTAATGAGTAGCTACACGATGGTTAACTCCATGTCTCTTTAGCAGCCCTTTGAAGGTGCGGTGGATGAAATGACTCCCGCCATCACTAATCATAGCCCTTGGAACACCAAAACGGCTAAAGATGTTGGATTTCACGAAATCACACACCACCTTGTGATCATTTGTCCTTGTTGCCACAGCCTCAATCCATTTTGATACATAGTCTATGGCGACGAAGATGTAGACATACCCGAAAGAATGAGGGAAAGGACCCATAAAGTCAATCCCCCAAACATCAAACACTTCTACCACCAGAATAGGTGACAAAGGCATCATGTCCCTCTTTGAGACAGTGCCCAATTTTTGGCACTTGAAGCAACTCTTGCAAAAGTCATGAGCATTTTTGAACAATGTTGGTCAATAGAAACCACATTGAAGAACTTTGGCGGCTGTGCGTTTCCCTCCAAAATGACCTCCGCACACTCCGGAATGGCACATAGATAAGACTTCTTGCTGCTCCATCTCCGTAATGCACCTCCTAATGAGTTGGTCCGGGAAATACTTGAAGAGGTGAGGGTCATTCCAAATGTAGTTCTTGACCATAGCAAACAATATCTTGCTTTCCTCTCTTGTCCACATGCTAGGTATCCTCCCACTGGCTAGGAAATTCGCTATGTGCTTGTACCATGGCTTTTGGACAGATGAGATTAAGAAGAGTTGTTCATGTGGCATTGTCTCTTTGATTGGACTTGTCATATCAAAAGGTCCATCAAGGCGGGAGAGATGATCTGCTGCACCGTTTTCTACTCCTTTCTTATCTACAATATCTATGTCAATTTCTTAGAGCAACAAAATCCATCGGATAAACCTTGGTTTTGAGTCTTTCTTGGACATGAGATACTTCAACGCAGCATGGTCCGTGTAGATTGTCACTTTGTTTTGCAAGAGATACGGTTGGAACTTGTCAAGAGTGAAAGATCACCGCAAGCAACTCCTTCTCGGTAGTTGTATAGTTTCTTTGAGCATCGTCTAAGGTTTTGCTCGCATAGTAGATAGCATGAGGAATTCGGCCAACGCGTTGACCCAGCACATCCCCCACCGCCATATCGGATTCATCATTCATGATCTCAAATGGCAAAGAGAAATCTGGGGGCTGCATGATAGGAGCAGAAATAAGCCTTTATTTCAAATGATTGAAGGCTTCAACACATTTGTCATCAAACTGAAATTCGACATCTTTCTCAAGCAATCGACAAAGTGGTCTTGAGATTTTGCTAAAGTCTTTGATAAAGTGGCGGTAGAAACCTGCATGTACCAAGAAAGATCGAACATGTCTTACGGTGGAAGGAAGGTCGAGTGTAGAGATAAGGCCCACCTTGGCCTTGTCAACTTCAATCCCATCTTTGGAAACTCGGTGTCCCAGAACTATACCTTCAGGTACCATGAAATGGGTCTTTTCCCAAGATAAAACTAAGCGAACTTTTACACATTTTTCCAGAATAGCAGCTAGATGTAGCAAACACTCATCAAAGGTTTTCCCCAAAACTGAAAAATCATCCATGAAA
Source organism: Alisma plantago-aquatica (assembly GCA_963693085.1). Taxonomy (NCBI): domain Eukaryota; kingdom Viridiplantae; phylum Streptophyta; class Magnoliopsida; order Alismatales; family Alismataceae; genus Alisma; species Alisma plantago-aquatica. Next base: position 918,959,927 of record OY856412.1, on the reverse strand, counting down.
ACTTCAAGTGACGAATCAAGCATATCAACAAAGATTGAGGTTACACGTCTCTGGAAAGTGGAAGGGGCATTGAACAATCCAAATGGCATTCTCCGATAGGCAAATGTACCACTTGGATAAGTGAATGTTGTCTTTTCCTGATCCGCCGGATGCACAGCAATCTGAAAATATCCTGAGTATCCGTCAAGAAAGCAGTAGAAGCTCTACCCAGCCAATCTCTCTAAAATCTGATCAAGAAATGGGAGTGGGTAGTGATCCTTCTTTGTCTTTTTATTGAGCTTCCGGTAATCAACGCACATTCTCCACTTGGATTGCTCTCTCACCGGCATAAGCTCACCATCGGCATTTTCTACAACCGTAATCCCGCCCTTCTTGGACACAACTTGGGTGGGACTCACCTGCGTACTGTCAGAAATGGGATAGATGATCCCTGCATCAAGCAACTATTGGCTAAATGGACATATGTAAATCCCTTTGTTTTGATAATGACAAACATTTCATTCTTGTTAATCTAACGTGCTACTTGAGTGTTGCAGGAATAAGGTGGATGACAAAGCAATTAGGGAAATCCATATGCTTACATATTTATATTTTCATGAAATGTAATCGTCTTGTAAAAACTTGTACAAATATATAATGTACAAGTACTTAGATTTCATGTAAATCAAGCGTTAGATTCTCCCTAGCTAAACATCACATTTAGATAGGTCATCCCCTTCAATAGTGTCACATATGCACACTCATACACACACTTAGTGCTTTAAATTGAAAAATTGAAATAGGGTCAATCTCGGTCGACTAACTCCTCGACCGAGACACTCTCGGTCGACAATCTTCTCGACAGAGAAAGACCCAAGTAGCCGTTAGACACAGCTGACAAGGTGGTTGGCAGTTGGAGATAAACGTTGCATACACTTGATCCAGAGAGCCTGTCGGTCGAAAAAACGTCGACCGAGTAGGTGTCTCGGTCGACCATTTCTCGACCGAGATGGTCTCTGACAGCAACTGCAGAATTAATTAATTAGCCGTTACTAAAGCAACAAACTTGTACCTAACGGCTAGTTAAGAACTTAGAAACCCCTAGAAGGTGTCTAGAACGTCCTTAAGCACTTGTAGGACATTCCTATAAATAGGACATGCCTTAGGACACCTAAACTCACTTGTTACACTTGAGAAATCTTTGAGCATACTTTGAGCAACCTGTTTGTGAGCAAATTGAGCATAGTGACAATTGGCTACTTCTTCTCTTAGCTCAAAATTCGTGTCCTATAGGCTAGCATCTCCTATCCACTGCAATTACATTTCCATACACTTTGGTTAGGAGATCTACACGCTTGATCTAGGCAAATCAAACCTTGTGCTACAAAAGGATAAGTTGTAATTTCTATTTTCTTTCTTGTTCTCTATTATTGTTTGTACTCTCCTTGCTACTCCTAGGTTGGAGGCTGCGGGTTGGAGAGGTTGAAGATCTTCTTGGTGAAGAAGGGGACCTTGAGCTACTTCAAGAAGGCTGGTGCAACGGGAGGTTACTTCTAGAGAGGAAGGTTACTTCAAGGGGGAGCTTGGAGTTACTTCAAGAAGGCTACCTCAAGTTGGTGCATCTACTTCAAGTGAAGGCTGTTCAAGGGGTGTAAAGAAAGTATTGTATTTTGTGTAAATCCTTTTGAAGGTAATAAAATTAATACTTTCAAAATCCCGGTTGGGTAAGCAACCGGGTAGTGGACTGACAACTTTAGTATTTGCTAAAGTTGGAACCACTCTAAACACCTGTCTCCTTCTTCCATTCTTCATTTGTGGCTGTTTTGAGTTAAATAATTGTTAAAATATTTAAGAACTCTATTCACCCCCCCCCCTCTAGTGTTTTTCAATTGGTATCAGAGCAGGCTTCAAGGAGCTCTAATCGAGTCTTGAAGTATGAAGGGTGGTGGTGTCTACAACCGCAAACAAAGGAAGAGTATGGGGCAATCTTCAACAAGTTGCAGTTGGTGCTTAGGAACAAGCCATGCAACACTTGGTTGCCCGTGGAGGTCAAAGAAGGAAGATACACATAAAGAATGTCTTATTGCTACAATAAGTGAAGAAAAAGAAGAGGTAAGTCTTTTTGATTTATCTAAAGAAGAGCTAGTTGCTTCTCTTGAAGAGACACACCATAAATATATTGAGTGTAAGAAGAAATTAAAGAAATCCAATAAAGCAAATGATGAATTACATACTAAGCTTCTTGCTCTTACATCTGAAAATGAAGATCTCAAAAAGGTTATTGAAGATCATGATATTAAGCTAAAATCTGTAGAAGCAAATTGTAATCTCCTTTCTCTAGAAAATATTAATTTGCAGACTCAAGTGAATGATCTTCAAAAACAACCTGTTTTGTGCTCACATCTAGATTATGATACTATCGTAAAAGAAAGAAATTCATTATAATATAATTTAGATCAAGCAAAGCTAGATATCAAGAAGAGAATGGATGAGATTGCTAAGTTACAACAAAAAGTTAGTAGTCTAAATAATGATGGCATTCTTGATCAAATCTTAAATGATCCTTACCATCAAATTGGAAGGAGAGGACTAGGTTACAAGCCTAAGGGAAAATCATATCGTAAACCTAGTTGGAAAAAGACACAAGCACATCAATCTATGTATGTACCTAAAGGCACATATACAAATATACCCAAAAACAACCTAGACCAAAATCATAGAAAAAGATATGAGGTTGATTCTATATGTTGTCATTATTGTTTGCGCCTTGGTCACTATACTTTTTCATGTCCTTATAAGAAAAAGGATGTTGAGTTAGTTTGGGTTCCAAAACCTCCAAACTAAATGAATGGAATTAAGTTGAGATATGACCAAAGACCTAAGTTGTATATTTCTATGTCTATCTCAACTCAACATAATGGGATATCAAATTAATTCCAGTATCTAAACATCTAACTTGCATAATTGTGTTTTACTTGGAAGCAATTAACAGTTCAGAAAACATCTCAGAAATCTTGTCGGTCGAGAAACTGTCGACCGAGAGAACTGTCGGTCGAGAAATTGTCGACCGAACAGGTCACTGATTTCCAGTCTGAAATAAATCTGCTACTTTCAATTTTCAAGTTGCTATCTACTTGTTGTACATGCAAAACAAAGAATACATTCTGGAAATCATCTTTGAAAACTTATATGAGATTAATTTGGTTTACTCTTTTAAAACTATGGATCATATTGATTTAAGTCAAATTACTAACTACATGGTATGTCCTAAGTATTCTTTTATTTACTCACATAGAAACCATATGTTGAATTTCATGTTGCTACTGTTTTATCATTACATCATGGATATACTCTCAACATTTCATACATAACGTTGATGCTTGTTGCATGAACAATGATTATTGCATTCTTGATGATACATAGGCAAGCAAAATGATTTGTTGGTAATATGTTGTTTTAAATGCTTGCATCACATAAGATAATTTTTTAATTAGTATCTTTAAATACCTAAGATATTAATCGTACTTTCATGAGGATACAAGAAGAAGTGAAATTTGACATTCATGTAACTGCAGCAAAGTTTATATTCTAAGAAAAATCAAGGACAAATGTTTTCATATTGAGTATTATGCTTCAAATTGATCATATTATATGCAAATCTGCAAATTTGCCTCTTGGTTGAAATGAAATTTGACCAAGGGGCACTATGGTCGTAGTCAAAGTCAACCTAAAATAAGTTTGACACAATACTTATTTGAATATCATTTTCTAAATAAAAATTGTGATTAAAAGAACAATTAATTTATGATCACAAAATTGTCCAAATATTGGTAACAATAATCACAATGTTACTCCCTTAGAAAAGTGTATATGCTCTACAAATTTAGTCTATCATTTGCATTAAAAATCAGCTTAAAAATTCATACTCAGTATTATCTTTGCATGATTGTAATGTAATGATTATCTTTGCATGATTGAAATAAAATGGTTATCTTTGCAATGAAATGGTTATCTTTACATGAAATGGTTATCTTTACTGAGTATATTGGTTATTCCTCTATGGCATCATTCGAATATGGCTCATAAGACTACTCTAGTAGAGCATACAAAGTAAGGGGAGTAATAAATATATCAAAAGGGATGACATTTTTGCAAAACCTGAAATTTAAAAATTGTGGCTAAATTGACCATCTATTTAAAACGGATATGTATTGAAGGGGGAGCAACACTTTTTATACAATATTTATTCTTAAACGGATATCTTTTTGAAATGACAAAGGGGGAGAAATAAATATAAAACTTAGTATTTGTGCAAAACTCAATGAGTTTCATAAACTCTTGGCTTTACATTGAAAGTTGCTATATTCCCTAAAGGATTGGATTTCATAAACAAGAAAAGAAATTTACAAAGGTAATCTTCAGGTATGAAACTCACATGTTTTTATACTTTCTTATTTTATATTTACGAAATGTTTGTCATCTTCAAAAAGGGGGAGATTGTTGGCTAAATGGACATATGTAAATCCCTTTGTTTTGATAATGACAAACATTTCATTCTTGTTAATCTAACGTGCTACTTGAGTGTTGCAGGAATAAGGTGGATGACAAAGCAATTAGGGAAATCCATATGCTTACATATTTATATTTTCATGAAATGTAATCGCCTTGTAAAAACTTGTACAAATATATAATGTACAAGTACTTAGATTTCATGTAAATCAAGCGTTAGATTCTCCCTAGCTAAACATCACATTTAGATAGGTCATCCCCTTCAATAGTGTCACATATGCACACTCATACACACACTTAGTGCTTTAAATTGAAAAATTGAAACAGGGTCAATCTCGGTCGACTAACTCCTCGACCGAGACACTCTCGGTTGACAATCTTCTCGACCGAGAAAGACCCAAGTAGCCGTTAGACACAGCTGACAAGGTGGTTGGCAGTTGGAGATAAACGTTGCATACACTTGATCCAGAGAGCCTGTTGGTCGACAAAACGTCGACCGAGTAGGTGTCTCGGTCGACCATTTCTCGACCGAGATGGTCTCTGACAGCAACTGCAGAATTAATTAATTAGTTGTTACTAAAGCAACAAACTTGTACCTAACGGCTAGTTAAGCACTTAGAAACCCCTAGAAGGTGTCTAGAACGTCCTTAAGCACTTGTAGGACATTCCTATAAATAGGACATGCCTTAGGACACCTAAACTCACTTGTTACACTTGAGAAATCTTTGAGCATACTTTGAGCAACCTGTTTGTGAGCAAATTGAGCATAGTGACAATTGGCTACTTCTTCTCTTAGCTCAAAATTCGTGTCCTATAGGCTAACATCTCCTATCCACTGCAATTACATTTCCATACACTTTGGTTAGGAGATCTACACGTTTGATCTAGGCAAATCAAGCCTTGTGCTACAAAAGGATAAGTTGTAATTTCTATTTTCTTTCTTGTTCTCTATTGTTGTTTGTACTCTCCTTGCTACTCCTAGGTTGGAGGCTGCGGGTTGGAGAGGTTGAAGATCTTCTTGGTGAAGAAGGGGACCTTGAGCTACTTCAAGAAGGCTGGTGCAACGGGAGGTTACTTCTAGAGAGGAAGGTTACTTCAAGGGGGAGCTTGGAGTTACTTCAAGAAGGCTACCTCAAGTTGGTGCATCTACTTCAAGTGAAGGCTGTTCAAGGGGTGTAAAGAAAGTATTGTATTTTGTGTAAATCCTTTTGAAGGTAATAAAATTAATACTTTCAAAATCCCGGTTGGGTAAGCAACCGGGTAGTGGACTGACAACTTTAGTATTTGCTAAAGTTGGAACCACTCTAAACACCTGTCTCCTTCTTCCATTCTTCATTTGTGGTTGTTTTGAGTTAAATAATTGTTAAAATATTTAAAAACTCTATTAACCCCCCTCTAGTGTTTTTCTGCAACTTTATAACCTCTTGAGTTACAACGTCCTTCAACTTTGGATTTAGCCTTCTTTGCATTTGGCGGTTCAGTCTTACATCTTCTTCTAAGTATATCCGATGCACACAAATAGAGGGGTCAATCCCTCTCAAGTCAGCAATAGACCATCCGATGTCTTGGATGTTCTTCCTCAAGACTTCCATCAAGGCATCTTCTTGCTCGGGAGAGAGAATGGAGGAAATGATCACCGGGAGGGTGTCATTTGAGCCAAGGAAAGCGTACTTCAATCCTTCAAGAAGCGTCTTCAACTCAAGAACGGGGGGTGCTTCAAGGGAGTTCTTCAATGGTGTAGAAATGGAAGGAAGGTCCTCACTTGTAGCCACTAAGGCTAGCTCACCCTCTCCACAATCTTCATCATCATCATCAGGGAACTCGACAATTGGTTCAAGACCTCTACCTTGGGTGGCAGTCTCAATCCACACAGGTAGACACTCTTCAACAATCTCTTCTAAGCACTCCACAAAATAACAATCTTCTTCGGTGGCCCCTATCACTTCAGCTGTAGTAGAATACTTGAAGATTTTCAACCGGATCTTCATGTGCATGAATGTAACATACATGGTCCCAGTCCTCACATGGATCACGACATCAGCTGTGGTTAGGAAAGGTCTCCCCAAGATGAGGCACCTTTCTAGCCTCTTTTTCCATATCAAGAATGATAAAATCACCTGGGAAGAAGGCAGAAGTATCCTCATCAAGACGGACCATCACATCATCCACACACCCTCTAGGCGTCTTCATAGATCGGTCGGCCAACTGTAGAGTGCAATGGGCTGGCCTCAACTCCCCCATTTAGAGCTCAGCAAACAGATCATACAGCATCAATTTTACGCTAGACCTCAAGTCAAGAAGAGCCTGGTCTATGCGATGTGCCCTAATGTAGCATGAGATTATGGGAGAACCAGGGTCTTTTCTTTTCCGGGGAATGGTGTGTTGGAGAATGGAGCTCACTTGCTTAGTGAGCTTGATCTTCTTAGGCATCCTCCCTGTTGTCTTTCTTTTGAAGGTGCACAATTCTTTAAGGAACTTTGCATAGGATAGAATTTGATTGACTGCATCTATAAGAGGTACGTTGATTTTCACTTGCTTGAAGATCTCCAAAATATATTCCGCATGCTTATTTTTTTCTTTGCAGCAGAAGGCTCCTCGAGTGCATCAGGATATGGAGGGAGTTGGGACCCCAATCGGTCCAAATCAACAGTATCATCCACTGGTATCACTGGAATCACAGTATCACGACTCGGTATCACAGTATTAATGCTCGGCGTCACGGTATCAACACTGCCTCTTATCACAGTATCATCAATCTGCATCTCAGTATCAACCTGCTCAGCCTCAGTGTCATCTCTGCCAACAATTGTACCATGGGGTCTCTCCAAAGTCCTGACACTCCTCAACGTAGTCACCGCCTTCACATGCTCATGGGTGGTAGGAGAGGGAGCTTGTGAAGGTGGTTGTGGATGTTGGGGTGGTGGAGGCCTTTGGTGAGGAGAGTTGGGATTTTGAAGAATGAATTGGGGTTGCGGTTGTTGTTGTGGTGGGGGTGGTATTATGGAGGTGGTTGTTGGTAGGTGTGAGGTGGAGGTGGAGCATATTGATAATTGAGTGGCGCTTGAGGAGGTGGAGGACCATAGAGGTTTGGTGGGGCTTGGTAAGATGGTGGAATATAAGCACTCGAAGTGTTCCCTAGAAAAGCTCCATCATTGTTCGGATTTGGCATTGGTTGAGATGGAAGTCTACCTTCTTCCCTTCTAGCCAAAGAGAGAGAAATCTAATCCAACCTCTGCTCAAGACGGTTTATAGACTGCCCATGTGCATTGACATCTTTTTTTACTTCATCTAGGCTTCGTATCCTTCCAAGTACCTCGTCCTCAAACTTGGAGTTGTAGCGTGGCTTTTGCTGCCCCTGTCCTTGCCCATACTCATTCTGTTGTTTCCAGGAGAAGTTGGGGTGGTTCCTCCACTCGGGAGTGTAGGAGCTGGACATTGGGCCCTGGTTGTTGCGGCCACCAAAGGAATGTAGAGCGTTGACTTCCTCATCTACAGTATCAACAGCCATTGCGGGTTGGCTAGAAGAGCCACCCACTTGATTCTTCATCATCCGCATCATATCGGCCATCATATTCATCATATCGTGGTCGGTGGCATTGCGTGCGGGAGCCACAGAGGAGGGTGGAGGAGTGTAGTTCCGACTGCAATGCCCCCCTTTAGTTGAAGCTCGGTGGCGAGAATTCTCGGCAAGATGCTCAAACAGCGGCCATGATTCCTCGGGCGGCTATGCCATGAACATGCCCCCGCAAGAAGAATCTACGTTGTTTTGACTTTGCTCCTCAAGCCCGGTATAGAAGGCCTGAACTAGCTGCTAAAGAGGAACCTCATGATGAGGGCAGTCACGAAGCAACTTCTGGAACCTCTCCCATGCCTCGTGGAAGGGCTCGTTCTCTTTCTGGGCGAACGACATTGTGCACCTTCTCATATAAGATAACTTGGTGATGGGGAAGAACTTCTTGAGAAACTCATTCTTCACCTCACTCCAAGTGACCAACTCTAGCCTCGAAACGTACCACTCCTTGGCTTTCTCATTGAGGGAGAAAGGAAAGAGTGTCCTTTTGATCAAGTCGTCGGTGGCGGCAGGAGTGCGGAAGGTGGAACACGTTTCAAGGAACACGTCGATGTGGTGGTAAGGATTCTAATTCTCCATTCCGTAGTATGTGGGGAGAAGTCCCAAGAGTGCCGGTGGGATGGAGAACTGCTGACCGGGCATTTGGTCAACCAGCGTGGCGATGGGGGAGTTGTAGTTCCCCGGCATGAAGTACTTGTGAAGTGGGCGATGTGGTGGTGGAGGTGGAACATCCGGTGGCGGGTTGTTCGTAGCCATCTTGGCCTCTTGGTGTAGGTTGCGGCGAGCTTGACGCCTTCTTCTCCCAATCTCAGGGTCCTAAACCACCAAGTCGGTGCAAGTCGAACGCGTGCTACGCATGCACAGTTGTTACCTGCGCAAGTCACAAACAAACAACAAGGAGCCAAGTTAGCGAACCAATATGCAAGAGTAACACAAAGAATAAATAATAGCAATGGTGAGGGCAAAAGGAAAGGCTAAGCTACACTATCTAAATAGGCTCAGCACCTCTATCCCCGACAACGGCGCCAGAAAGCTTGGTACGCTCCCGCTAGAGGATTGCAACACCGACCAACTAGGGTGGCCGAGTGCAATCCACGAGATCGGGAGGCACGGGATGATGGGATCTTTGCTTTCAAAAATTGTATGGTCCCAGATCGAGTCTATCACTAAAACTAAAACAATTCTCCCGCAAGTGTACGGGGTACTGTTGTAGTATAGATCAAAGGCAAGATGTGGGGTCGAACCACAGAGATAGAGGGGGCACTAGAGTTAGAAGGCATGAGCTATGTTCCTATTGCGGAGAGTAAGGTTTTTAGGGTTTAAAGGTTGGTTGGTTGTTGATTAAGCTAAGTGAGCAAGTAGGAAATGCAATATGAAACTAAGTTATCAAAAGGCTAAATTAGCAATCTAAGTCAACAAGCTATCTAAACAAGAGCAAGAACAAACTACACTAGACTAAGCAAGCAACTAGCAATTGAGAGCCTAAATTAACCACTAATCCAGATCAAAGACTTAAATTAACACTTAGCTAGCAAAACTAGGCAATCAACTAAGTTAACTAAAGCAATTGAACTACACTAGCATTAACAAGCAAACAGAGCAATTAAGGTTTTAAGCAATTAGATGAAGGAGGTGGGCCATTTGGGAATGTGACCTTGACATTAATTGGGGTATGTCACCATAACAAGCAATTAGCATATTTCATTCTAGACTACCAAACCAAACAACAAGGTGGGTGCTATGAGGATGTACCCTATGCTACTAGTTGGAGAACTAGGGCTAGGTGTAATTCTCATAGGACTTACCAAGTCTAGGTCTCTAGGATAAGTGGTATTAGTCAATTGAGGACCAAGGGTAAGGATGGGAGTAGAGATGATGATATTTGACCTCGTGCCACTAGCCACGTCAGCCTTTAGGAAATCCTAGGCAATTGCACTAATCACACTTATACTAGTCACTTAGAACTCACATTTGCATGTAGGAAGAAGGTGATTATGTAGGAAGATAGGGGGCTAGATAGGGATCTGAATTAAGGACCTAGGAGCCAATCCTATGATAGCTACATAGAAACCAAAACATCCTAGAGGCAAATGCCATCAAACACCACAAGGCAAGCAATTAATGTAATTAAACAACAAGCACATGCACAAGTAATGGGAAATGAGATACAAGCAAAGGCAATCATCATAGAAGTGAAATATGTTCATTACAAATTATATTCTCCCAACATGGTATCAAAGTCACATTTTTGCCCCAAACAGCCCACCCAAGGGGGGCTTAGCTATACATGATCAAAATAGAAACAAAGGAGAAGGGAAAGAGAGTAGGAAACGCCATGGATGCTTGATGAAGCTTGACTTCTTCACCTCCTTGCTGCCAGCCATGATCCTCCTCCTCCAATGGTGCCCAAGAGCATGGAAATGGTGGAATGGATGGATAGAAACCTAGAGAAACTAGGTTTCTATGATGGAAATGAGTGGAAAGTGGGTGGAAATGGGATTAAATGCAAGGAAAGAAGGTGGATGGAAGTAATGGAGGCAAGGGAGCAGCTGGGTAGTGGCTAGGAAGTGCTCTCTCCCGAGCCCTAGAAGCAACTAGTGCTTATATAGGAACTAGGGATAAGTGGGGGTGAAATATGAAAAGCAGTGCAAAGTTGTGTAGGGCAGGTGATCACCACGGTCGTGGTGGGTGTGCCACGGCCGTGGCGAGGGTAGTGGGGAACGACCATGGGGGGTGAAAACGGTCGTGGTGTGAAGGAAGTGGTGAGATGGTGGTGGCCACGGCCGTGGCGGAGTGCCACGGTCGTGGTGGGTAGGGGCACCACGGTCGTGCTGGGTAAAACGACCATTTTGGAGGAGGAGGAGCAGACCGGGGGGAGGGGCCACGCTCGTCTTGATCATCTTCAGCCATGGTCGTGGTGACTTGTCCACGGTCATGGCGTTCTAGGCAAAAACCCTATTGCAACTGAACCTTTGGCATTTAATTCCCACGACTGTGGCAGGGTGCCACGGCCATGTTCTCTTCTACTGACCACGACCGTGCTGATGGCCACAGTCGTGGTGTCTTCAATGGCCACAGTCGTGGCAGGTGGCCACGGCCGTGGGATTTTATGGAATTTCCCTGTTGCAACTTGTTGGAACTTGGCAATAAACGCACGACCGTGGCATTGTGGCCACGGACGTGGTGAGGTTGGCCTCACTCAATCACACTTCAATCTTCGTCATTTTTGTATGTCTTTGCTTGGGGATGATTCTTGGCCACTAGAGGTAGGTTGAGGGAGACTTTGGGGCCTTCTTTGGGTCCCTCCTTCTCTCTCTTCCATCTAAGAATGGTCCAAGTACCTGAAAAATAGTGCAAAGAACATCCATAAGCATATTTACAATGATAATCATATTGGGGAGAATAACATGTAATTCTAATACATTTGAATGTCATAAAAGTACAAAATGACACAAGATACAGCCCTAGAATAGGGTTGGATCACCCCACAACTCTTAAAAAAGGTATCCCCTCTTACACTCTTTGCCATCCTATAACTCATACATGTTGCCTATATAAAATATCTCGTACTGCAAAATCCATTGCCCAACAACTAAACTCTATCCAGATTCCAAAAAACTACCGTGAGACCCTTCATCACCCTGGTTGGAAAGCTACAATACTCAAAGAGATGAAACTTTGCATGAGAATGGGACCTAGGATCTTGTCCCTCCTCCTCCAAACTAAAATATGTTCAGACTATATATTTTCTTCTCTATCAAAATTAATTTTGATGAATTGGTGGAACAACTTAAAGCTCAATTGTTGCACAGGATCCACCCAAGCATATGGCATGAATTTCTTGGAGACCTTATCTCTGGTCACTTGCATTTCTTTTGTCTGGATGATAATTTGCCTTGCCACTCACATTTAATGACCTTTGTTCCAGCTTGACATTAAAAATACCTTTCTTCATGGTGACTTAGAGAGGAAGTGTACATAAAAAAACCTTTAGATTTTTGTACTCTGGGGGATTCTTCACAAAGATTTTTCCATTCAAATGCTCTTTGTATGGTCTTAAGCAATCACCACATGCATGGTTTACAAAACTCAATTGACTTCTTCCTTGTCTGTGTTTCTCCAGATCATCTAGTGATCATATTCTATTTTCTAATTCTTCTCATGTTGCAACCATCATCATAGGTGTATACATAGTTTTAAAAAGTGGTATGTGTTATGCGTGCGGAGAGGTCACCTTATAGAGTATATGCAGTATGCGGGAGTATATGTGGAAGTATATGTGGTTTTGAATTTTTTAATAATTAATTTAGTATATATAAAGTAATCGCACAATTGCATATTTAATTAGTCCATTACATATTTAGACCCTAAAATTTGAGATAGATTCAAATATAAAGTTTCAATAAAAAGTAAAGCACCATTTTAAATACATTCTAGAATCATTGAAATATAAGCTTCAATGAAGCATGCACAAACTGGTTTAACACAAGTAGATAACAATCAATACTAACCAAATCATACAAAAGCATGTCCAAGAGGTCCAAAATAACAAACTTTAACTAAGCATGTGTCTCGTGTACACAACATACAACAAAACAATACATCAAGAGAATGTTATCAATAAAAATATAATCTACTTTGGGCCGAGATAACAAATATCTATCTAAAAATCGGTGACTAATCGGCCTTATAAGTGGGTAAGTATATGCGGGCCTCTTATGCGGTCCGTGCGGCCTTTTTATGAAACACTGGGTGTATATGTTGATGATATCATTATCACAACTAGTGATGCCCATAGTATTGAGACATACACTCTAGAAACTTTTACGTACAAAGGATCTAGGACAATTGTGCTACTTCTTGGGCTTAGAGGTGCTACACTCTTGTCAAGGAACTTATTTATCTTAGCAAAATTATGTCCCCCGACCTCTTAAAGGACTCTGGTGTACATAATTCTAAGTATGTTTCTTCACCTATTGACTATACAACAAATTTTTGTCTGAGGGGGAGTCTTTTTTATCCTAAACATTATCAACACACAGTCAGGATACTCATCTATCTTACAATTACCCAACCATATATTTCCTTTGTTGTTAGTTTTGTTAGTCAACACATAACCAGACCTCTAATGTGTCACTGGAGTCAGGTACAACATATCCTACACTATCTGAGAAGTGCACTAGGCAAAGGTATCCTCTACAAGAAACCACAATCTCCAGATATCTCTTTGACTTGCTATGCTATTGTTGATTGGGTTGGAGATGTGAATGATGGATGATCTTTTTTTTATTATCTATTCTATTGGGTGGCCATTCCATCAGTTGTCAGAGTAAGAAGTGCTTTGTTATGGCTTGTTTTGACATTGGGGGAAAATTTTGTGTCGTGGTACATGCCTTTTGTGAAATTCAATGGGTAATGTCTATTATTTTGGAATTAGGTTTCCTCTCTCTTCTCCAGAAACCCTCAAGCGTGATAATCAAGAAATGATTCATGTATCTAATAATAATATTTTTCATGTGCGTACCAAACAAATTTATGTTGACTGCCACTTTGTGAGATACTTGATTTAATGATAAGAAGATCATTACGCTTTATGTCAAGACCAGAGAACAAATTGTTGATATCTTCACCAAGCCTCTTACACCTTCATATTTCTTCTATATGTGTGGAAAGATAAGAATACACAATGCATACTCCAAATCTTGAGGGGGAGTATTAGTGGTACTTTATGTTACTTAATTTCTCTTATATTAGCTAATTGGGTTTCCTCTACTCGAGACCATTAGCCTTGCTTTAGTTTATGTTATGTTGTGTCTCCAATACATCATACCTTGAGACAAATCTATATATATGACTCTATGTAACCTCAATTATATGATAATAAGAATTTCTCTTCATATTTCTACTTTCTTTGTTAGACCTAAACTTTTTAACTTTGTAGATTGTAAGGCCCTTGAACATTCTTAAGGTGTTGAACAAGCTTAATTACCATACTTTAATGTTTAGAACCCTAATATAACCTTATGATATGCCTTGTAATGTTACGAAAAGCTTAATTTTCAAATTTGGTCCAATTTGGACAATGTTTGAGCAAGTTATGCAATTTTATGTATATTTTGTACTTTTATGCAATTTACCTAATTGAGGGATTTTCTTTGCAATTTGTCACATCAATTATATTCCTTGGATGTTTTTCTCATCAATCTTGAGCTTGTTGAGCCATGGGGTGCCCAATTGTACCTTGGTTTGGAGTTGATTCCTTTCTATGGTGAATTAGGGATTACCCCCCCCCACCCCAATGGACGAGCCACCTTCTTGGCTAACAACCGATGGCTCCACTAATTGGGAAATAGATGGTGGCCATCATCCAGTGGTAACAACCAATATTCATTACTAGTAGGCTCTAGGTTGATGGTTTTGCTGGTTTGGTTCACTTGAACCCATGGTTCACTTATAAACATGATCAACTGATGGTTCACCCATCTTTAGACCTAAACCATGAACAAACAATGGTAACCATCGACCAACAGGTGATGTATGCCCTAGGAAACCATCATCTGGTGGCTTATCAGTCCCCAAGAGCTGGTGGACATGCTTCCTGCTCGTCCATGGAAGCTTTAAGCCATGGACACATGGAGAGATGCTTGTACACTTCATGCTTGCTTCCTTCCTTATCCATGGGCTATATCTACCTCTTCCTTGCCCAAGTATGAAACCTTTGCTTGCTTTCCATTTCCTCTAACTTGGATAATTGACCTATCTCTATTTGTCTATAGAAACAGGTGGTCCAAGGTAGATGGTGACCCTCCTTTTGAGAAGAAGGTCTCCTAGAGCTCCATCTAGCCCTAACTAGGGTTTCCAAGGTCATCTTCTAAGGTTTCCAACAAAGGAAAGTTTTTTTCTTCCTTTATTCTCCAATTTTTTTGCTCTTTGTCTTCCTCATACCTTCCTCCAGGTCAGAACTCTACTGTTCCATGGTAAAAGTTTCTCTAGATCACAAGATCCTACCTTTCTTGCTTCTTCTTCTAGGGTTTTGCTTCCTTGTGAAGAAGGGTGCCTACTTGGTAGAGTTCAGAGATTCTTCTTAGGTTTTCTACCTTCTTGGCTCAAGTTTCCTACTGCTAAGAACTTGTTATTATCTGTAGAGGTGAGTTTTATAACCATATTCACATATATTGTTTACTATAAGCTTGATAGTTCATGTTCTAGCCTAAAAATGGTGATTTAAGCCTTAAGAAGCTAAGTTTGATTGAGATCTCAAATTTTTACAGTGTTCCCTATTCTGTTCTAGTTCTAGATGAACCTATAAACAAGCATACGACCTTCCTAAAGTTGAGGATTATCTAGAATAGGTTGATGGCACAACTGATGGGACTAAGAACCTACCAATCGATGGTCAATATTAGGGTTTAAAGCTGATTTCTTCTATGAACACATCACTCGATGATGACACCATGACAACCGATGGAGTAGTTACTATGACAACCGATGGTGGTGACCAAGGGTGTCAACTGATGGTCACCCCTTAGTTCAGGATTGGGCTCAATTAGAAGCTTAATGGCTAACAAATAAGTACCCTATTGATGCTATCAATCAATGGTGACATTAGCTTATTATCGAATGGTGATTAATGAATATAGTGTTGATCTAAAAACCAATGATGACTTAATGGTCACAATCGATGATGGATTAGGTCTCCACAACCAATGGTAAGTTAAGGATGTATTTGTGACATCAATTAAGCCCTCACCCAATAATTTCTTGGGTCAAATGATTCAAGGGTTAGACCTACACTCTAAATGATGGTTTTGAAATATAAACATGATCCAATGGTTAGGTGCTAACACTTCTTCATCTAATAATTTCAAATAATGGACTTGATTTAATTGTTGAGATTGGGTGCTTCAACATTCAATGGCGTGGTTTGAAACCTATAGTATTACATGTGATTTCTAATAATCTGAATTTGATGGTTTCCCTTATGTAATCAATTTAAGATGATTGATGGTTGCGATGATGGTGTGCATAAAATGTATAACCAATTATTGGTTTTAACCCCACAACCTATGGTTCCCCTTCATGTTATTAAATAAGGAATTTCTAGGGTTAAAAGGTGACTCTTTCTAGGTTACAAATCAATGACTTCATAGGTGGCTTATTCAAGGTGTTTACTTATGAAAACAACCAATGGTCTTACCTTTTCCACATCCAATGGTTCTGGGTGATGTTGTGGTATGATGATATGGGTCGAATGATGTTGGAACCAATAGAGGTTTTCCCTTATTAAGGTAGTCTTACCTTTTCCCTCACATGACTAGAATGGATCATAACCATATTGTGATGATATGTAACCCTAATGGGGTATAACTTGTCACACTTAATCCTAATAAACTCATGTGATGATGATTAACTATGATCAGCCTTCCTTAGTGGAATAATAGAACAATGGAGTCTCTCTTATTGTTACAGAACTCTAGTATACTACAACCTAATGGTTATACCTTGAATTATGTGTGGATCCATACTTGAGAATGGTATGGGATGTGATAATTATGTTGTGCCTTATACATCCAAGATTATATGGGGATACTATGGGTTAAGGTTTGTGAATGAATGTTGAACTATAACTTCAATGTAACCTACCTTGCTAAACTTAACACTAATGCAAGTATAGAATGGTGGTTAATAATGTTATCCTTTCTTGAATGATTAATATAATGATGGAACATCCTTCCTAATGATTGATTGGAACTCTAATGTGTTAACTAGTGGTCATCTTAGCTCAATGATCTATGTTCACTTATGCTAAAGTTGTACATTATAAGTGTGATGATGACCAATTATACTTGGATTCCATATATGTTGATATAATAAAGGAGTGCTCTTAAATGCTAAGATAATCATGCAATATCATCATGTGAACATCTTTTAGTTCTTTAATGCCAATTATGTTGAGCACGTGAATCACATGTGTGGTGATGTTTGTTGAGCCTTGAAAAAAGGCATAGAAAGGTAATGACAAACTTGCAAGAAATGATATGATGGTCTTAATGACCGTTGGGCATGATTGAGCTCTAAATGAGGTGTAATCCTCTTATGTTGACAAGGGTTGATACCCTATGATATTGTGATAAGGATTTATATCCTATGATAGTATGATGATAAGTGAAGTCTCATGAATGAAAAGTGAGTAGTACCATGTGATGATGAGATGAGGAACAATAAGTCTCACACATTTTATATCTTCTAAAGTTGTTATATAGTAATGTTTGCTAGAGATGAATTATGGTTTGTATGTCCACTTGTTTGATGAAGCCTTAATTCACCCAATTAGAGATAACTAACCATAATCATGTAGTGCCCTATTCCATAGAACCATCTTCAGTGTCAGAACTTGCTAGATGGTGAAACGAGTATTCCTAAGGGAAACTTGGAGTGCATACATAACATGTTGAGTATGTGGGGTGCTTGTCTTCCTGACACCAAGTGTTTTAGAGGATGGATGCAGTCATATCGAGCACACTTTTTGAGAACGACTGTGGTCAGGTATCAGTGATTATAAAAGTATGTGATTGGAGGACAACTACGGTTGTACCTCAGTGATTTGGGTTTGAATACCCTAGATGCTAGCGTCGTGACCTGTACCAAGGCGGGCTAGTTACATGACTATATGTCACTATTTTGCAGATTGACTATATGTCACTGTGGTGCAGACTCATACTGGATGAGTATGGAGAAGATCTTGGAGTCTGACTCGTCGTAGATCTCATATGTCACTGATTTTGACTTAGCAGTGGTCAGTTGGATTTGAGTGGTACGAGTCAAATCCTCATGTCGTAATAAAAGATGTAATACAACCATGTAGCATATCTGTTAGGGTTACACAATGCCTCACATTGGATGATAACTCTTGTTTGCTTTCCTTACATAGAGAAGATGTATAGTACAATATGAGATGATATATATGCTTATGTTGTAGTTATTTTCATGTTGTAAACATGCTTATGTTGTCAGATATACTCAAAATTGATAGTTAAGATGATGCTGCTAGCTATGTTTAATATTTCTAGCCATGCCTTTATAATTAGAAATGCTTAAACTACTAAACATACTTATGCATTTAGTTGTTCTTATGATGTAGATTGGTTCACTTTATTAAACATGCCAATGTCGATAGCCATGTTATGCTACTAGATATTCATGATGTTAGAGATACTTATGCTACTAGTTTTCTTGTGTTGTTTGCTTCGTATATACATTGATAATCATATTTGTTGCTAAGATTAATTGCTTAATCTGTTTAGCATACTTGAATTGTTCAATCTGCTCAATTGACTATTAAATACTTCAACTGCTCATTATTTACTGTTTAATCTGATGTAATCAATATCTGTTGGAGAGAGTTATATCTCTCGCTGGGACTGGGTCTCACCTCGTGGGTCACCACATCTATTTAGGTGATCGATAGTAGCGGTAGAAGAACCATGACAACAAGGAGAGACTGAGGTGATGAACCCTAAAGATAGTTGTTAATTAGCTAGTATGTCCTAGAGTTGTCCATGTACTCTCAGGTCTGGGTGAAAAGTTTGTATACGGTGTTTTGACTGAATCAAGTTTTCAATAGCATGTTGATGCTTGTATATGTGGAAAATATGGATAGTGTTCCTTTGTAAAGTTTATGTTGTAGATGAGGATACAAAGCATTTGTAAGAGAATTTGAGCATTATATGAAATAAAGCAAGTTTTTGGGCTTTTATGAAAATGTTTCTAAGCAATTGAAAAATTTTGAAATATGTTTTAATTTACCCTATTTTATGGGTTTGTGTTTCATTAATGTGTAATCATTTTTTATGTTTTGAGTAATCTCATTTAGTGTAACGAGTTCTCACATAGAAAATGTCTCCTATGACATTTAGTTTTGAATTTCTCTATCCAAGTGTCAAAAATTTCCAATCCCTAATTTTTCTTAACAATTATAATATGTTTGGTAGAAATCAAATTTTATCTATAAGATGTACCTTATTTAAATGACAAGTACTTCAAATATTACATAAGTCAAATCTTTGATTCTAACCATCATTAACTGTATGCATTTTATAAACAAACTAGGATATATATTACAATATTACCATATAGATGGACAAAGTAATGTCAACACATCCAGTAGGTAGAACTTTCATTTGAAAGCTAAAAAAATATGTTCAACATAATTGAAAATCTAAAAACATGTAATTATGATGGTTAGTTTGAATCATGAACGTCCTATCCAAAACATTCTATAGTTAGTTATTGACACGAAATAGAGGTTTGGAAATTTAAATAACATTAGGTATATGAACCCTTCCCCCTCTCTCTTTCTTTCTCTCTATATATAAGTACATCACCTATTTATTATTCTAAATTATGAATTTTTATAGATATTACACTAAATGCAATATTTTGCAAAAAGAAATCTAGTAAGGGTTTTAGACAAGTAATATGCAAAATTGATCCCATGCATGAAATTAATATGCTCTTTTTCTATCAATATTGTATCTACACGTAAAAAAATATGTACATGTGTACATATCTCACTAAATTTATCAATTTTTATAACTTTATATACATGCAAATATACAGAAGTAAAATGGGGAGGACAGAATAAATAATTCAATATATCCCTCATTAAAAAGGACAAAGGTGGATTACAAAGGTATAAAATAGAATATATCTTATCTAGAACGTACACCTTATATTAACTAATACTTCTGAACCCTAAACAAACATCATACATAAAATATGCTAGTTTTAGAATAATAAGACTTAGTACGCTTGACACCAACCACCTAGTCTCACATATTCTTGTTCCAACCAAATTCAAATATATGTTGTAAAGTACAATTTTCTAAAAAAAAATCTATTCATGTCGTCTCTGTGGCTAGAATATGAGACCCCATGGTAAAAACTTAAGGATCTAACCATAAAGACATCCCATTTGGACTGTGAAGTACAACTTTAGAGTTATCATTTAGTGAGGTGTAGTTGATTTATACCTTAAAATCATCATACTATATGATTTTATAGAAAATAATCTTAAATTTAATGGGAAATATATTCCCTTTTTTGTGGAGCTATACTAAGAATTTATACTAGCTAAAAACTACAATAAGGAAGCAACAAATCACTATCTATTCACAAGCCCAAACAAAAAAGCCCTTACAACAATATCTTGCTACTTTGAGATGAGTTCCAAACAACCCTAACTGTAGATTCAATTGGAGACAAGTTCAAACATAAGCACTATACCTCCCTACCTACATAATTAAACATGTCATTTTTCCTTTCAATATATTCTTGTGGGTCAAGTTAGGCTATGTTTGGTATTGCTGAAATGGTATGGAGGAAAATGATAGGATAATTATTAATCTTGTGTGGTTAGTAAGTTGATGGAGATGGAAGAATCTTTCATCAAAATCCACCAGATAACTACGCCTACTTTTATCCTCATTGCATTGAAAAGGATGGAAAGTGTTGGAGAAAGACTGTCTCCCCCAAAAATGTTTCTTTACTAATACAAAGTATCATGAGCGGATGATTTTGCTTCTTTGCACATAAACAAAGTTCCTCTCAAGATTTATCGACGAAGAACTATAACTTTCTCGTAGGATTTGTTGCCTCAACTTGATATTTCTCTTTCTTACTTCCATCAGTCATGATTTGTCCACTCTCTATTTTATTCCTTTGTTTAGAAAATATGTTTTCAACAAAAAGTATTTTCATCTTCCTAACGAACTCACTCTCAAAAATTATTTCCACTCCTTATAAATTCCCTGCTAAGAATTAATTTCCTACAAATTAAGATCTTATTTCAGCCAAAAATTTAGTTTGTGACCACATAGTTTATTATGCGTTTAATTGTTTCTCGTACACTCTCATCATCACAAACAACATTATACAATTGTTTCTGCATCCTTGTTTTATTTTTTATGTAATTGTAACCAAAATGTGTTTTCAATAGATTCTCTTTCCCTTTTCTCTTCCTACATCTTCTCTACCTTATTAATAGTTTCACAGAACCGATTAGCTGTCCGACTCTGTCCCTTATTAATAGTACTGGTCACGCTACCTTTCCCGACGGTGTCTTGTATACATCTAAAGCTTTGATCTTCTCTTCTTTCCGCCGGGCCTTCGGACATAAACCTGTGCTCACTTCCTCTTTCCGGTAGTGCCCTCTGCTCTCCTCCTCATTTCTTCATCTGCTATGCAACTCCACGCCGGCTTCATGAAGGGCTTCTCATCGGCGGCCAAATCACAGCGGCCACTACGAACTCTTGAAGTAAGGAGTTCTTCGCGGTCCTCTTCAGTCAGCAGTCCGGTGAAGAAAGGAGATCCCATAAGCCTGGACCCGTTTCCCGCCGTAGTGGTGCCTCTACCGCGGAGACCGCTATTCCCGGGATACTGCACATCGGTGTTTCTGAAAAACCAACTCTCCTTGGCGAGAAGTCTGTGTCCCGGAAAGACTATGGCCGTCTTCGTGCTGAAGGACGCCACGGATTACAGAGGTTGCATCCTGCGCCCAGGGCTCCAGGGCAAAGATCTTCTAAAGCGCCTTCACACCGTGGGAACACTAGCGACGTTTGTAGAGCCAATAGACCAGGCCACATCGCGAGTTGGCCTCTTCGGTTCCCATCGCGTGCAGATGACGGACTGTGTCATCAGAGATGACCCCTTGACCGTAGCGATGCAGCCGCTGGAGATGGAGGATGAGGATGACCATCACACGGACGAAGTGGCTAGAGACTACGAAGTCGTCTACGAGCTGTTCGAGAAATTGTCAGGCTGGAGCATCTGGGACCCATCAAATTTCCATACGTCGTATTACTTGCGCACGTTGAACAAGGTTCCGGATGCCATCGCCGACTTTGGTCCGGCTGTAATGCCGGTGCTCGACAGAGGCCTCCACCAGCGTGCGTTGGAGGAGAGGAAGGTATCAAAACGACTGAAGCTCACCATCGAGATCTTGAAGAGAGAGCTGGAGTTGGACAACATGACTAGACGGTGGCATCTGGATGAAGAAGGTTGCACGGTGGAGGAGAAGGAATACTTGGACCGGATGAGGAGCTTTGGTTATGTTGGTTTTGACGGCAGTGATCCGTTACATACAGGGGAGCTACCGATTGCTCCTTCTGTGGGATGGCGAGTCGTTGTTGATGCGTTCCACAAAGTGATGCCTACGAACGCGCTTAAGGAAATTATGCAGAACCTCAGGAACTCACGTCTTGATGAACACTGCTGCGGATATTGATCAGCGAAGCTCATGCTCTAGAATCTCCTAACTGTTGTGTACAATATAATATGACAACAGATACAATACACCATGTCTAGCAACCGGATGTTCTTGTCTGTAAAGGTTATGTCTAACTTAGGTATGCTACTATGCTTCTAACTGCTAGTATCATCTGGCCAAAATACTTAGTTACCTATAGCCAACTTAGTTTCACATATTTTATCAAAACTTTTTAGTATCGATCTTTACTCTTGATACTGTTGCGAAATCTGCTTATTTTTGAAGCAATACGTTTATGTAATGCTATTCTGAAAATTAGTCAAAGAATTGAGATACAAACTTGAAACCTGAGGTATATACATAAGCAATTCACCAGGGAGGTATCTGTTGTTAGTCACCATTAAAAGGTATTACGATTATGTAGGTCGTGCCAAGTAATTTGAAAGTAAATTTGATTTGTGTAATATCAATTACAAAGAGATAGATGGAAGATGAATAATAAGCTGTGCCACCGGTTCTTTTTATATATCAATCCTACCCAACACTATATCCACAGATTTTGGGGTTGTGACATTACTATGTATAATTTTTTGAACCATCTTGAGAAGGTCTACAGCCTGACCTCAGGTTCCAAGAACCCAAAAGTGAACTGAGTGTGGATTCCTGAAAAACTAAGACAATAAGAACATAATTGCTTATTGTGAACAGAGAGCTTAATATGTATACATTTAGGATTAGAAATAATTGTTCAAATTCAATTCGGATTCGAGTCCGAAAATTTGAAATTAATATGGCATCCGCATAATCTGAATTGGATTTAGGATATCAAATTTCATATTCAAAAATTTCGGATAGTATTTCGGATATAGCTATATCCACTCCGAAAAAATCTGAAATCTGACAAATATATACATATATTATCTATATATTGAAATATAAAAATATACATATGTTATCATATATATTCATAGTGATATCAATGTTTTCTATGTATGATGTATTAATAACAATATATTTATACTTTTTGGTTCGGATCGGATATTTATCCGAATTCGAATATTATTTATCGGATCGGATTCAGATATTATCACATGATATCCGTCGGATATCGGATCGGATATCGGATCAGATTTTTTTCTTTTCGGATTCGGATATCGGATATAATAGTGTCCGCTCCGTATTCGATCTGTTTATATGTCTAGTTAGACTTCAACTGTGGAATTAATAAATAGTGATATACACAACTCAATGTTCAACTTAATAATATTTTTATATGATTTTCTTAGGTAAGAAATTTACTCCGGATTAAAGATGCGCTCTCTCCTCTTTATCTCTTTTTGGTTATTGTCCAATTGAGTGTTCCATAATTTATGAGAATCGACACCTCTTCACTTCAACTACTTCAAAATGTTTCTAGTTTATGTAGCCGGATGGATCATTTTAGGGATGATCCTCACTTTTATCGTCCATATATGCTAGTAATAACCTTATGCAGAATTTCTAAATTCACCACTGTAATCACTTCAAATATTCACAGATATAAACCTTTTATGTTCTCTGCTTCCTTGCTAAATATTGGAATTTCCGGGTGTTTAATCTTGCAATATAGATATTAAACAATTCTAAGATCTCAATATCAATATCAATATGAACTTTTCCCACAAAAAATCAATATAAACTACATATAACGTCAATACTCCAATACTTGTGAAGAGTAAAAGAGACTTGGTTGTCGTCCTACCATTTTATCGTTGAAAGAGATTTTAGCGTGTTTCTATTTTGAAAATTCACAAATAGAACTCGTCAAACTTGAGTTTAAAGAAAAAAATGGTTGTGAGCCAAGCACTTCTTGAAGATGTGCGTGCTTACACGTTCTACCCTACGAAACGTTAGATGGTACCCTACAGTTTTTTTATACAGTTAACGTCTATATTTAGCATATAGTTTTCAAGGAGATGCCATAAATATCTATGATCTTATACCTTCGATATAAAAGGCAAGTATATCAGGAACTACATAAAAAGTACTACTTGTTGAATAATATATACCTTATACACGTAAACAAATCATATCTCATTATGAACCAACTTATTTATGTAATCTATCAATAAAAAGATGTTCTTTATAAATATAGAAGAGTTAGAACAAAGATGCATACAACATTTTCTCAAGAAGTAATAACTCTCCCTTTTTTGTACATGAACTATGTATGGGTTCAACTCTAGTTATCACGTGCCTTATCTCATGTGACATATATCATGCTTGTTTGCTTCATGCTAATATTATTACAAGTTATGAGTAGAGAACCTATGTGTTAGAAGAAGAAAAAATCTGACCTTGAAAGTGTCAGCTCGATTGACCAACATTGTTTTGTATATCGACCGACCTCCATCATTGTTAGCTTGATTGACCTCAATTCAGCTAGAATCGACCTCTGCTCCACCATCCAGTCACTGTTGTGTTGTTGTGCTCCACTTAAGATATCCCTAAATAAGAACACAAGCATCTCTCCATCATGGATGCTCATCTGTTTGCTTTTGTGGCCATATTTTTTAATATGTATATAGTTTATTTTATTATTGCCATGGGGAGTGAGTAGTTCCCTAACTAGGGTACGAGGAGTAGTCCCGCTAACTATTTTTATTCTGTATTTGCATCCTAAACCCATGCGAAATCTATTACATTTTGAATCGAACTTTTATTGCTTATTGTTGTGTTTGGCTGACATATATGCATGTTTATCTGGCTAGGGTATAGAAAACTTTGAACTAAATATTTAGGATATCAATTAGAGTATGATTTAACCCTTGATGAGAATTCTGGACATATTCCCAAGGCGGTAGATACATGATCTCGACCATCTTAGAGTAATATATGTCTGATTGTCATCTCAATTTTGAAACGATGTATTTATCTGGCTTCAATGTAATATGTTCATAGGTATTGTGATGTAGTAAGAGAGCGAACAATCTGTAGTTGTGGTGGAACCCATTCACCTCAGTATTTTCTAAATGCAATGCATGTATGCAATGATATGATTCTAAAATTAAAGTACAGAAATTAAAGATAGAAGGGTGTGAGTGAAGTAAAGTACATATCACCCACCCTCCACCCTGAACTTACATATTTGCTCGTCCCCGAGCAAACACTAAATTCAAAATGGAGGGGAAGAAATCCGTGAATATCATCTAGGCGGTCCTGGAAGCTCAAAGAAGGTCCAGCTGAACAGGATGTTGACAAGGGCGGGAACGTTAAGAGAAGGAGCATCATGAAGCACCCAATGATTAGGCGATCTTGATAATCATAGTCTTAATCACATTTTATTATTTGCAACCTTAGCTTAATAAACCAACTCAAACTTTTGTGATTAATACTAGTTCTTATGTGGTTATTGAGATTATATAATTCTTAAAAATGTTATGATTTGGGTACGGTTCTAATACTATATTACAATAAGATATGTCCTCTTGTAAGTGAGATTGTCGTACACTTAATTCTGGTAAACCATACAAATATTATCCCTAGGGAATTTATTGTGCGATAATCACCACATCAACTACAAAGACATATGTGATTGAATTTCCTGTGCACATAGGATTGGTAGATTAAACTTGCATATTTTGATTTAGAAGTTGTATATCTATATGATTAAGAGTATAATTTAAGAGAAATGTTTGATGGTTCAGTTAGAGAAAATGAATAAGATATATCAATGATTATTAAATATATTTTTAGTGTAGTTTAAGATAAATGCAATACATGCTACGAATTTTTTACAAGGATGCATATGTTGTTATTTCAGTGCATTCTCGTATCCATCATGTCTCTTCATAATGAGTAGAAATACATTAAGATATATTATATATAAGGAATATACCTCTATCCAGATATCTATACTATATAGGAAAGCCCGTTCGGGATTTTCTCTGCAATTTTTCATGTTCATTTTTTAGAATTACGAAGTAGTCCTTAGCTCTTGCTGGTTCATAGTCTACCGCTATAGGGGGTTATTTGCAATAATTACAGCTTCAATTAGAAAAGCCTTCGACAGACTGTTGACTCTTGGATGTTCTAACTCTGTTTTTTGTCCACTCGCGGCTGGGGTGTTCATTGCAAGGGTTCTTTCTAGGATTCCTAAGCGGAAGAAAGTGGAGATGCTCAACTACCCAGTTGGTAGTGTGGAAAAGGCGATGAAAGCGTCACGTATCGTTGCTCGCACTTTGTCGATCTCTCTTCTTGTCTTCTCTTCTCTTATTGATTAATCCAATTGACGAAAAGGGATGGGGAGCGTACTAGATCATGGGCGTGCATTTTCGTGGTAGGTGTTTATTGCAATCTTCACATAATTGTAAGAGGGGTCACGGTAGAGTCGGCATTTTGACTCATATCCACTGTTTCTCATCCTTTCTTGGTTCTCCGCTCGGTGCTAGCATTTTGGCGAACAACAAAATCCCAGGTCAACGGTCCGTTTGGGGCTCTACGAAGATGCAAAATCAGAGTACATAAATCCTTGGTAAGAGTACGCGTTTGATAGTGATAGCGGAAACTGGTCTCATGTGTGGTAGCCATGACCAGGTATTTTCATTTTCCTCTTTTCTCTCTTATCATCTGTTTTGTGCCTCATGCCCTCAATCTTTCATTGTTCTTTTCTTGTGCCAGCTTCTGGACTGGGTAGGATCCGGGTGATGAGTTACAGTGTGAAAAGTGAAGGAGTAGCAACGGCGTCCATAACCTGCACGTGAATTTCTTTTTGTTCCAAAACTGTCATTGATTATCTTCGCTTCGATCATGTCGATTAGTTTCTCATCTCTACCAATTTCTGCATTTCACACCATTTCTTACTTCGTTCCCTTTCCCTGATAACTTTATCTGGCTTTGCCCACTTCTCACTTTCACAGAGATAGACCGAGCTCAGAAGAGTAGTGAATAACCATGACAAGCCGAAGCTGCAAAGGCGGCGGTGGTGACTCCTTGTCGTCATGTTTCTCTCTCAAATGGCCGTCTGTTAGCATCTCAATGCTATCGGCGCCGGGAAAAATTGCAAGCCGCCGACTGATGTCGGCACCCCTATCAATTTCTAGCTCTAGGTGAGAATTGTAACCCAAAATCAATTTTATGCATCCACAATTTAGTTTGTTGGGTCCTTTGTTCTGGTTAATGTCGGTCGGCCTGGCCAGTCTAGCTTCATTAATTTTTTGAGCAACTCTCTCTACCTTATATGGCCTTCCATTCATTACTCTCCCTACCTTTACCAATCTTCTTTGTTGGGAACCGACTTACTAGGAATCGTATGTAAAGGCTCAGACTGACGACACCGTGGGAGCAGAGTTCATTCTCGCGGCATAGGTTGTTGTCGGAGAAGCCCATCAGTTCATAGCTTCTTACTTTTCTCTTTTCGTCATGGTATTCACGAACTTATTGTGGTCTCTACACCCATCGTTTTTGTCTCGTCATTGTCAAAAAAATAATTCGTGAAAGCTAAAGAGTTGATTTCATTCAATTTGGTCTCAATTGATGGAGAAAGTGGATGATGTTTTACGCTTGGTCATCGTTTAAGCTGCCAAAAATGACAGTTTCAAGGGGGAAAGAGAGGAATGCTTGTGGCATTGGTCGAAAAATTAAAAACAAAGTAAAAAACAGAGAAGATGGCTTAAATTTAAAAAGTAAGAACAAAGTAAAAAAACTGAAGCTAAGAACAAGTATGCATCTGCTTTTTTTCTCACATACATTAATTTCTCATCATTTAGTTTTTATTTATGTATTTATGTTTAGTCAAGTAAAGCATGTTTCAAAAGAGGAAATAAAGGAGTTTAATGCCAATATACAGATTTTCTGGTGTTTATAAGAATACCATCAAATTATGAGACTAATATAAGAGTTTACTTGATAAATTCTGAGGTAAGATGCTTAGTTATTATATTGTTTAATACTCTATTAATATACATCCCCCTAGAAACGTCAGTGAATTGACATGAATTTTTCCATTTAGTGGTATGCAAGGATTGTTCTCCCACATAGATTAAATCTATCCATTTCTTAAATTATCAAGATAGATAATTTTATTGACTGTTACATCCAGTAATTAGGTGATCACAAATATCATTGCCACATTTATAATCTATCGATGCCCTATATTGATACTTAATATGATATCCACATATCCGTTGTAGGAATAAATGTTTAACTGATTACTTTCCCTATAAGTGGTCAGAAGAAGCTAGCATCCATAACTTCATGGTAATACAAAGAAAATAACATGTCAGCAAAGTCAAACAAAGTTGAAGTATTTATCCATAACTATCTTTTTCACAATTCTTTATCTGATAAAATGCAACTCTATTGTCAGTTTAAAAACTTCATGCTGCTATTTCTCCATGACTCTCAGGCCAGCCTTGAGCTAATTTGGCTAACTGACTTACTCGGATGCTACAGTTGGAATTCTCCTGATCATCACACATCTTGTGATTGTTTCTCCATGGCGATCAGGTCGGCACATATGATGTAATTTTTTTATCAACTTCTGTGTTTTATCATCACCTGTATAATTCACTTCCAATTTGCTAATCAAATGGATAAGAGAATCCGCTAACCCTTCTAGAGACCGACAGTCTCTGGTAGGATTCCGTTTTTGTCAGATGGTGGCATCAATTTCAAGTTAATTAATCTGATTCTTGATGCGAAGACACGGTCTGGTGTCTTTGATGTCATTTCTTTTTTATTTAAACTACCATGTATACTATGTTACCTTTCTGCTTCAAGGCGATTCTTAATTAATTTATTTCTAGCAAGACTAAAGAATGAATGTCTCATCAAACTATGTAATCGAATTCCTAAAGGTCTACCATTGTGTGATCCCACAAGGACGATTGTCGGATCTATACTTCCTCTTCTTTTTTTGCATGGGAGGTAAGTCACAAAAAGTTTTAATTGATATTTTATGGTCTTCAGGGGCGCTTCTGACCTCCAATAAGTCTCACACTATACTCTTGATTTCCATTACCAACTTTAATATTTTTCTCTTTGATTGTATTGTGAAGGCAAATCGACCTTTATGACCCTAAAGAGCTTCTTTGAATCACTATCATATGTTTTAAACTTTATAGACACCCTCTATCATAGATTTAAAGTTTTATTTATTCTTTGATGCCTATTTTTCATTACTGAGACCTATGGTTTTTAAAACCCGCCTCGAGGCTCAAGAGGTCTCGAAGCGGTCTCTGGTACGCCTTGAGGATTAAGTCTCAGTCTGCCACTGAGAGGTGTGCGCCTCAGTTTGTGTGAGGGGTATCGAGGCACCGAGGAGCCTCAGACTGTGTGTCTAAAAGAAGACTATTATCCTATTTTGGGCTTAATAGGGGCAAAATTAACCCAAAATTGTATGTATATAGAAATTATGTATGTGCATATCTATGTATGTACATGTTTGTTTATCGTTATATGCCTATAAAGAAGGTGAGGGAGACAAGGGGATCACAACCAGTTACCTCAGGGGGATACATATTCTAATAACTGATTATATTTAGTAGTGTGGAGGAAAAGAACAAAGTGCAAGATAGTGTTGCCAACCCATTAAAATTTAGGGTCATATGTAAATCAATCCAGATGATATTTATCCATAAAATATGATATAATTGTTGTCACGTATGTTACTTATGTCAGTATAGAACAAAGATCAAACGAAGATGCTTATTAGGAGTTTTTTTTTAATAATAAACCAAAAAAATCACCATCCATACAAAATTAGATTCGCATACTCAAGTATGAAAATTCTCTAAGGGGTTGTTTCCCTCACCCTAATTTTGGGAAATTAGTTCATGATAATATCTCATTATGTATTGTTATAATATTCTTTTCCTAATACTTTTGTTTGTTCCATCGGTTTCAGAAGTTTGAAACCTACACGGCCACCCTTCACTTGAGCTCTGTGCATACAATGTTAAGCTTGACTTTGCTTATTGCTGGTTTAGTGCTCATAGGTGTAGTGGTTGTTGTATTTGCTAGGTTCCTATACATTCCATCTTTGTAACTGTTACTAAATTCAGTTATTTATGTTTGCATGTGGTGTGCACTTTAAAACATTCATTTTAGTTGGGTTTCTCAAGTTTGTGCAAACTCTCAACTTATAGAGTCGGCTCACTCATAAGTAGACATGATGTTGCGCTAGCATGTATACTTAATATCCTACGTTGATATTCTATATTATGGTGGGATTGTTTTTATTGGTAATGTCATTTGTTCTCAAAATTGTTATTCCGTTTGGATTGAAGGTCTCAACATAGCTTACACTTACTACCAATTGGGTTCTCTGCCAAGTTTCTTGCTTCATCTGCAATTTATGTTCTATATTTCTACTTCCAACTAATAAGCAGAAAAGAAATCTGTTTCTAATAGAGGTGGTTATGTATGCCCTCCAACAAAACTACATGAGGTAAATATTCTAAATAATGTATGATCGGTCTTATTTATTTATTGATTGTGTATTTTCCTGTGGTTTTGTTCACTATTTTCTTAAATTGATAGTGTGTGCAGATGGGATAGTGAAAGTTAAAGCTTTTTGTGAATTTTCCAGTGGTTCAGTTCACTATTTTCTGAAATTGATAGTGTGCAGATGGGATGTACATTGCTAGTATCTTGGGAGTACCTGATCACTGTAGTACTCGAGCAGGCTGGGAATGCCAGCAGGACATGAATGTGAAGCATATAACTTCCAAAGCATATGCAGTTGGAAATTTATTGGGATGAGGAACACAATACTCCAATCAAGGGAGACCATTGCTAAGGGACACCTGGTGGTGTTTATCTTGGGTCTGTTTGTTGTTGTGTAAAGTGGCTTATAGGAAAAAGATCATTTGCTACCACACAAAGGCATTCCAGTAGTTGAGTTAAATGGATCCAGAGAAAAG
Organism: Alisma plantago-aquatica; assembly: GCA_963693085.1. NCBI lineage: Eukaryota > Viridiplantae > Streptophyta > Magnoliopsida > Alismatales > Alismataceae > Alisma > Alisma plantago-aquatica. Next base: position 918,928,699 of record OY856412.1, on the reverse strand, counting down.
TAGCCCAACATCTCCTTGGGGTTTCTTCTGTAAATGGGAGACGTGGTCAATGTACTTTACAAATCAAGAGAAGCATGTATATCCTATATTTGTTATTTTCTTTATGAACGCAACCTGCTAGCTGAAAAATCAGTCTGTCTCATGTTTGAGGTTTATTACATTTTTATGGAGTCTAATATTAAGTATGTGCATCACACGGGTTTTATCTAGTTCTAACTATAACCAAATGCCTTCTATTAAAGAATATTTTTTTATCGTAAAGGTCGTTGAGTATATAATAGATAGGTTCTCCAGCATGTTGTGACCACATGTGGAGAAATAGAGTACAAATATAACAGAAATCTATGGACACCAGCATTGTTGAGAGCTAAGCAATGTGATAATGGGGGGTGGGGGCACCCCTAAAACAAGCCCCTACAAGATGAGCGTAAAAGCTAATGAAATTGTGTCTATGGTAGCATATGCGGGTAATGAAGACAGTCAGCCAATAAAGGCACTCCGTCGTCATTCGAAGCCGGCATCGTCACGCTCAATCTCCTCCAAGGTGTATGTGTGGACTGGGGTCTGGAAGCTCATTTCTTTCGTTAAGGGAGATGGGTCGGAGCCATTGTTTCTATCGACGTCACCTGGCCAGAGCAAACATGAAGTAAAGTAGCTTGTATTTTAGTTTTAACTATGTCATTCGGATGAGGAGAATGGTATCTATGATGGTTTCTCTCGTTCCAGATGTACCAAGCTATGATGATGGTGGTAGAAGTGTGGTTAATTTTAAATCTGGATGATGTGGTTTTAGCAAAACATGTGGTGATGATCTCTCAGAATGTGGGCTGGGTGAGGTGTGTGGGATTAAGAAAATTATGCATGATGTTTCGAGTGTAGGGACAGAGGAAGAATATGTGGTGGATGTCCTCACAGTCCATGTAGAAAAGATGACATCTGGATGGTCCAAGAATACCCCGATTGTGAAGGTTTTGATTGGTGAGAAGCTTGTTGTTCCATAGCAAACATCCGAAAAGTTTGAATTTGAGGGGGATGTTTGTGTGCCAAATGTGTGCGATGGGATTGGTGTAGCCTCTATAGGAGAAGAATCAGTATGCTTTTTTGGTGGAGTATCTAGGGCCCCAGATCCAATGCACTTGAGAATGTATATCATGTTCTAAGATTCGAATTACATTTGAGGTGGGGATGATGGGGAATTGGTGTGTCAGGGTATGTTTGAGGATGTTGTGTCTGCGGCTGCTGCTGAGTGCAAAGGCTTTCTGAATGTTGATATTCTGAAGAGAGTGTGGGATGTCATGTGAGATGGAGAAGTTGGTGATGTGTTGATTTTGGTACCATGAATCAGACCAAAAAAGAACGTTGAGATGATTGTGTGGCGGCGTGTGTATTGTTGCTTGGATGAGGTAGAGAATTTCGTTAAGGTGTTTCCATAGGGGGAGGTCGATTTCCTCTTGACAGGGTGCCATGGAGGGTGTTGAGGGTAGTATTTTTGCATGACATGGTCAGACCAGGCGGAGTTCCTTTGTTGGCAAAGTTGTACAATGATCTTGAGGAGAAGGCAGACATTGTGTAATCTGATGTCAATGATGTCCCAACCCCCTAGTCAATGGGGGATGTGATGGATCTCCAGTTGGTCAGGTGGATGTGTTTACCCCTGTGATCCCATAGGAACTTTCTGCGGATCTTGTCAATGCGGGTAGCAATTTTGGTGGGTAGGGGGATACAGGTCATGTAGTAGGTGAGAGTGGGTGTGAGGGAGTTGTTGAGAAGGGTGAGCCGACCTACCAGACTCAAGAAGTTTGATTTCCACTCAGAGAGTCTGGACTCAAGGCGATTAACGGAAGGGTACCAAGCAGAAGAAGGGATACGATTTGGGGAGATGGGAAGTCCAAGGTATGCGAATGGGAAATGTTCCTTTTTGCAATTGATAAGATTTTTGTATTTATCCATATCACCGTTGGATATATGGACATCGATGATGGTGGAATTTTGTAGGTTAATCTTCAGTCCAATGAGGTATGAGAAAATACTGAGAAGTCTGATAGTGTTGATGATGTTTTGGTCAGAGGGGGTGATAAAAGTCATGGTATCATCAACATATTGGGTGATATTGAAGCTGCAAAAGTCAGGGGTGTGGATCAGGTGGTTATCAACCATGATGGTCATCATCCTGGTGAGAATAGATGTACAAAGGATGAAGCGGTATGGTGAGAGAGGATCCCCTTGTCTGAGCCCATTCGTGCTGCCGAAATAGCCCTGAGGGGAGCCGTTGATGAGGGTGGAGAACTTGCATGTAGAGATGCAAGACATGATCCAATCATTCCATCTCTGTGGGAAGTTGTGATTTTTGAGGCAATATGTGATGCTATCTCAATTGACATTGTCGAAGACTTTGGTGAAATCCAATTTGAGGGCTAGGGTGGGGTGTGGGATATATGGCAGGAGTGTAGCATTTCACTAACAACAATGTAAGCATCTTGGATGGTACGTTTTGGCAGGAAGGCTCATTGGTAGGGTGTGATGATGTGCTGGAAGGCTCTTGGAGGTACCTCGACCACAGACCACGACCCACGGTCATCGTCGTGACCCTGGTGACTGAAGCCACGATCCAGTTAAAAATTGCGACTACTTCACCTATAAATACCCGCCCCTCCCCACCTAAAGAGGGGTTCATATCTGGGGAGTTTTTCCACCTTGTGGTTCTGACTTGGTGAGGTTCCCAGAGCCTCGTGGGAGAGTCTGGAGGTCTGAGAAGGCCGAAGTGCTCGTTCTATTCCCGTCTCTTTAGCGTGCTTCCATTCCCCGCCATCTTCCACCTCTAGTCTTAGATCTCCAAAGGTGGAAGCTGAGGAGAGAGAAGACTGAGGATCCATCTTCTTTGAGAGAAGGAGAATGTCCACACCATCATCTTCCACCCCCTCCACCAACCAAGTTGTTGTTTGGTGCGGATCTAGAGAGTAAGGAGGCCAAGGAGCCCAAAAGATCAAGGAGGATGACCCAAAAGACGAGATCCGGCCTATACGGAGGCTAGGGAGCGAGAGACACCTCTCCTCTATGTGATAAATCTCTTCTTCTTCTCCTTTCTTCTACTGTTCTCCTTTGTTTCTATACAAATGATGTTCTTTCATCTTTCTTCGGTGTCAACTATGCTTGTCCATGGCTAGTTGAGCTCCTTCTTGGCTATGTAGCCCGTTATGGGCATGTTTATGTACTTTTGCCTTAAGCAAGTAGATTTAATCCAGATCTAGCATGTTTTCTATTCTATCTTCTCTTTGGGGCTATGATTGCTAGTTTAGTTGATCTCTTTCTTCCTTGAACTGCTATTTCTGCCTATATCGAGAGATTCGTTATAGAATTAGACAAGAGAAGATAGTTTGAATTGAAATCTGAAAGGATGACAGTTCAAGGTCGTTTGTCCCTGACATCCCAAAATATTCTAGACCTGAGAGGGTATCTAGAATATTCTAGGAGGTTGGTTTGTCATCCTTGAGAGAGGTTTCATACCATAGATGGGTTTTATTCACACTGTGTGAGAGTGAGTGGGATGACCCCACGAGAACATATACCACAGTGTGTGCTATGTTTGAATGTAGGTTGCTTGTTGAGGTGTTCGAGGGTTGTCTATGCTCGAGAATGGGTGCATAGACTACCCAGCTTGTGGTTGCATAGCCAGAAACTTCTTCTCTTTGGTTTAGTAGAATCTTGCGGACTCTATTTTGTTTTCTTTTCTTTATTTTATTTTAATTCATGACAACCTGTTAGATTAGTTCTAGCTCCATACTTTTATCGACTATTGTATTGGCTTATCTGACTTAAGAAAAAAATCTCAAGCGTTCCAAACATCACCATGTTCCTGTGTTTGACCCTGTATATCTACTTCGACCCTATAATAAAGTTGTGGGGGTCCTTGAAGGTTTCGGATTATAAATTTAAAATTTTGACTCCTTCTGAGTCTACCTCCCTTTTTGGACGCGCGATTCGGGCTGATCACTCACCTATACTATAATACTATCATGTGTGCTTGTGGGTGACATATTCTAATCTATGTGGATATGTTAGTATAGGGCCCATTATAAATTTGAAGGATCCCAAGTGTGCCTCTTCTCTAGTGGCTTGAGGTGTGCACATCTAGTCATAACTCAATTGATTTAGGTGTGTATTCCCAAGGTACATGGGAGGCACATCAGTGAACAAGAGAGGATGAATGATATTACAACTCTTCAAAATATTACAATTCAAGCTTTTTATGAACAAGTGATGATCCGCTCTTCACTAGGAATAGGCAAGGCTATATTTGGTGGAGTAGGACACTAGTATTGAGCTATGGTTTAGATTTAAAGATAGAAATGTAGAATTCTAAGCTTGGAGATGGATAGCATGTAAAATATTGCTCAAGTGTATGTTCTAACTGTTCATAGGCATTCCTATATATAGGAAAAACTTAGGAATGGTCAATATAGATGTTGGGAGTGTTTTAAGCAATATAAAAGCTAAACTAGCCATTAGAAATCAAAAGATGAGTTTACAACAGCTAGAAAAATAAATGCAGCTTTTGACTACAGACATATATCGGTCGAAGAAGAGTTTGACCAAAATATTCCATGTAAAACATTATTATATTTTTATAAAGCATATCAAATGATTTTTCTGATGACATATAACTATCTTAAAGGCTTAGTATAAGTATAGGAATAGTTCTAGGATAGTATTGGGTCAATCATCACTTATTCTTACATAATTCCTAGCAAGTTGTACAAAATTTCACTTGTACAAAGCATATACATATCACAACTTGGCCTACAAGCATCCAAACACACATATATATTAGCATGTTCTTTATTGTTGGATCTTATCTAAGTTCTTCGATTATCTAAAACACTAAATGCACATATTAGTGACATAAATGGGAATTATTTTTATCATCGAAATATGAGTGTGGAATATTCAAAAAGCCAAAAAATATCCCCTTTTTGATGATGACAAATATTTCCATAAGATAATTTGAAATTTTGACAATATAGAGTATCATACCTTTAAATTGCTACAGATAGACAAAGTTAAATTTACTTCATGGAATTTTCTCCCTCTTTGTTGAAGTAAAAAAAAGGATTATATTTACCAATGTCCCCCCTCAAGGAGACACTCCCCCTCAACAAGATACTCATTTTGTAGAGGGAATATATATACCCAATTAAAAATAAGTATTTACCAATTTTAATCAAAAAATGATATGAATACACCAATTGAAAAAGGTACATTGTATAGACAAAAAGCCATATTTGATCACGGAACAAAATAGTGTCTAATTACCAATGAGAGGAATGTCAAGTCTGTCATGATAAATAGATCTCATTCAGAACAATACATGTAAGAAATATACTCTGAGCCAATGACAAGGAATGTAAAGTCCACCATTGATATAGAAATGCCATGAAAATGCCAAATTTCTAAAGAATATCTCAATATCAATATAAGGAATGTGAAGTCCTCCACAATACAGAGATTGCCATAAAAACCAAAAAGAGTATGATAAAGAATATCTAGACCAAATTTAAGGGATGGTAATCCCATAATCAATATAGAGAATCCATTAAGAACATAATCTAACAAAGATGACAACATAATTCACATGATATGCTTTTAATTGTTTAATGCTTAGTGTTTTTGTAGTTTGTCCTTCTCCTAAATAAATGTACTTACTAAATCTAATATTTTCCTTGCATGTTCTACAACACAAATATATTTGTGTCCATTAAATTATATTCCTTTCAAGGTGGTCATGGTCATTAAAAGAAATACATCAAAAAATTACATTGTTTGGAAAGCATGGAAACTCATAAATTTATCTGACTGCAATGAAAACTACAACATGTTTAGTTGGAATGTGAACATAACACATGGAAAAAGATTAACAGTATGAATATTGTTAATAAATTCCAACAATGCATCCAATACCTATCAAAACTATTTTGACCAAATAAAACCAATAGCCAACAATTTGAAAAGCATCCAAAGTCATTAATATATTTCTAAATTAAATAATTGACCGCAATGGAATGTTGCAAATTTTGATCTAGCTCTTTTGACTAAATTTATGAGTGGCCATAGAAAGAATGGACGATGAGTGAAATGTATAGAAATAAAATAATATTTGAAAAATTCCATAGAGCATTTAAACCTTATCATATGCACTCTTTATAAAGAATCTCATCTCATTAAGGATGGTCAAAGGTTGTTGGCTGACCACAGTTAAAAATAGTAAAGAACTCTATTATGGTGGTTGATCAGAGCAAATAGAAAGGAATATAAAATGATTTACCAATTTTTAAACCACTGTGGTGACAAGCAAAGTCTATTGAGACTTGGGCATCTTTGCATAATTATTACTTATACTCCATACATCCCATCTATAGCACAACAATATACATGTAAAGAAATTTATATTGTAACAGGCCAATTGAATTCTATCAAGGAATTTTATGCTAATCAGGATCCAAGCCAATGAAGTTCTAATTTTATCATTTTTGACTGAGTATCTTTGACTGAGCTACTTTGACTGAGCGAATGAGAAAATATCACATTTGCAATATATAGAATAAATCATTTTAGATATGAAAGACCAAAAAACATGTAGAACTAACAACAAAATAGCCAAATTCAAGCTTATAGTCAATATTTTGGTCAAATTTTATTTTGGGTGATCCCCCCTCGATGGAATGGTACTTTGACTGAGAGTTAGTCTCTCAACAATTTTATACATTGTCAACCAATTTAAAGAAAATAGATAGAACACAATATTCATCATTTAGCTCATTTATTTATTAACAATAGCAACCAATTTTTTATATATTCAACTTTATCTAATTTAATTTCAATAACTTTATTTTAAGAAAAAGTTGAAGAAGATACATTATTGTCATCACTTTGTTCATCATTTTCTGTGATTATGCGTTTAGCTACATGATGACAATTTTCTTCTATCTCACATTCTTCAATATTCTTTCCACAAGATTTTATGGTATTTATAGTAGAGGCGGATCTAGAATTTATTAAAAAAATAATTGCATGTTTATTCATGTGAAAGAATTATAGTTTACGAGTAAGCATATTAATTTTAGAATCATTAATTTGTTCAGTTCCTTCATGAATGATAGATAATTTCCTCGAGATATCATAAGTAGTTTCACAAGAGGAAATATGATTAAATTCATCAATAGAAAAAAGGGAATAAAGCAAGTCTACGGTTCTAGCATTAAGAGTATCGTTTCTTACCATTGTCATGTCCCATTCCTCTAAATCCATTGTTGGAGGTACATATGGGTGGATGACCATATTCCTAAGGTCAAGGCTAAAACCTTGAATCAATAATTGTATATCCCGCTTCCAATGAGTGTAGTTGGATGCTTCAAACATAGTTGACTAGTTTCCATGTGATCCTTTAAGGTTGAGTGGGCCTAAGAGGTTTCCCTCCATCTTAATAACTTATCAAACCTCGTTGAAGCCAGCCTTTGATTCCAACTGAGAGATCTAGAGTGGGGTGAATAGGGCTAATTTCAAACTCATACAATTTAAAACACAAAGAGGGATAGATTGCAACTTGCTTAAGAATATATGACAATGTAAATATAAAATAAGTTCTAGATAAAATGGAAGCAACCACAAGACACAACGATTGTAGACCAGGACAACCCTCCTTTTCTAGATCAAGGAAAGCTTGCACGATGAAGTAGATCACAACCAACCTCCTACCTCGGACACAACCTTATCATAAGAAGTAGCTCAAAAAAGCTTTCCCACAACCTTCTCACAATAAGTAGTTGGAAGCACCAAGAACCAACAAGGTGAACAAGAGAGGGAGAAGGATATTACAACTCTTCAAAAGATTATAATTCAAGATCTATATAAACAAGTGATGATCAACTCTCCACTGGGAATAGGGAAGACTTTATTTAGTAGAATAGGACACTAGTATTGAACTATGACTGACATCTGAAGATAGCAATGTAGAATTCTAAATTTGGATATGGATAACATGTAAATGATTTCTCAAGTGTAGCTTCTAAGTTTCTATACACTCCCATATATAGAAAATACTTATTAATGGTCAATATAGTTGTTGGGAGTGTTTTGACTAAGATAAATGCTAAACTATCTATTAGAAATAAAAATACAAGTTGACAACAACTATAAAATAAATGTAGATTCTGACTATGCACAGATCTCGGTCAAAGAAGAGTTCGACCGGAATATTCTATGTAAAAATACTATTAGATTTTTGAAAAATACGACAAATGATTTTTCTAATGACACCTAACTATCATAAAAGCTTGATATAAGTGTAGAAAAAGGTTTAAGATAGAATTGGGCTAATCATCACTTGTTCTTACATAATTTCTAGAAAGATATACAAAATGCACTTGCACAAAGCATATACATGGCACAACTTGACCTACAAGCATCGAAACAAATATATAATAGCATATTCTATATTTTTGGATCTTGTCTAAGTTCCTTGATCATCTAAAATACTAAATACATACTTAGAAAATATTTACATCATCAAAATATGAGTGTGGCATATCCAAAAAGCCAACACCTAGTACTACACCAAGCTGAGCACACTTAACTATGGAGTTCTTAGTGATGGACTCCCTAAAAAGGAGGTGCAGCTTGGTGATATGGGTAGTCTAAAAATTCATTTTATGATCATTTTATCCTTGGTCTTAAATCTTGGGATGTTATAATCTTTCCCACTTAAACTCTTGACATCCTCGTCAAGGCTCAACTATAAGGCCCCATAATAGTCCCCATTTTGGTGTAGACCTATGTGCACCTAGCTCTAATCATGGATATCAACACACGGGTGGCTACACCATCATAGATATCCCTTTCCAACATGCCTGAACCGCATGACTCAAGACTGACTTGCTACATGTCCATGTGGGCTCCACCTACTGAAGGGGTTTTGACTCTAATATCATTTGCAATGCTTGGGTCCACTATCCATAGCTTAAGTAGAGCTTCAGGAATGACGATTGACTCCACAAACCACCACTAGCCTCGACTACATGTAGAGATATAAATGGATATGGGTATGACCGCATACCCTCAAACCCATACCCACTGAACCTATCATGGGTATAAATCTTTATATCAATGTAACTGTTTACCCTTATACCCACATACCCACCTCTTACATAATAAGGTTAGGGTTATCTATATACCCATATACCAATTTACTTATATTTTTATGTGCATAATTTACATTAAATTGTAATGATGCATATTGTAGGACTCAAATCTAGCAAATATATGCACCTTAAAATAGTAAACATTTATATTAGAATGTAGTGCTCCATATTGTAGCAATCACAACTTGTAAATACAAGTACCTTGTAGTAGTATAATGAGAAAATCTATTGACGCACCTTTATATTAACACAAGTCATTATATAAAAATTAAGAAGGCCATAAAGTCATTCTCTTATTCCGCTCATCTCTCCACTCTGCCTTGAATGATATTTCTCCATAACCTATTCAGGTAGTTTGTTGTATCTCGAGGTTTGTTGTATCCGACGACTATACGGATATGAGTATGTTATGGGTATAGCTTCTGACAAAGCAGGTATATAACCGTACCCATATCCACTTAATAAATGATTATGGTTATGGATATGTCCATACCCACACCATACCCTACCCATTTACAGCCCTAACTACATGCTTTGTCTTCACTCACGCACAAGCCAGAATCAATTTCTCGACTGGTCAACCATCCTAGTACTACTCCAAGTTGGAGCACGCTTAATAATGGATTTCTTAGTGATGGACTCCCTGAAAATGAGGTGCACCTTGGTGATATGGATAGTTCAATCATTTAGTTTAGAATTATTTTATCTGATGCCACAAATTATGTTACAACAATGGATTAAATAAGTGTTGCTTTATGTTTTCTTATGATTTTAGTATATTTATATCTCTAGTACTTGAATATAAATGTTGATTAACCATAGACATGTCAAACGAGTGGGTGGGTTGGATTTGGCTTGATTCCTTACAAGTTTAGATCTTGCAGGTGTGGGTCAAAAATATATAATTCTAAGCGAGTCAAAGAAAAATAAATTCAAACCCGACCCAATGGGTTGTGGGTCACCCATTGGCACCCATATAATGTGTTTAGAGAAAAAGTACATGTTGCTACCATTAATGGAGAAAGAAGACCATTCTCTAATCTTTATATGTGAAGTATATCACAAAATCAACTGACTACTATATATTGTGAATGCCAAACAGATACTTTTTAGGGGAAAAATCTCATATGTATAATTAAATTCTCTAATGTATAATTAGACTTTGCATAGAAGACAACCTTTTTGAGTTATAGAACTTTCAAATTGGATGTTCTTTGCTTTAGATGTCTGATTTTAACTACCAGATACTAGCTAATTTTTTCAAGCTTTCAGGAAGAACCTTCTGTGAATCACAAAAAATGATAAATGTTGTACATCCTAAGATGGTGTTTCTTTAACAAATCACACTAGAGTAGGTAACTTATAGTACAACTCTACATTAAGTTTGATAGAGCAATTCAATAATGTAGTAGACGTGTACCTATATTCCCCCACTATATCTCTCTCATATTTCAATTCTTGTTGGGCAAGTTTGAGTTTACATTAAAATACTTTAACAAACTAATGGACAATGGTAAATTAATATATTTATTTTAAATACTAATAGAACATTATATTCTTGTTATATATTTTATTTTATTTTATCCGTAGGTGTCCATGGACCGCCCTATGGAACCCGCTAACTAAACGGGTGTGTATGGATTTGTGTAATTTTCAGCGGGTGACCAATTTCATCACCCAAACCCAACTTAAATGGATTGACCTGTGGATGTCCATAGATTTTGATCCAGTTTGACATGTCTACTTATCCATTATACTTGGATTCATATTTCACATAGAAGTTAGATAAGTACATGTAAAAGATTATAGATATGCATTTAAAGATCCTTACAATGAGACTATGTTAGAGTCTAATGCACAGATAAATGATCCCCAAAACATAGATGTGGTACATGGATAAGGCATCATATCCATTTTTACTAATATCCAGACATATTAGTATAATGGGAAGACGTTATAAACATTAGGTTTTGGTTCATTAATGATATCTATAGTTTGAGATTGATTCTTTCTTAAACATACTACTACCAATCATAATACTTTTAATAAGCTATTTTATTATTTCACCCAACATACCAATGTCATTGCACTGATCCATATTTGATTGCACAACATAGTTGATGTTGTGAAGTCATGATGATGTTCATGTTGATCTAACGACAATGATGTTCCAAAACTGAACTCCACCGGGATATGCTAATACAGTGTGATGTATAAATGTCATCTATTGTTGGTTGCTCATGTATTCCTCTACCTGAGATTGTCTTCAGACCCCTTATTAATAACACTGAATAATTTATGGAATAAATGTTTTTTTTGCGTTCTTACATATCCTTGTGATCGATCAACTCTCGAACATGCACTCTTATCCCTCTCCTTATGATATGATGGTCTAAGATGTGGATTGCGATCAGAGTGTTAGGGTGTGCCTAGAGGAGCATTTAGGGTCAATAAATATTTTGGGGCTAGTCTGACATGAAATCAAAAGACCAATTGTGCATTGAACATGCATTCTTGGTCAAACTTTTGATTTGATTGAGAGAACTTTGACTAAATGGGGAGTTCAATTGGAGGCAATGGAATGTGTAGAACATTTGCAAAATGACTATATATTAAATAAAAGTCACTTTGTCTGTCATTCTGTTTGAATACCAATTCAGTAGAGATGTTGCTTGATCAAAATGTAAGCTTGACCAAGAGTGATGCTAAGGTCAAATGTCTCCTCGATTATCTTTTGGGTGAACTAGAAGTTTGTTTATTCTTCATATCATTCGAATTAAGAGTTCAATCAAATATTCTCCTGACATGGATCTCACTCAAGAATCAATTTTTAGTTCTAGAAAAATATCTACTACCGTTATTTGTTCCCAAGGTTCCCCAGGGTCCCAACTAAGACTAAAATTGGGTCAATTTTCCTTTTACAAGTTCAAAAAAAATTGATTGTTACATAGTTTACAAGTATAGAAAATAAAAGTAAATGATTTTTCATTCCATCAAATGCAAGTCACTTACGTGTTTTTCTAATTCATATGTTCCAAAATATGAAATTGAATAGTTAGAAATAATAATAAGAGAAAATGCATAATAAACTAAAATAGGTGTTATAGTATGCCCTTAGGATAATAGGATCCTCGTAAAATAATGAAAGTAGGTTTCACTTCATGTTGTATGCATTCGTCGACTATGTTCTATTTCTTTTAAAATGTTTTTCATTTAGATCATGTTAACATCACTCACTAAAGGTGCAATTTTTATAGGTCGAGATATATTAGGTTTTCTACCCTAATGAGGGCATGGTTTTAACTTTATTACTATTTACTAAGTTCAAAAACAACTTATATTCGATTGTCTTAGCAGTTTTAATCATACAATATCAATTAGTGGTCGAATGAAACCAAGAAAAGTATGTTCATGTTTTGATCATTCTTGGCTTGTAGCCCTTATAAATTTTGATAGATTGGCAATGAAGATTTTTATGTAATTCAAATTCCACAACAAATGCATCATTATGGAATAAATAGTGTATGCATGTGTGTGTGTGCATGTGCATGTGTGTGGAGGGGTGCGAGCATGCACGTGTGTGTAATATAACATGTTGTCTGTTTCATATTTCAATTTATGGTTTCTTGATCGTAGGGTAAACTACTAAACAAACATGATTTTAATATCATATGCATTAAGTCACAAATGATGGTCATGTATTCCATATTCTCCACAATCATGGGTCCACATATTAAGTCATGTATGAATTAGATTAATTCCATATTACCCTGTGCATGGAAACAAGCACCCAAATGGGCTTATTCCTGTCATTGTCAGTTGATTACTATATTATATATTGGGTCAGACGTCCCCTCTTAGTTACTCTCCTACAAGTGGTATCAGAGTCGGTTCGGGCTTGGGGCTTTGCACCTTTGTAAAATAAACTATAGCGTTGTACGTCGGGCCTATGTAGTGTGGTGTAGTTAATTGCCTTTTAATGAGGAGTATGAGCTCACACATGAGAGGAGATTATTAAGTCATGTGTGAATAAAATTAATCTCGTATTGTCTGTGTGTGGAGACATGCATCCAAATTTAAACCATTAGGCTATTCCTCCCCTTGTCAATTGATTTCGAGACAAAACTCTAATTGGATTATATATTGAGCTGGAGCTTCTCCTTCAGTTTCTCCTCTATGCCACATATATTACTCGTGTTAATATAAGAGGACCAAATACTATGTACATCGCTCATAATCATCCACAAAAGACTCAACATACACGACAACTATCTTTATTGTCAACTTCTTCCAGGTTAATCGAGATCGTCTTGGTGTACATTGTTCTTTATACGATTATTATAATGACTTCTTGTCATTGAACCAAATACAACACTTTCCTAACGAATTCTGGTTATGACAAGTGCAATGATCCATACATTACTTCCATTTTATACCTATTCAGTACGCTATATTGCACTAGGTAGATTTGTGTTCAATTGATCTTGTTTCTATGGCCCTTGTATTTCGGACATCATCCTTATATATCTTAGTCTCCATATGTTATCATTGTGTCTATCAACAATACTACTCGATGAGTGATGTTTAACAATATATTACTCTGTGATATCCATAAAAAGTATTGTTTAGATCAAACACTTAAATTCGTATGGTGTGAACCAATAATTCTAGGGACTTCTATTATGTCAATGTATGGTGCATAACATTAACGTATATGATAAACAGAATCATATTTGATTAATAAGATCATAATACATATATGCTCATACAATCATCTAATGATTTGCTTCTAAGACGTACACACCAACATATTATGTAACTACTGATGAGTTTGTAATGTGAACCACTCCATGTCATGAGACTCATTGCAATTAAAGGGGTATACTACGATATTGTTTACTACAACTCTTCTTGGACGAGTTTAATGAATACTAAGCTGAGTTAGTCCACAAGACACCGACACCCGTTGCACCATCGCACCTTTTTATATTAGCTGTTCTCTTCAGCTTCATTGATGTATAGAATGATGTGAGGGATGTTGGCCAATGAGAGTTAGCCCAGCTGGTTGGTGTCTGACTTGGCTATAAGAATGTCTCGGTTTGAAATCTTAGTGTCCGCAGTTGTGACATGTATCATGTATGTCAACGAAGGGTGTGGTATGAATAGACTGTGATCGATGCTGAAAAATATCATATTCTTTTTCCCATTTGGCAATCTCTCAATTAATTGTCTATTAGATAGCTTCTTAATGTTGATTTATAGGTCTAACCAAATTGCCGATCCAGTAACTAAGACGAGTACGATTATTCTCCCAAATTAAATGTCCAATTGAAACCGCTGCTGCAGTGCTGCATTTTTTCCTTGCAAGCAAATGAAATTATCACTAGCATTTGAAATTATCAACCTAAGCTATCTACTGTCTAGTGCCAATAGCGCCGTCACATTGACCGCCCAAAGCCATATAGAGTAGAACAATGGCAGTGCCAACAAGGCACACCATTTGTGGTGCTCTTGTCCTCTTTTCATTTGAATACATTTTATCCTACCACTATCCAGTTGCTACTAGTCCACCAACCTCCACCTACATTCACCATCAATCTCCATAGTTGAGTGCCCAAAATATTACTATCTTCCATGTACCATTCTTTAAATTGTATTGATCACTCAGGAGTTATGATTCAAAGAGGCCTTTTTGCTTTGCGCTCATGCAGTGAAAGAATTCAAGAGGCGGTTCAAGACCTTCCAACGAAGATACCAGCTCTAGTCATATCTTAGGTTGGACTTGTAAGGCCAAGCACCCATGCAGGCGTCTACCCATAGCGAGTATTTCACGTTGTTCACCCAAACTACATTTTTCTCCTATCACTTATTCCAAGATTTTCAAATTTTTTTCTTGTTTATTTTGTATCTAGTGAGTTTATTCTGGTGAGTTTTCCGAATGCTTTCGGGCCTGTTTGGAAACAGATTGGGATGAGATTGGGGTTTGTCTTATTAGGCCACGTCTGCGCCACATCAGCAAATCCAGTACCGATCCAGTCCGGTTTTGTACTTGCGCGTTTGGCTAGAATCCCCGTTTCGAGATTCCGTAATCCCAAAAGCTGGACTATCTCAGTCCTGCCAGCAGCAGGATTAGGAATTCCAGTCTGGATTAGGCTCTGTCTTTTGTGTATTTTGTTTTATATAGCAGATTGAAAAACACAAGTTACGAGGCCAGCCGGATTTGTTTGCCAAACAGGGCCAAGTGGGGAGCCTCAATCCCAATCCGGATGATGACTGGACTAATCCCAGTCTGGATTTCATAATCTCAATAATCCTAGTCCATTCCCAAACAGGACCTTCAAGTCAAGATTCCTGCAAGTACAAGATCCATTCCACTTGTTCATATAAAAAAAGTACGTTTTTAAATATTATCAATCGTATGGCTCTACAAATTATTTCTTCCTGTCACCCGAAGAAAAATAAATAAAGAGCCTTGACGATTTATCCAGATCTTCTGACGATATTCACATTTTTTTAGCATTTCTCAAGCTAGAAATGTTGTATATATTGCAGAGGAAGAAAAATGAAATGACATATCTTCATATAACAGGACATTTGGGAACACAACCACCATAACCCTTAGCTTTCAACAGAATTTGGAAAGAGGCAAGACGGTTATGAGGGGAAAATAAGAAACAAATTCAGCTATACCTATATAGAGATTGTTCCAACTTTAGCACTCTATGGAATGAATTGTAAGAAGAAGAAAAAAAAAAGAATCAATGACTTTATATATCTTATTCTTTGTGCAGCCATGCTTCCGTTTGCAAAAAACAGGTTGGAAGTTAATTTAGTTACTCATATATACTAATTTCCATTTCAGGTCTGACATTACCACTAATCAAATTCGCAAGGGCTCTGATTCGGCATCTATTTCTTCCATATGCGTCCAATCTTGAGATCCTGCATATTAGTGCACATTAAAAAACAAGTAAAAATGAGCCTGGAATGTTCGAAGTTGTCTAAACTTCTAACCATCCATTATTTACAAATTACAGATGCCAGAAATAAATCTTTACACTATTCGATCCAAATGATTGAATAAAACTGCTAAATTATGTTTTTACCATGTTTGTAGTTATTAGTTAGCTACACATTTAATTTTGGATATCATAAGAATTCTTCATGTCAGGTCTCAATGTGAGCGTGATTAAATTCACTTAGTATTTTTAAGATCTCAGCAAAGATAATACAAATTCACATATTTAATTACCCAACAATAGAAAATTTGAAGTGATCGTCGTCTCTTCTTAAACCGTACTTGAAATTTATGGCCTCATTTTTGTTGCATGCTAATGTTGATGTTCCCTAGTGAACTATAGACTAATTATTACATGTAGGATATACAACTTGCAAAGATGGAAGAGTATTAATGACAATAATAATAAGATATGCAGAATTGTTTGAAGAGACAAGATGCTATCTCTATCCGCACAGCTCTAATTATTATTATAAGATAAAAGCTTAAGGCCCTCTCATGCTCCCACTGAAATGGCTTCCACTGAAATGGCTTTCTTATGGTCAGAAGACATTCCAAGAAAGAAAAAGCTTCATTAGTTGAGACACTTACTTGACTTGTGGAGCTCTGAAACTACCAACAATCGCCTTTGCAAAACTGCTGCCATGAATAGGAAAATCGAGCACATACCAAACATGACAGTAATTGGAAACGCATTTACCTTCAATACATAAAGCAACAAGTGATTAGAAAAGCTACAGCGACAAAGAGAAGTTTATAAAAGCAAGCAACTACAAAAGGTATAATAGTTAAAAACAGTTCAGAATAGCGTCAGAAAGCTATAATGGCGAAGAGCAGTTTAGACTAGCACGAAAACTGAAAGCATACTAAAGAATTAGAATATTGATAGAAACATTGTCTTATTGTGTAGTAGAACTTATTAACAAGCAGTAAACTAAGTGAAAAACGCTAGTGACTTCTTAATAATTATTTGTATTTAGTTTCTAATTAGAATATTTTTCGAGTTTGGTGTGCTTTGGCTCAAGTTGGTAAACCTTTTTCTCTTTTACTGTCATCACACCGACCCTTGTCAAAGTTGGGTTCATTCACCGGATTTGTGTCCCGCAATGTTGGATAGGTGAGCAAGCTACCAACAAATCCATATTACACACTTTCACAGAGTTGCTAACTAATTGACAAGTCTACATGAGAGAATGAAGAAAAAATATGACAAATAAAACCCCAATCTCTATATGAACCGGGGATTTTTTGTTTTCTAATTAGTATGAAACAGCATATCGGTAGCATAATGTATGCCAAAATCGACATTTCCATGTCCTTTCATTAAATATATCCCCTGACCTCCATCCCAAACACCAACCTGTCCACATCCTATTTGGAAAAGTACGTTGCCAAGTACTTTGGTGTATACTAAAAAATGGTCACTAGAAGAAGGGATCCTAGTCACAAGATTCGGCGAACTATTGAAAAAATCGCATATAATTCGCGCATTATTCCTTGGACGAATGCAACACCCGAATTGCGTCAAATTCCCGCACCTATTCCGAATTTTACGATTTTTTGTTGAATAATTCGTGATTCCCGTATTTAACAGGTATAAAACATAAAAGCACGTTTTTTCCCGATTTTTTTTTAAAAATTGGCCCTCTTCTCACCATTTCTCGCGGCCCAGCTGACCCGTTTAACTCTAGCACCTCACCCCCTACTGATATCCCGATACGCATCTAAGCCATAACCCAAACCTCCCGACACCACCAGGTAGCAGCAGCCCTGCTATCACCAGAGACGAAGGGAGCTGCTACAAGCAGCAGCACTAGCCAGAAAGCAGACTTCTTAGTGGTCGCGATTCGCGACCATCGTTGGTTTAGGTATCAATGGTGTTAGCCACTCTTGGACCAGCAGCGCCACCCATTCCCAGAACCAGCAGTGCCGACCATCAATAGAGCAGCGGCAACCTTCCCGGCTACGAATATTGGGATTAGATGTGCCATGTGTATATCATGTTTTGAGCTACGAATATATTTCTGTATATTGTGCACGAAGATGTATCTAAAAACATATACATACATTATATATATATATATATATATATATATATATATATATATATCCGAATTTTATTCGAATTTTTCCCGCATAGTTGACCGAACTTTTACCGAATCTTTACCGAATTGTATCCGAATATTCCGCATAATTTCCGAATGCCGAATTTATCAGCCTAGCCGAATGAATGCCGAATCCCGAATTTGTGACTATGGAAGGGATGATGATCAGAATGGCTGTCAATTGCCTTTCCAAATTGAAGGTAATGCCAATGGCAAAGATACATATCAGCTATTGTCTAGCTATGCTTCAGACAGAATAAACCAAAAACTAAACAGTGTTACTCTACTCACCCAGATTATCCAGTACTAGTGTTCTTAGTACATGAAACAATTTTACTTATTTCTTTTTTTGTTTTTTTGTTTTTTTTTTGGGGGGGGGTGGGGGTGGGGGCGGGTGTGGATTTTTTTTTGCTGTGCATGTGTTTAACGCATGACCAAGTCCTATATATATCCAACACATCTTGAATGAATATACATCCTTTCTTAATGTCATTGTTTCCTAATTTCTAGATATCTACTCAAGTATTATTTGTTTATTGGGTTAGAAAAAGGATGGGAACGGTATAGATTTCACACTGTGAGACTTTTCTTTAAAAGTAAAGAGAATAAGGCAGAATTGATAATTCCTAGTAAATTGTCTTCCCTCCAACATAGTGTAGAGGAGGAGGGAAGATAATCTCCTGTTCACTTCTCTGTTCTAGTTATCATCCAATGATCACAACCCGTCCATTGACCCAAACATGCCAGTTGATGTTGTATTTCCACTTTCACATCCCATCCCCTTTCCACCCTCTCGAATGTAAGGGATGGTAGTTCTCAGCTTCTAGTATTTATTAATAGGGACAAAGAACATCAACATAAACTAAATACTGGAGGTAATGAACAACATATATACTTACATTATATAGGACAATACACACGAATATGTTAAGAGGGATGCGGAAGAAGTTCATGATAGTACTTCTAGCCTCCTCAGGAATATATTGAGATCTCATTTTCATAATAGATGGCCAAAATATCCCAACGCATGCCTCAAAGGTACAGAAGCCATACAGCTGAATACAACCTGCAAAAGAGATGCTCCCTCCTTTCACTCCTGACGCAGCAACTAAGAACTGTTAACAGAAACATGAAAAAACATTTTAATAACGACACATCGGGAATGATGCTGTATATACAAAAATATTGCAGAAATTATACATTGGTGACAACTGGGAGGAGAAAAGTGATTGCAGAAACCACAAAGACAGGTTGCATATAACTTTCAACTTTAAGTGATGCACGGGCCATCAACCGTGAAGCAATAGAGCTCCCCAGCATTGATGACAACATGAAGGTGGCAAAAATGAAGCCATGGGGAATATCCTCATCGCTGGGGCTCAAGGCAGGAGTCCATAGGAACACAAAGGTATACATTGAGCCTTCAAATAATGATTGAATTGCACCAAGCAGAGCAATTTTTTCATCTGAGTTAACAGGAGATGAATCAGTCATACATTGGAACACAATGTACTGTATAACCCAGTGACGGTGTGAAAAAGTCATATTTACCAGA
Source organism: Alisma plantago-aquatica (assembly GCA_963693085.1). NCBI lineage: Eukaryota > Viridiplantae > Streptophyta > Magnoliopsida > Alismatales > Alismataceae > Alisma > Alisma plantago-aquatica. Next base: position 918,908,830 of record OY856412.1, on the reverse strand, counting down.
AGCAATGGCAGCAGCAGCAGCTTTGAACTGTGATAGTAAATCCTTGTTATCGGATGGATCTCCATAGTTTTCATGCCAAGAAGACAAGATGATTGCCATGCCAACAGCAAGGACACATGCTGCGGCATCAAATGGGGCAACGGGACCCAAGCTTAGTGTTTCAGCTAGGAGGTTTGCAAGCAATCCAGAAAGTATAGCAATTAGACCGTTTCCAAGAAATATTGCCTTCGAGAATGTTATTGATAGCCATTGCGGTTCAAAACCTCTCTGTAACAGAAAGTGGATTGTGTTCATAAATATTCAATTATCACTTAAGACATTTAGGATCAATCACAACATGAGATGAAACTCCTAACTTCAGGTTTTGCTCAAAAAACAGAGCACTTCGGAAATGGATCGTTCATATCAGAAAAAATAAAACTCATACAAGTATGTTAGCCATCATTGAGAACCCTCACCATGTTAGGCTTATTTTGACATAGGTAGAAGCTAACAATGGCAACAAGACAGTCAAATGTGGTACCCGTTGTCTGCTTGTCGGGTTACGTGTACTTTCAAATAACAAAATTGAGAATAACTTGGTGTCTTTTGGAATTAATATTCATAAGAAACTTGCTTCAGTCATCTACGGCATATAAGCATCAATTGAGCTTCTTGGCATAATATATGGCATCTGACTAAGCCAACATGACAAAGACATAAAACGGGTTGAAATTTTCTTAAGACATAACCATAAGTTCCACTACCTTATTGTGCTCAGCAACAAGCCACGACTCGAAAGCAGAAAACAGGAGTGAAGTAGCAACTCCTCCCAAGATACGCCCCAGCATTAATATCTTGTACTGAGGAGAGTGCTTTGTAAAACAGCTCAAAACGTAAGTTATACAGTAAGTCACACATGCTCTCTTCCGCCCCCTACAATTATACATTATTCCCACATGCTATAAATAGGTGAGAATTATTATAAACAGCACAAAAAATTGCATTAGAATACAATGTTCTTACTGTTTGTCAGCCAGGGAGCCAACTATTGTCCCAAAAAGCATGGAGGATCCAAATCCGGCAATGAAAAGTCGCCCAATATCTCCTTTGTCGAAACCATATTGACTATAGAGGAAGTATACATATGGACCCTGCAACCAGTCTCCAGCTATGACACAAAGACTAAATGTAATCAGAAAGGACCAAGATATGGCACTTTATTACTGAGCGTAGTCTCAGAGCATAGTATTACTGAATTAACTATCATCACAATGATCGTGATAAACTTGGCCCGAGAACATCCGAAGAGGACCACAAGCATCTAATTAGCGCGAAAAATCCATTGGACAAAATGTAGTGAAAGCACAAACAAAAATATATCTCCACAACCAAATCCACTACTCCAGTATCACATTTACCAATGATCCAGAACCAGGATTAATCGAAACGCTTGTCAATGAGCACGAGGAAAGTGGGCATCTGAAGATTGCGGGGTCAATATTTCAAAACATCTCATACAAGAAGAACTGAGCGTCTTCATACCGCGAATTACAAATTATAATCTTCTAAGATAAAACCAGATATTGTTAAAATCTCGAGATCAACCCGCCCCTAGGCAGCAGATTCCCTATTAGCATAGGCGCGTGTTCAATTGACAATCCGCATCAGATGTCAATGGCCCAGCATTCCAGAAACATGAAATACTAGACAATTATCTGAGCTCTCACCCATCATAAGGGAGTAGACGATGAGATAGTTGTTCTTGAAAGAATTGAATGTAGCGGGCGTGACAATGCGGTCTCTGCCGCCCTTTGTGAGTTCCAGGGCGGCCACCATGGCCGAGAGGCCGCCGAAAATCGCGTAGTAGAAAGGCTCCATTGCAATGTCGTTCGCCTTGCCTGTACGAGCAGGGTGTCGGATCTAAAAAATGGAAGGAAGGCGACTGGCTGAGAGGCTAGATCGAGGTGGTGATGTTTGATGGTTATGGAGTGCAAGTGCGTGAGAGCGGGGAGAGAGAGGCCAAAGTGACGCTCGCTTTTCACTTTCGCATCTGTAGACGAGGTCGAATCCATATCAAATCATCAGGCAAGATAAAAACGTTATCACAGTCCACTAAATACATATTTATTCCACTTAAGACCCGTTTGGTTGGGCTGAAAACAATTGTCAGCAGTTCCAACTGAACGTAAATTCCAACGAACTACTGGTCCTGACTCCTGATTATGGCAGCGTTTGACAACGCGTTGCTAGGAGGCAACGTCCGTTGCTCTGCCGTGAACGCTCTGTAGAACCGTTTGGATGATCTAGCGGCGCGTCTTTTTGGGAGCGTTGCGGAGCGCCGCCAACCGATCAGGAGAGTCCGATCTGCACTGGAGGTTTTTCACGCGGTGAAAGCCAGCGTTGGTTTTCTCCCGCTCGTTTGGTTTTGGCGGGATTCGACTTCCATCTGGCATCTGTTCCCCGTGTTGTGCGTATTGCATCTTGTTCCTCGCTGGCGCCTGCCCAGAAGAAAAGTTTGCTACTTTTTGACACAGCCCAGTCTTTCTCTTCTTGGTCTGTCTTCTGAGCTTCACAGTCTTCTTCCTGCCGTTCCAGTGGTTGACGATTTATATATCTTCAACTTTCCAGAAGCTGACACAACCTGCTTTTTGTTAGATCAGTCGATTTCTCGTGAGTATGTAATCTGTACACATGAGCATGCATCTGTTTCTACAGGAAAAATCTGAACTTGCTACTGTTAAAATATATGTACATACGGACTTTTTTTTGCAACAGCATCGCAATTACCCAATGTTGATCTTATGCATTCTGTAAATCATAATATTTTATCCATATAGATATGTTGAATTGTTTAATAACGTACACTTATGTGCATATATTCAGACATGTGGAAATCATGGCTGATTAAACTATGTAGAACTGTTTCTCTGGCTTCAATTAATTTTTCTATTTCAAAATTATATTTTGGTTACATGATATTGTAACATAAACATTTTTATGGTACATCCACGTACCAATATTGAAGGCACTTACGTTTTGAAGTTTTAAAAGTTATTACTTTTTCAACTAAGCGGTTACCCACCATACAACTGAAACGTTGGATGAATGACCAAGTGACTACCCAACGTTTTGCCAAACATGCATGTGATGGTGAACCACCAAGCGATGGTTTATCTGAGATCGTCCACCGTGACAATCGCTTTCCCAAACGGAGCCATAGAAGTGTGGAAAACGAACTGCGCTCCTTTTGGGCGCAATTCCTTTTCCTTGTTAGTCAGTTGACGGCCTGGTTCGTTTCTAGAGAAAATATAACTCGGGATGTATGGAGGTGCTATATTTTAATCTGCAGGTCATGCTAGAAAATATGAACTGCATGTGAACAAGGACGTGAGCGGTGAGCTGCATGCGACCAAATAGAAACAAATTAATGTAATTCGTTTCATTTACTTAAAACCAAACAAAAAGTATGTAAACCGAGTTCCTCAATTTTGATTCCCTGTTTTCAAACTACTCGCGTGGGTTAGTATTACTTCCAAATAAATTGTCCCTTATGCAATTTACGACTTTTCACTTGGTATATACCGTTGTTATCGAAGTTACCATTCTTGGCGTTGACGACGCGATCACATTGATGTCCTCTTACGCTTTTTTCCCGTACAAAATAGTTCTTAAATTTATTCGTTGGCTTGTGTAAGTTAAACTTTTTGGTGCTGAAATATAGGTATGAAATCATTAAAACCGAAATTTATTTTAATAATATTTGGTCTACTTATTTTTATCAAGTAGACATAAATTTCAGACTTACGTAGGGGACAACATGATACATAATATCGAACAGACAATCATGATCAAAGAAACCGAACTAAATTGTAAGTGGTTTGAGGAGTTAGAGCGGTTTGATCCACTTTGAGTTTTAGCCGATTTGAGTTTTCTCCGGACCAATCTCAATTGGTCTGATTTTAAATTACATTATTTATTAACCAATGAGGACATATAAAAACGATCACATGTGGCTACCAAACCGCTTGCAAGGGGTGACTCGGAATTGGGTTCATCCTATAAGTGGCCTAGGTTCAATCACTTGTAATAAAACAACATTTAATGTACATTTTCATTAGTTTGCGGGTTAACAAAGGGCTAACAATTTTATTGTTCCTATGCGCACATGCATAAACCCCTAAACTAAGAAATCATTTTCATAAGCATGACTAATGATGAGTAAAACTTTATTGGAGATTGTTTGTCTTAATTTTAAGAAAATAAAGCCCAATAGGATATGTATGAAGCAAATATGACCCGTAGGTAAATAGGGAAATTACCATATAAAAGGTGCAAATTGGCTCATTCTAATTCCTAGTAATATTACATTTTAAGATTGAGAGTTTGGCCAATTTTGGTGATCTAATTACATTACGACAGGGATATATGGATAAATATGCATACAAATTTAGTGAATAATATCATATTTATAGATGGATTTAAATCTCAAACCACTTAGAAAATATGTGCACTACAAGAAAATATCTCAATGGGTATATTTTTTGGGGATATTATTTGTTAAGGAGCAAGAAAAGTAAATATCGTTATATTACTATCCTTGATCATCATCAATCAAATCAAAGAATGGTTAAAGAATTGTATCTTTCTATCCAACCATGAGATAGAGGTGACTCTTCACAATGAGGTGTAAGAATATTGAAGAGAAATTTGATTTTTTATTGAATTTTGAGGATTTGAAGTATCAATTTTAATGGATATGTTGTAGCTCTGATTGGGACAACTTGAGGATTCAAGATAATTAACCGGATGAGAAGTAGGCTTTGGAATCTTGGTCTTTAGAAGAAAAATAATATAATATCAAGGGGAAATAATTTCATGCAATATAGAGTTGATTTGATGAGTTAAAGAATTTTTGGAAAGTGGGATATCAACTTTGGGTTGTCGAAGGTCCAATAAGGGATATTGTTATTTCTAGTGGGTTATGGTCTAGTCTAATATTGGTGATGTTTTCACCTACATCGCACAACAGAAGTGATAGACAACATAGCATAGCCCGATTGAGAGTTGGAATGGAGGATAATGATTACATATAAAAGCACAACATATTAGATCTTTGGGAAATGTATCTAGTAATAATTTAGGGGGTAATTAAGAATAGTGGTGATTCAAAATAGATATAGATTCACATGAGTACCATACAATTGTGAAATATGATTATATGAATCTATTTAGAATTAATATGATTACTCTAATATTAAATCTTACTTCTTATATTATCAGTATGCTAAAGAATACTCAATTTGTGTGTAAATGTATACTAGTAAATGATTCAGTGAAATAATGGAGATTGTGTTACATCACATTTTACCTATGACGTGAAGATGTGCTTATAGACCACAGTTTTATCAACAATTCACTTAAATAATGGTTTTCTCATGTAAAGTAAGGATGAGTCGTGATTTATTATCAATAATTAAGAGGAATAAAATTGCATGGTGGAGTGTGTCAACCAGAAAATGTCATGTTGGAAACGGTCTTGGGCATTTTTAGTAATTATATGTAAATATGAGACTGATGATGGGCTTGGGTGCGTAAGAAGGAATACTAATAGTAAACAAAATGGATCCTAAAAGTACACATATTTCATATATATTACTTACACATGTTTGCTCATAGAAATAGAGTATTATTAGTGTTTGGTATATATCCTTAAGGTAAATAGTAAACCCTTACCTTAGACAAGAGACATATGCAAAACAACAGAAGGAACTCATATTCAGATGAGGCATTGATCATATTCTTTGCGTAGTATTCAAGGGTAAAGATTGGGGTGGATTTAGATAATAATAACGTATATATATTAAATCCCACAATAGTATATCAAAAAATAAGCTAAATAGGCAAGGGAGATATACAAGAAATAAACCACAAAAGTAAGCAAGTGTGTATAGTGGTGTCATCCTAAAATGTAGCTCTTCTACCTAGTATGTTTCTCAAGATATAGTTTCTTAACCTTGAGAATCACCTTGTATTACTTTACTTCAAGATTCTACAAGAAGTTGTATTTTTATCCAAAGAATAACTAGCCCCTATTTCCTATGACAAAAGGAAAAAAACCTAACCAATTGTCAAAGTAGCGTGTGACCAAGGCCACCTAACCTAGAATATTCCTTCATCAAGGAAGAAGATGCAATCAACTTGGGTAAAAAGCCTGGGAGATAGATAGATATGACAAGAGACTCACACATAAAAAATTATCGATCTATATAATTTACCTATTCACTTAAATTGAAGTACGTAAGTGATATATTTTAAGGGGGTCTAGTCTCTTATGGTCTTATCTTGGATCTATACAAAGTGGTGTATTTGGTGTGTTGAGAATCTCCATAATGACATCTATTTGTAGTAGAGCATGCCAAATAGTTAGTAGACTTGATTGGCACAAATTCTAGCCATCTAGGGGAGTGGGTAGAGTTTCTATAACTTTCCAAGATTTGAGGCCTCAGATAAAACGATTATTAAAGGTATAATTGGACTACCAATATCAACAACATGTACCTCTTTTTCATGTATTCCATCATTAAATACTATAGAGTGAATCATGCTCAGCCTAGAGTAGTACTAGGATTGATGGCATGTCGAGAAGTTTTCTTGGGATGTGTAGCATTCCTCAAACATTTTATTTCATAATTGATCCCTAATTACAAAACCCTATTTTCAAGTTTTAAACTTTGATGCTTCAATTAAACCCTGATGAATTTATGGAACTCAAAAATAGTACTAGAACTATGTTTCCATTAAATTCATAGATAATTAAACTTTATCAAATCAATGGTAAAAAAAATTCATTAAATATAACCCAATTCAACCTAGTTTGAGGTAATCATGTTTTCCCTCTCTTCGACCTTCCCCTTGGTGCTCTGCCATGAGGTGTGATTTCCATCTCATTGCCTTGTGCTTTTTTTGTTACCCTTGCCTTTGTCTTCACAGTGATCCTCTCAACCTCAGTGAAGTCCTTGTGGTGGATTTTTCGGCCTATCTTGGTGTTTCAATGGCCCTTCTTGGAGCAGCAATGGTGGTGTCTACTGTTGAGACTTGTGTCTCCTTGTCCACTCCTTATGTTCTTTGAGTTTTGAAGGGTATGAAGAAGCCAATGAGTTTGACCATTGGTTGTGTTAGCAAGGTGATCAAAGTTGGGTTACTGAATTAGAGTTGCACTAAGCTCCACATTTCTAAAATGAAAGGATGAAACAAATAATATGATGGTCAGTGATTTTACAATCTTAACCTAGTTTTAATTTGATTTTTATCACACTATTGTGGGCATATCTGTCATTTTGCCTTTTGGATTAATCATGTAATGTTATAGTCATAGAAAAACTATTGATTTGCCCTACGATTCAATATGACTCTAAATCATACATTGGGCATAAGAGTAATTGCTTAAGTTATTTTTGTATTATAAATTTAAAATTGGATTTAGCTTAGGTAATTCATAACAAATTATCTACTTAACTGAAAAATACATTGAAATCAGAAAAATAAAGGTTTATTGACATGTTTCATAACTTTATTCACTACAGTAGAGTCGATTTTGTAGGATTTATAGCACACACATTGTATATGTGAATAAATAATAGGTGAAGGGTACCTTGTTTGGATATAGGGTTTGCCCTTGAGGATCAATACACATTATTAAGGTATCTTGCATTCTTTTCAATCATAATTGGGCAATCAACTTTGTTTTCTCTCTTTTGACTTAAATTGAATATACATGTGAAATCTCTCCTTTAATCTCTATTTGACTTATTTTGGGTCTCAAATATTGAAATTGATCATATTGTTGGACATGTCGGCTCTAGAGGGGGTAGAGCTAAATAAACTTGCAAAATTTTATTGAACCTTCAAGGTATATTGATATTTGAGTGCAAAAAGATAAGCAAAGTGAGCATGAGAGGATGGAACAAGCACTAATGAACACAATTAATCATAGTGGTTCCAACATATAAGTATTTAAATGTACTCCACTACCTAGAGAGGTCAACCTCTAGAATTTTGAACACTTGAGTCCTGACACGATTTTACCATGCGTAGAATGCAAGTGCATGCGTCAAGGTAGTATAGGCCCTTGTGAGGCCCGAGTCGAACTCAGGGACACTGAATTATCAGTAGACTACTACTAACTACTCGCAATCAGCTAGACCAGTAAAAGGTTATGAGAATTGTTTTAAAAATAAAATAAAATAAAATAAAATGAAGCAATCGATTAAATGTTTAGTTTAATCAATTCAAGTGGAGATCTTTAGGATTGCGGTTTCACCGTGGGTTTTCATTGTATGAATTTCCATAAAGTTACTCAGGTTCATCTCTCAATCCGGGTAGTGGCATGTAGTCAAAATTGTCCACTGTCGTGGTACAATTCACTACCTATGTCTAGGTCGGTTCCACCATCGTAGTAACCTATACCCTAAACTAGTTGCATTAGAATTGACCTCTAGGTTTCCACCATTAACCTTACATCACCTTGTTCAAGGGATTTATTAATTAATGTGAATTTTGTCTCTTCTCAACCGTTAATTCTTCTTTCAAAGTAATTAAAGGCATTAGATTATCATTATGGTGATCAAGCATAACAATATAATTGAGAAAACAAAATCATACCACGGATTTTAGAGATAAACTATGAATTACTATGATAAAAATGTCATATAATGCTTCCCCGGGCTACTCCCGGTCCTAAAGATAAAAGGGATTAGCCCCGCATGTTCATCTCAGAGCAAAATGTGGTTGAAGAAAGGGGAAACATGGGGAAAATGTGAATAAGTAGTGAAATTCCTAAATGGAGAAGATCCAAGCGTTCCTCGGTGTAGAATACGTGATATACAACCTTTCGGCAGTGGAAAACGTCTTATTCGGCTTCCGGAACAGCTGGGGCGTGCTTCTGGGCTCCGTTCTTCTCTCCACACCTTCTCGGGACATGTGCAATGGCTAATGACGTGATACCCTCCTCTTGGCCGTTGTCATTAGGTATAATCACCGAGTTAGGTTACAAAAATATCACAACCGTTGGATTAGAGAAAATCTGAAACAAACTTTGATCTGACGACGTCGATACCATCGACGCGGGTCGATGGTATCGAACCCTCACGATATCGGCAAGCCTTCTTTTCTTTTCTTCATTGCGCCTGATGCTGACTCGATACCATTGACAATGGTCGATGATATCGACACCCTTAGGCGTCGGTTTTATCCCTTTTTCGTCATTGAAGCTACATGTGTCGATAGTATCGACTTTTGCGTCGATAGTATCAATTGTCTACTCGCCAGCAACCTGATGGTACGTCACTACCATCGACTTCCATGTAGATGGTATCGACTCTGTGTTACTCCTTGTGGCTGGTTGTCTGTGGTTGTGTCGATAGTATCAACAACCGTCGATGGTATCGATAGCTGCAGATATGTGTTTTTCCTGAAATTGCAAAACAAAACCACATAAGCCGAGATAAAACATATTATTGTAATCATTTATGCTCAAAACAATAAAATAAGAGAGATTTGATACTGAGAAGGATCATAGACTAAAGTAAGTGAATAATGTGATATTAACCACCAAAATGACCAATAAACGCATAAAACGCGAGTAAAACAAGTCTATAAATGTGACTCAAAATCATCGCATCAAACTCCCCTAAGCTTGAATATTGCTCATCCTCGAGCAACAAACTCTAGAATAGAATTGCGAGGGTCAACTAAAGAACAGATTATCACAACAGACTACGCCATATGATCCCCACCAGACATTCACATTTTGGCCCTCACTAACCACGGAATGATAATTACCCTAAAGGCAACAGTAATCATCCATAAAAGATATCTACCTCAAAATTGATGAACGCTATCACATAAGGCAGTTAACATAATAAAATCCTCCAGTCCAAACTCAGTGCATCTTGTGATCTCCTATCTACGTTGCTCGCCCTAACTACCATCTACATGGAAGCAGTTCTCCTGGTATTAACGAGTGAGGAGAAAATCACAGTGGCCTACCAATTCGAGCAACGGGTGGATGGAATGGGTGGCTAGTGGAAGAAATGGAAGCATTATACGGTTTCAACATGCACAAAACAATAATGACCTAAATGATGTATATGCAAGTAAAAATGCCCTAATGCCTACATTTGGCTGGAATGATGCATGCACTATCATCCCGTCTCAAGGTGAGATGGAATATCTAAGAGAACTGCGTCATGTACTTATTCTTCTTAAGATGCAGGTGAGACTATGTTCCTTTCTCTCTCTCAATCCTACTTGCTTCTCAATACATTTTTTTTCTTCTTTTTTTTCAAAACTTTTTTTATTTTTTTCAAGCCCTTATTTTCATAGCTGACAACTAATTATTTGTCGGGCTCACTTATTGCTCCATAACTTATATGTTTGAAGCATTCAGAAGGTATGGAACAAGTTCATCACCCTTAATGTTTCAGAAGACATAAGCTGCATGATGTACTATATGCACAAAAGATGTGAATGCAGCTACTACATGATAGTTATGCAACTACATGACACGCACCTAAGGATAATGTGTATGTATAACTAGTCTATATTTTTTTTATTCATGCCGAAATATGTGAAAATAGTTGTAATGCACGACCTACCTACATGGAATGCAATCAAAGAGATTAAAACTGTAATATACTTCTAGTTCTTAAGGTGGAGTATGAAAACAATGGGGTGGATAGATCACAAGACTAATTGATTGAACCTTTGGAAATTATTATGTGTCCCTCCTTACTGACCTGTGTAGTAATTAAGAGGTTTTTCTCTCTCATTTCAAATTAAAGTCTCATTATCATTTTGTCAGTTTAGTCATAAACAACCAATTCCGTCCACTTTTCATGAATCATAGGAATGTACAGTTGTGATTTCCTGTTCTAGAGTTGACAGATCCAATTATTTCCTTAAGTTATGTGCTCAAAGTTAAACAACACAAGCTTGCAAAAACACTAAAAAAATTCAAATTTGCCCCTAATTCCCATGTACAAGCAACGAGATGACACATGACTTAAGACATCCACAATTACACTAGATAGAGTGTGGACCCTACAGACAAATTAAGAACTACAAGAAATAAATGACAAAAGACAAAACAATAAAAACTAAAAACCAGGAAAAATAAAGGATATAGTTGTTCCAACTCCCCCCCTAAGCTTGAATTCGACTATGGCCTCATAGTCAAAAACAACCTTAAAAGGTGGAACAGTGATACCGATCATTCTTCAGGAGGAGCCGGGTATTGTGGAGCCGTGGGGTCCCAAGATGGGTATTGCCCCTGAAAGCTCAGATCATACTGGGGCATTGGTGGAGGTTGTGGATACCCCCCAAAATAATTCTGGCTCCAGTAATGATCGTAGAAGGGCTGTTGCTGCATCTCCATCTTATGCAACATGTCGTGGATGTGATGTTGGTTGTCGAGGAGGAGGCGCTCATTCTCAAAAATGGCCCGTTGATTATCTAACAGTCGGTTCGTTGTCAAAAACTTGACACGATTTTACCGTGCGTAGAACACAAGTGCACGCGTCAATATAGTATAGGCCCTTGTGAGGCCCGAGTCGAACTCAGGGACACTGAATTATCAGTAGACTACTACTAACTATTCGCAATCAGCTAGACCAGTAAAAGGTTATGAGAATTGTTTTAAAAATAAAAGAAAATAAAATAAAATGAAGCAATCGAATAAATGTTTAGTTTAAACAATTCAAGTGGAGATCTTTAGGATTACGATTTCACCGCGGGTTTTCATTGTATGAATTTCCATAAAGTTACTCAGGTTCATCTCTCAATCCGGGTAGTGGCATGTAGTCATAATTGTCCACTGTCGTGGTACAATTCACTACCTATGTCTAGGTCGGTTCCACCGTCATAGTAACCTATACCCTAAACTAGGTGCATTAGAATCGACCTCTGGGTTTCCACCATTAACCTTACATCACCTTGTTTAAGGGATTTGTTCATTAATGTGAATTTCATCTCTTCTCAAATGTTAATTCTTCTTTCAAAGTAATTTAAGGCATTAGATTATCATTATGGTGATCAAGCATAACAATATAATTGAGAAAACAAAATCATACCACGGATTTAAGAGATAAATTATGAATTACTATGATAAAAATGTCATACAATACTTTCCCGGGCTACTCCCAGTCCTAAAGATAAAGGGGATTAGCCCTGCATGTTCATCTCAGAGCAAAACGTGGTTGAAGAAAGGGGAAACATGGGAAAACGTGAATAAGTGGTGAAACCCCTGAACGGAGAAGATCCAAGCATTTCTCAGCATAGAATACGCGATCTACAGCCTTTCAAGTGTGGAAAACGTCTTCTTCGGCTTCCGGAACGGCTGGGGCATGCTTCTGGGCTCCGTTCTTCTCTCCACACCTTCTCGGGACGTGTGCAGCGGCTAATGACGTGATACCCTCCTCTTGGCCGCCATCATTAGGTATAATCACCGGGTTAGGTTGCAAAAATATCACAACCATTAGATTAGAGCAAATCTGAAACAAACTTTGATCTGACGGCGTCGATACCATCAACGCGGGTCGATGGTATCGACCCCTCGCGATATCGGCAAGCCTTCTTTTCTTTTCTTCATTGCGCCTGATGCTGACTCGATACCATCGACGATGGTCGATGGTATCGACACCCTTAGGCGTCGGTTTTATCCCTTTTCCATCGCTGAAGCTACACGTGTCGATAGTATCAACTTTTGCGTCGATAGTATCGACTGTCTACTCGCCAGCAACCTGATGGTATGTCACTACCATTGACTTCCCTGTCGATGGTATCAACTCTGTGCTGCTCCTTGCGGCTAGCTGCCTGTGGTTGTGTTGATAGTATCGACAACCGTCGATGGTATCGATAGCTGCAGATATGTGTTTTTCCTGAAATTGCAAAACAAAATCACATAAGCCGAGATAAAACATATTATTGTAATCATTTATGCTCATAATAATAAAATAAGAGATATTCGACACTGAGAAGGATCATAGACTAAAGTAGTGAATTATGCGATATTAACCACCAAAATTACCAATAAACGCATAAAACGCGAGTAAAACAAGTCTATAAATGCGACTCAAAATCATCGCATCAAGTCCCACCTTATATTGCTTATAAGAGTTACACAAAGAAGACCTACACTTCACAAGCTCAACTAATAACTAGCTTCCCTTTGAGTCCAAGGTATCCAATAACCTTTCGAAGGACTTATTTATGCATTGAACAAGGGTCTAAATCCTTCAGTAAGGTCTTACCCACCCTAAACTTGGACCTTTTTCCTTGAATATTCACTTCAATCACCATGGAAGCAATCTTAAAATAACCAAGATTGAGAAAGGATATTGGGAGAAGGAGATTTGAGTGCTTGACAAAGATTACAATGAAGCTAGCTCTCTCACTAAGTTCCTATATCACTGTTAATTGCATTAGAAAGTAAGCAAGCTCAAGAATGATTAGGAGGATCTAGGGGATTTTCACTCAACCATAACATATAAGCGTGGAAGGCAACCTTAGAATATATTCCAATGGTATGTATTTATAGTTGGGATGCCCAATATCCAGAAAAGTATTATAGTTAGAATTATAGTCTTTTTTTAGAGGATTGTTAGCTTTATAATGGATATAAATCTATCGATCTATCTAGTGGCCGGTTTGTACTTTACAGTTATAGTACCATCACTCGAGATGCAATGAGTATATGTCAGACAATGTCACTAAAAGACAAGTCTTTTACCTTCATTGATCAAGATACAACAACAGTTAGCATCTTAGTCGATGACATTGCATGACTAAGGCAAGTACATTGTGAGTCAAGATAGTCTTAGGAGAATCTTGATCGATGAAAAGTGTTGTCTTGCATTAATTCATTTAATGTAAAAGTGTTTAACCATGAAAATAAATTATTCTAATTCTCATTTAAGCTTACTTATAAGTCATAAAATAATCACAAATGATTTATGGCAGAACTCTAGGTAAGAATCTTTCTATTCTTCAATTATTGGTTTTGTGCTATTTGGACTTGTATATTCCCAGACTAAGGTTTTTGAATTCCAAATATTAATGTGTATACAATGATATGAAATTGTCTTAAAATAAATGTTAGATAAATAGGAATGTAATGGTGAAGTCATCATTAAAATATGGGCAATGTACAACCCTCAAGTCAACATTCTCCTACTTTTTTTAAGATGACAAATCATTCCTAAAATTGAAAGAAATGGAATTTCAATATTTTACCTTAGTGTCTTAGATGGGTTTATATGTATTGCAAATATAAAACTCCCCCTCAGTTTAATATTGTGCAAATCATTTTGTTAGTTCTCACAAGAAATACAAATTTATACTCATTTATGTTCTTTTCTAATATCATTAAAGAATATGAAAGAAATTCCATTTCAAGATTTTGCTTTATTTCTCCCCCTTTATCATATCAAAAAGTGGGGGTAGAAGAGAAAATTAAAGGTCTTATCCAATAAAAACATGATCATAATGAGAAGCGTTCTATATATCAAAATAGGGAAGTTCCACAACTCACATTATATATATACTAAAAAAGAACTCAAACTATAAAATATTTGCATAGAATAATCGTGTTTGAGTACATCAACAACATAAGCTAAAAAGTACATGCAGAATTGTTTAATGATTTATAAAAATATCCAAATGAAAAATACAACTCAAGAAAGTAGAAGATAAAACAATACCTCAGAATATATGTCCTATCTAGTACATGTTGAGCTCACAAAAAATATAGAAATAGGAACTCTAGACCAATACCTAGTTATCTAAGGAAGGATCATAATCTTTAGGTTTCTCATTTTGTGGAGTTGGGGGATAGCAACTTGAACTCCTAGGAACATCTTCCATGTCAGAATCACTATCATCACTATCTTCGTCATCTCTGACACCATCATCATCTACAAACCTCATTTATGGTCATATCAACATCCTCACAAGTCTTTGTATACGACTAGGCCATTGGGCATGAATTCGATCCACAATCATACAATCATGTGAAATAAGGGCTTGACACTACATATAGTTGGTCTTAGTGCCCCACTGGTAGTGAATCAGGTTGTTAGGGAGACCAGTTGAGGGAACCATGCCAAGGAATAGGCTAGATTTTGAGGAGGTAGGTGAGCTATATGTGGTGCATCAACATGGGAAGAGGATGGATGGAAAAAAAAACACCAGCAATAGCATCATGGGAAGTAGGGGATGGGTAGTGGGAAGTAAGGTAAAACTAATCATATGTATAGGCTACATAGTCAGTGGAGAAAAATGATGGTTGGTATGAAGGATCTGGATGAGGGCATGATAAGTTCATTGAAGACATGATATGGAAAAGGTCGTCATGAAGGTGTGTGAATCAACCCATATGTGGTAATTGTTTTCATACATAATAAACCACATGAGTTGCTCATTGGAAATAGATAATAATGAGACACGAGGTGGAGGTGGAGGCACGCTAGAAAGTTGTGAAGGTGGAGAAATAGTCTGGTGGGTGGGGGTATATGAATGACAAAACTTTCAAGATGAGACCGAGATGATGAAGCACCAGATGTGATCTTGGTATTTATAAGACATTTCTTGATAGATTCAATGTTGATAGGAATACCTCATCTGTTGGACAGATATTTGAGTTCACTAAAAATATTTAAGTTAATGAATTTGTTAAAAAGATCACATATGATGTTGGGTATGGTTGGTACAATGGGTATTCTACTTGGAGTCAAAACAAGTCATGTGATGCAAGACATACCTAGCCGATCTAACCTTAATTCTAATCAACAAGAAATAGATGATTACGGATGTGTTTTTGCAGTACTCATATGGTTATTTTCATTGATAATAAACGCAACAAGCCTTGCCTAGTGCAAGAGATAAGAAGAGGAAAGAGTAGTTCTTTTAGTATAATCAAAGTCAAGTTTCTTGATACCTCTATGAATATCATGAACATAAAAATGAGGACCATAACTCTCATAGAAATTTTTAGGAGGAATAAGATGAAGAGAATCTTCATATTTAGAGTTATTGGTAGTGACATGATAAGATGAGTAAAAGTAATAGTAGAGGCTCACTTACAAAATTTAAAAATGAGTTCCCACAATCATGAGTTTTAAAACAATAGGTTGATTAATGGTAGGCAGTTTGGTGGTGTAATTACAAGTAAGATTTGCATTAAAATTCATAGATAGTTTGCTTACTAGAATAGACAATCAAGGATTTTAGAAAATGGAATTTAAATAGAGAATGTAAGGCAAACCAAACCAGCATCCAAATATAGTCTCAAAGAGAAAGGTTTACAAGGAAGTGAAGACTTATATCGTTTAATTGTTTGAAGATGAATGGAGTGAATCCACATTGTTAGAAATGATCTTATTGTATGTAGGAGGATTATCAACTCTCTCAGTCATGGGGTTCAAAGGAATTTTTGTTTCTTGTAGAGGAAATACATTGGAGAAAGGAATCAAAAAGCAAGAGGAACTAGGAATAGAAAGAGGGGAGAGAGAGATGGAGAAAAAACATAGGATGGAGAGGGGAGAGATCAAGAATAAGGTTAGGAATTTAGAGGTGGAGGAGATAGACAAAAGAAGGTCAGTTCTTGAGCTAAACTAGTTGGTAGGGTTCAACATCGGCCCACTCGCCTTACATAGAAAATGTGGCATTGTGTCACCGGTCAAGATGAGTTCAAGAGGAACTCAACTGATGACCCATTTTGCGCATCACCAACACACCTTGTCAGCTGAGATAAGCTCAGGATTATCTTAACATATGAAAGACCATGTCCAAAGGGTATACTTTCATCCAAACTCAATCTAAAGTGCCTGTAAAAATATTAAATTAGCCCTAACATGTATATAAGTGTATTTTGATACATTTGATTCATCACGTTCCATTTCAAATAGATAAAACATTCAAACAAACTTTGCTAATTTTCTCAAAAACACATGTAACATGCCATTTAATATTTGCAATTTCTATCAAGAACAATCAGATGATAAACAATATTAAACATAATAAAGGCATGATAACATTAGTTTATGTAGAAGATGTGCATACTAGAATATCAACAATAGTGGTAAGATATTTAGATATACAAAAATTTAGTTGATCCTTAGAAAAAGTCTTAGTAAAAATATATGCAAGTTTATTTTTTGTATCTTCATGATATTAAAATATCTTTCTTAGCAAAGTGGTCACAGAGAAAATGATCTTTATTATGCAATATAGGATCATATGAAAGATTAATTTCACTAGTATTATAGCACAAGATAGAAGAAGCATCATAATTACATTAAGTCTTGGAGCATTTGTTTTATCCATAGGACTGGGGACAACAACTACCATCTGATATCTATTCAATCTCTATCATTGATAGAGTTCTAGTAGTTTTTTCTTGGAGAACCAAGATACTAAATATTGTCTAAGGAGGAAGCAAATGCCACTCATGCACTATGAATAAAGCACATGGCATAATCAACATCACTATAGGCAGTTAGCATGAAGTCCCTTGATTTAGGATACCATATGCCAAAATTTGAGGTCTAGGCTAGGTACCTCAAAATCCTTTTTTCTAGGGCTTGATTGAAATATAGCACACCAACCGATACCAAACAAGATAGCGCTGGTCTAGAGACATTAATATATAGTAAAGTACCAATCATATCTCTATAGTTCTTCTCATTTACATTTTCACCTTCCATATCTTTATCGAGATTTGCATTGTTATAAATGGGAGTATCAATTAGCTTTGTGTTCTCCATTCCAAAGTGTTTCAAGAGTTATCTTTTGTACTTGGTTTGGTTGTCTTGATTTGGAACCCATGTTTAGTGATCTTGATTTGGAACCCAATAAAGAAGGTAAGCTTCTCCATCATGCTCATCTCAAATTCACTCTACATGAGGGAACTAAACTCTTGGCATAAAATCAATATTACTACCACCAAAAATGTTATCATCAACTTATATTAGAATAATTAGACAACTATTAGAAATGTGTTTCACAAAGACACTAGAGTCAAATTTTCTCACGACATATCCATTATCAATCAAAAGGTCGCAAATTTTTCATACCAATCTCAAGGGGCTTATTTGAGACCATAAAGAGCCTTTTTGTAAGAGATAAACATTGTTTACATATCTGTCATGTCTAAATCTAGTAGGTTGAGCCACAAAGACTTCCTCCTCTAATTCACCATTTAGAAAAGCACTTTCAACATCCATCTTATATAGAAAGAAATGTTTATGACTAGAAAATTCAATTAGGATACAGATAGATTCTAATATAGCAACATGAACATAAGTTCCATGAAAATTGATACATTCTTGTTGATCGTGACCTTGTGCTACTAACTTTGCCTTATTCCTTACTAACTTTCCTTGTCCATCAAGTTTATTCTAGTAGACACGCGTGGTTCCAATGATTTTTCTATCATTTCATCTTGCCACAAGAGTCCACACTTTGTTCATCTCAAATGGTATTGCTCGTATTGAATAGATAGGATCCACTCCTCGTATTCAAGAGCTTATTTTACATTATTTGGTTCAAGTTGAGAGATAAAGGCATTTCTTAGGTGTTCTTTGTTGAAAGTAGTATGTGTCTTCACTCCTTGAAATGTATTTCCTATGATAAGCTATTTTCAATTATCTTTATCAAAGTAGGGAGTGAGATCCTTCTTTTATTTTCTTTGTGAGCATTTCTCTAATCCTGCCTCTTTACCTTTTATGTTGATGTCTAGTTATTTTAATCTAGGAATAGAATCATAAATAACATTATCACAAGCAACATTATTTGATGAAGATGGGTTAATGTCAACAAATTTAACATTAATGAATAATCTAATTTAGATAGATTGATGTCAAATATTATATATGCTCTACTAGAAGTGCTATATCCAAGAAATACTATTAAGAAATAACATCATACTCATCAAGAGAGTATTGGCGTTCAAAGAAAAACATGATAAAGTAAAAATATGGAAGAAATATATAGTCACCTTTCTACCATAATAGAACTCATAGGGGATTTTCTTAAGCATAGGACGAGTGAAAACCTAATTTTCTACAAGAACCCAATTTTCTACAATACAATCACCACTAACAGCCTTTCCCTACAAATTTTTAAGGAGTGTCATATTATGAGAGCATTGTCCTGACATTATTATAAGGATCTATTCTTCCTTTCTACCATTCCCTTTTGTTGAGGTGTACGGGGGAGAAAAGGTTGTGCACGAAACCAAATTCATCACAAAACTTTTCAAACATGTAATTTCAAATTCTCCCCCATGGTCACTATAGATAAGACCATTCGAAAAGAAGCTTTATTTTATTTTATTTTTTGCAAAAAGAGGAGAAAATGTCAAATGTATCACTCTTAACAACAAAAAATAAGGTCCAAGTAAAGAAAGAAATATCTTCAATGATGACTAAGTAATATTTTCTACCTCTAAGTGTTTATGTGTGCATTAGTTGAAATAAATATGAAGAAGTTCAAGAGATCTCTTAGTGCTAAGAACTCCTTTAGACTTGAAGGAAGATACAGTTTTCTTCCCTTGGGTACAAGGTTGCCATTCTCATCTTCTCTAAACTCCAACTTAGGAAGCCCTATGACTAAATCATGTTTGCTCAATTTTTTTAAATGATGTATATTTGCACGACCAAGCCTATGGTGCCACTAATATATATATATATATATATATATATATATATATATATATATATATATATATATATATATATATATATATATAGAGAGAGAGAGAGAGAGAGAGAGAGAGAGAGAGAGTCAGGTTAGAATACACTCAAGTAGTTTTTCATGATGTAATGTTTTTTCAAAAATCTAATCCGTTGATCTTCTTAAACATCTTGTGAATAGATCATACACAAAATTTGAGCACATTTAGACATTTATAGGTCATGTTATAAAGATCGCAAAATTATGCATTTCAAATTAGTTTCGCACATCGAGTATGCTCATCCAAATGGGATCAAAATTTGTATGTAGCCTAGTTATAGTATGACAGTGAAGATTAATGGTTTACATTTTGTAAAAAATAATGTTGATATGCAAACACACTTGAGTGTATTTGTGCAATCTGTACACTCGGGTGTATTCTATCATGACTCTCTCTCTCTCTCTCTCTATCTCTCTCTCTCTATCTCTCTCTCTCTGTCTATATATATATATATATATATATATATATATATATATATATATATATATCAACTATAAGTAACTTACCAACTATAGGAATAAGAGAGATAAGAATAATAGTATAGAGATATTCAATTTTACTTACTTTATATATAGCATTGTCAATGAGGGAATCTAGTAGCAAGTATTCAAGTGAGGTAAATAAAACAAAATAATTATTATCACATAATGACTAGCTTGTATTACATTTTGAATTAGTCCATCCACAAGAAGAACATTCTTGATTAGTAGGGAATCACCTACATCATCCTCACCTACTACCTTACCCTTCTTGTTGTCAAAAAGATCGTTGGTTCACCTTTCCTTGTTGTAAAAATGTTGCAGTGATTCTTCTCTTTGGTCTTATGATTGGAGAAACCAATATCAACTATCCACTTTTCATTTACCTACAAGGAAAAAAAGATAGGTTCCAATTTCAACTTTAGGATCTTAGTTAGCTTGGGGACCAAAATAATCTTGGTGTTGGTCCCCTTCTTCCTATAAGGACAAAAAGAAGAAAAATGGTCATCACTTTTACAATGACAAACAAACCATGTTGTCCTTTACTTTGGAAGAATATCCATGGCATATTGGAGAACCCTTGACCTTTTTCTTTTTCTTTCTCTTTTGGAAACCTTCAAATCCCAAACCACTTATATCCACTTGTTATGTAGTGTGTTATAGGATTTCATATAGGGACATCTTTTTGCTGAGGAAATTTTTCAATAAATCTCAAAACATATATTATTATCACTAAGATTAACAACGATAGAAGATAAACTATAAGTCTCATCTTGAGCATACAAAATATCAACCTCTAGATAGACTGATTTAGTCAAATAAGAATCATTTTCAAAACTAATGCTAGCAGCTTCATTTGTAGGCAAGATAGGTCAACATCTAAGATTATTTACTTTAGCAAGCAATATAGAATTTTCAATTTTAACCAAGGTAATTTCACCAAGATAAGTTTGGTTTTCATATTTAAGCACATTGGTTTGTTTAAGATAAATGTCATTTTTAGTTTCAACGCCATTACATTAAAGTTCAACATAAAGGTTAAGATATTCCAAAGTGTTTATGCTACCCTTCAATACATTTTCATTTTTCTCTAGAGTTTTTATTCTAGCATACAAGTAATCAGTGAATTTACCTAATCTTTCCTACTTTTATTTGTATTTAGAATAAGAAGTACCAAAAACATGGATAATGTCTATCAAGAGAGTTCATGGAGGTTTAACTCATTTACCTCAACAACTTCCCTCACTAGTGCTTTCCATGAGTGGAATGTGGAATTCATATCCATTTGATCTTGAATCACTTCAGAATGAAGAATCTTGAGGGGTGTGGGTTGTTCTTCCTATCCTTCTTGTCTCTTTTCATATATATTCCGTCCTCAAGGTTGTCATCTTTCATCCTATGGTTGTTCTTCTGGTGATTCTTCTTTTCTTTTGCACATTCATTCTTATAATAACTTTTTTACCACATTCAGTGCACCTAGGAGTATATGAGGAGGATTAACCCTTGAAGTATTTTGATTGGATTAGTGGGATTCAAAGTCACTTGGAGGGCCATATTCAATTGAGGAAGGAGGAGGTTGGTTAATGAGTTGATATTGAATAAGTGCCTCAACTTGATCTTAAATTCAACCTCAATCTTCTTCCTAGAATTTTTTTCTTCTTCTTTTTGTTCTTCTTGTGAGTTAAATCTCATTTCATAGGCTCAATTTGCCTATAATTTCTTCAATGGGGATATAGTAAAGAGACTTGGATTCTTATATGGTTGTCACCTTCTTGTCCCATTTATGAGGAAGAGAGTGGAGAATCCTAAAGTTCACCATACCATTGTATGTGGTATGCCCTAAGGAAGCAAGACCATTCACAAGGGTGTTGAGCCTTGCATACATGTCAGACACACTCTTCTTTCCATTTTGAAGGATTCAAATACTTAAGTAAGCATGTAGACTTTAGTTTCATGTACTCTCTCCATTCATTTATAGGTTATGTATTGCTTATTCCATATCTCATGAGCTTTGTACTAAGAGGAGATGTGGTTGAACTCGGTTAGTGTAGGTATAGATTAGAGGCTGCTAATTTCTCTAGCATTAATGTGCCTTCTTTAAGCTTGACTCACTCCAAGTGATCATTTAAACTTTTAGATTTTTGTAGGGAAGACCTACCACTTTTTACATCTCATATCTCATCCCTTGTATGTATAATTGCATCCTTCTCTTCTAATAGAGAAAGTTGGTGTTATCAAAGATTGGAAGATTCATGTAGAAGACACCCTCAATGTTGAGTAAATGAAGCATGCTTCTGTTGTCTTTTATTACTTGTGGGAGTGATGTATTGAAAAATACCTTGCTCTGATACCACTTATTGGATCTATGGGCTATAGAAGGGGTAAATAGAGCTAAAAATAGTTGCACAAAACTTGTTAGACCTTCAGGGTATATTGAAATTCAATTGCAACTAGCCAAGTAAAACAAGAATGAGAGAGATTAAAATAGCGCCAAGAATACAATTAGTTATAGTAGTTCCAACCTCTAAATCAAGAGATGTACTCTACTACCTAGTGAAATCAACCTCTGGGATTTTGACACTTGAGCCCCACCTTATATTTCTTTTAATAGTTACACCAATAATACCTTCTCCTTGCAATAACAAATAACCAGATTCTCTTTTAGGCCAGTAACCATACCAAGGACTTACCTATCAACTGACCAAGGCTCTTAAGCCTTCATCATGGTCTTATCCACCCTTGACTTGGATTTGTTGCCTCGAACCTTCACTTCCCTTACCAAGGAAGCAATCTTCAATTAACCAAGCTTGAGAAAAGAGATTTGAGGAAGGATATTTGATGACTTAACAAAGGTTATGATGAAGCCAGATCTCTCACATAAATCTAAGATCACTCTTAATGATTGTAGGAAGTAATCAATATCAAAGATTAGTAGGAAGCTCTAGGGGCTTTTCCCTCAACTATAGCATATAAGCATGAAGGAAACCTTGGAACGAATTCCAATGGTGCATATTAATATTTGAGGATACCCACTATATAGTAGAATACATTGCATGAATTCTAGACATTTTCGAGAGGTTTGTTGCTTTTGAAATAGATACAAATAATTTTTATCTCTCTTCCTCTAACAACTAGTTTGCACTTTAAAAGTAAAGTACCATTAATCGAGATACAAGGAATTTATGTGGGTGTATGAAACTAAAAGATAAGTTTTTTAGATTCATGTTTTGAGATACAATGGCAGTTAGCATCTCAGCTAATGACATTACATGACTAAGGCAAGTAGATCATTGACTGACATAGTCTCAGGACAATATCGGCCTATAAAAGTTGTTGTCTTTCATTAAGTCAATTAATGTAAAAGTACATGAATAATAATTTTGAATATATTACTAATTGTTTAACCTTAGTTACAAGTCATAAAGTCATTACAAATTATTTACATGAAAAAATCCAAGTTAGAATCTATCTATTCTTTAGTTCTTGATTTTGTGATATTTTAACTTGTATGTTACCAAATCAAGGCTTTTAATTCCAAATCTTTGAGTGTACCTAATGATATTAAATTGTCTTATAAGAAATGCTAGATGCACATAAATGGAATGGTGATGGCATCATCAAAATATGGGCATTGTATAACCCTCAAGTCAACACATATGTTCCCATTTCCTTAATTGAGATTGCAATTTGGTATCTAGGAGTTATATCTTGTTCATATATTCTCAAGTTATACCCTCTTTTTTGAAATCGGTCTATGTTGTTCCATTTGTGAAATGTAAATTCCTTATTTTCCATGTGATGGTTGATCATTGCTTTAAGTGATACAAACTTAAATATTTTCTAACTGATCCATTCTTGTGGAGTAACCCTAGAATATAATTATTTATGATAAGTGTAACTAGACCCTAATTTTGAATTCATATTTTTAAGCATGCATTTATGATGACTAGGATAATGTACTCAGTTGTTACACTTAGGTTTGGTGATTTCTACAGTGTGTTTTGTAATTTGGAAGTGATGCTTGTTCAATATTTTGGGGTGGTGATGTGCATGATATTACAGTTGGAACTTGGTGGCGATGTTTGTTCCTGAGTGATTGGTTCCTAATTCCCTTTACTCCTTTCTAGGTGGTGATTCTTTGAGGTAGTGATGCATCTTGTATTTTATATTGGGTGGTGACATGTGTTAATTTTTGGTGGTAATGCCATGAACATGGTGTTTATTATATTCTAGTCTTCGCATAGTAAATTGCATGTTAATCATTGTTGTGAATTATATTGTATGGTAAGATTTGAATTTATCCCTTTACATATGAGTTTTCATCTTGTGAATAATTATTTTGAATACCATTTGGATGATTTCATATCTCTCTTTGATTGAGCCATGATATTGTATTTTTTGTACTTTTTATTATTATTATCTAATCCCTTATTATATGCACATGCGAACATTTGTCAATAAATTCCACCTTTTCTTCTTTTGTGTGGTTTTATTCCAACCCCTTAGGTAAATAGGACATTATAAAGATGAAAAAGTTTACCAAGACATGGACACAAGTGTTTGATGCTCTTCGGTAGATATAATTTCAGTTGTTAGATTACCATTTGCATTCAAGATTATATTTTATAGTTGTTTCTTAATGTGTTCATTCATGTGAGTGTCAGACGTGTATTCTTATTAAATTGTAAAGTTAAAAATATTTCCTTATGTTGCTAAACCTTTTGTGTTTTGTGCCTAGTGATTTAATATGTTGGATCATATCCCATTGAAAAAAAAAATGTTGGTGTTTGCATAGGGATTATTCCTTTTATTCAACTTATTTAGGATTAGATCCCCCCTCGGGTCTTACTGTTTCCAACAATTTTTGTCTATTCTTATGTACAAGGTTAGGTTAAGTAAGAAAGATACATCATGCATCGCATTAATTGTTTTGGTTTCTTGCAATACACCACTGAAGCCAGTCCTCCCTACCCAAACTTGAAATGTGGCTACTTTGAGCATTATGTTATAAAATAACCTTTTTACAAATTGGTTACAAGTCAAATCGTAAGGGGCACACCACATATCAATAAATCCATGGTTAGAGACATTCTAACATGATACTTCTGCCCCTGGTACATTGCAACCTCTAAAAAAAACTGAACCACCTCGACCTAGTTGTGAAATTGGTTTTGTATCCAATAGGTAGATTATGGGTAATGATGCAACCAAAAAACTTTATACAAGTCCCAAATACCTCCACAAAACACTAGTCATATCCATAATGGTCTCTCCCACCTCATGCAAAACATGGACCTGAGTTGCTCATTTTTCCTATGCCAGCTACCCAGGTGTGTATCAACCATTTGCTCCCACCAGTGTTTGTGCTTCCTATAGATATGATCATTACTATACTACCTTTGTCATTGCTACTCCACTAAAATATTCATCCTCTTCAACTTTGACTATTGCACCCATTGGCATCTCTTTAGCTCCAATCCCTACATATTTTTCTAGCTAAGACTAACTTTCTACTCCTACCTTTCAAGAGGCCCAGACTCTTACAAATCATGGGTTCATGACATTTTGTATTATCAATGAACATTGGACCTGTAACATACCCAAATTTCAATATATATTAAACCTCCCTTTTCTGTATCCTTTTTAGTTAGTATAACATTAGATCCTTTTTGGACTCAATTTGTATTAAATTAGGAAGAGTTGTAGTTATATAATATCATACATATGAAATTTATATTTGTATCTGAATTTCTAGAATAAAACAACCAAATGAATTCATTGTTAGGGTTAGATGTACAAATTCACCAATTACTACATATGACCCTTGATAGGAATCCTAGAATCATTATTAGTTTATTTGAAGTGAGTTTATAGAAAATGTAAGCTAATGCGTCAAAACTAATGAAGAAAGGCATAAATACATAATTAAGTACTTAATTTTTAGTAAAGAAATATAATAGCAAATACTTTCAAAAGGTAAAATTTATGTTGAAAATGAGTTCTTCACACCTTAATTAGTTTACATGAAAATTTTAGGTCAATCATACTTTTCTTGGTCATCCATTTAATTAATCGAATTTGTAGCCTTCGTGTACTAATTATGATTTATCACATTGACTACTCCTTTTATCCTTGTAATGAAACGCTCCCCCTCTTCTTGATGTGATCAACACATTCTCCCTTTCTGTGAGGATTGTAAACGGCCAGCATTGATGTTTCTTTTCAATCGCCCCATACTTTCTTCTTCTACTCTAGTTGTCATTCCACTCTTCTTCTCTTCCTTCCTCTTCCCATCCTCTTCACTTCCTCACCCTAAACAACAGCTATCAACACTCCCTGCATGAATCCCGCATTGTGAAGTCATGACAACAGTGGGACTAGCTTACCCAAACCAACAACTATCAACACTCCCTTCATGAATCTCGCATTGTGAAGTTATGACAACAGTGGGACTAGCACTGTCATCTGTAAAGCTCACCCCAAGTTATCACCGTGAGTGTAGAGGTGGTATCATCAGCTCCAATGCCACCAGTAGGCCATGATGCCTCCCCCTCCTTTTTGGTGAAATTTGTAATAGTGATGCTCTCCCTGTTCTTCATACTAGAAACCTACAACTCCCAAACCCTACCGGCCATCATCATTCTCCCTTCATGTTTGTAGCCTCAGTAGTTAAAAATTTGAAAACAACATTGCCGCGGCCAATGCAAGCACCAGATGCGACCACCCACTTGGTTCTCCACCTTGTCTAGGACCTGATAAAGTTGCACCCATCAGAAATATTGGTCGTTGTTGACATCTTCCTCTTTCAAGATTGTGGCTGCTAATAGTGTTGTCTAACACCCTAGGTGTTTCCATTATTGTAATCTCCTCCAGTTTCCTCATCACCGCAACTGCCACCAATTGTTGTTGTACCATCCTCATCTCCTCCATTTTTCTCTATTCATCCTTCCTCTCACGTACAGTACAAATCCTTGCCCCCGCACACTCTTATTTTGCTTCTTCTTTTTTTCCTTTGATCCCTCCCATAAAGCTTGGAATCCTACTAAAACCAGTAGGCCTGCAACTTGCCACCACCCAGCCAGACCTCATCCTCTTCCTTTAATATTCTAGTATGGTGACATCTCTCTAGTGCATTGAAGTTGACTTACAGTAGACCAACAAAGACTCCTTCCTTGTGACCTACTTCTATTCATCTTTTCTAACAAATCATATGATCAAAGATCATCAACCACCTCGATCATGATACCATAGAGACAAGTTCCAACCCCCTTCTTCCTTCTACCTACTCTATTTCTTTCCACACATCATCAAAAAAACCCAGCATAGGTGATCTCCCACCACCTGCAACCCCATATATACTATGGTGGAGAGCTTTACTGCTCAACATATCCCATACCAATGACCACTTCCTATCTCCACTGCCCAACAGACCTCTCTGTGACATGCCTGACCTCAAACACCTTGAAGCTGATCCAGCAGAGCCATCTGATGTATGTAGTCATCCAAACATGGATATCCCAAACAAAAAATCATTTTAACTGAGTTTTCCTTAATAGTGCAATATGAATTTAAGATTATAGATGATAGGATAATGAAAACTATCAGGTGTATTAGGTTTTCTGATTCTATGAAAAATTACAGTTGATTAGATTAGCCTATGTTTTACAACTAATAGAAGGGTATTAATATATACATGAGGCTATACAATCATATATGAAAGTGTTCCACTACTAGTAGGGCAATAATTAAGAGAAAGAAACACTTAACAGTGCATTCTTAAAGAACCCAGTGGAAGATTGAGATATATAAACTTGATGACCTGGTAGTTGAGCTACTATCTTAGTAGTTGTTGTGTTAGTATTGATATACACTTAGGTGTATGAGTTAATAATTATGGAGGAATGCATATGTTTTAGTAATTTTCATAAGAAAACCTAACTTTCTAATCTTTTTGTTTCATTTATTACAAACCCCAAGCACATAGAGATGGTAACTAAAAATCCAAAGAATCTTATAAACATATTCAAACCTATCAGACACGACTATGTCCAACCAAAGTGAAATAAATGAAAATGTAAGATAATAAATGATGAGGAGACCTAAGTTGTAGATGACATATTAATTCCCACATAGATATATATCTTGGAATACATGGATCTAGTTTGATGAATATGATTATTAGAGAGATAGAATGATACTTATAAAATATGTAGAAAGAGAGTATGTATATGTGAGGATGATGTAATGAGAAGGAATGTAGATCAAATCTTAAAAAGTGAACCTTGATCTAAAATATGGATACGTAACTTTACATGATAATGATACGTGTATACAAAATATAATCTACCCATACTATAGTCACTAAACTAATTTTTTATATGCATATGTCTATGTGATCATGGATAAATATGCATGTCTAAGATGTTGTACCCTACCCTAGGGTGGTGATGCACAAGTCATAATTACCACGTAGAGACTTAATCATATGTTAACTCAGTAAGATTACAAAGCTTAATATATCATTAGGTGATCGGGACTGGGGTAAGAATAATATGAAGATCAATAATAGCTAATTTATACATAGGTTTTGTTTGGTTTACTGACGGACCTAATATATTCCTAGGATGAAAAGTCGACTCTATGGACCAAATATATAAATTAAATTTTGCATTAGTTGTAAAGTTCAGATATGTGGAAATCACTATTTATGTTACATTGTTTCACATTTCTTTTTTTGTTTCTAAATTGAAATTCTACCTTCCTAATTGATATCATTTGAAATAATTTGAACATTGAGCAATACTTCTGTTATGGGTCTTTTGACCCCTCTTGTATGTGAATTATGCCTAGAATGCTAGTCTTGTCACTCTATTTGTGCATGCTAAATGTTTGACTAGTACATCTAGAATAGTGGTAGTTATGTACAACAAAACTTATATAGGGTGCAAATGTCCACTTAGGGTGTGTGTTTCAACCCTTCAATTTTAGGCCATGATCCTATGGTTTTATGGCTCTATTTTAGGTATTTTTATTCTATATTGTTTATACATGCAAAGATATTATTTATTTGGAAATTGTGAATGATTTTTATGGAAATAATTTTCTTTTATTTCAGTTATTGCTCTTCACAAAAATTATGCCTCAATCTCTTTATTTGACTCTTGTTGAACTTACCTACTTTTATATGACCCCTTTTCATGGTAACATCCTTTCCAACATAACCCAATTTAATGCTCAATGATGTTTATATGCACATACTCAGTGTTTACTGATACATGCCTTTGTTTCCTATTTTTTGGGTGATGTTCCTCTTCCACCCAGGTGTAGCTAAATCAGAGGACAAGGACTCCTGAATATTATACACATGATGTGCACCTAAGGATAGCTTGAAATTCCTAGGTTGCCCTTTGCAATTAGTCTTTCATGTTATTAGATGTGCATCTTTTTTCTTTGTCATACCACCCTTTAGGTGAGGAACAATTGTATAATGATACATTGTGTAACTTTGTAATAGTTTCATTTCCATTGTTTATTAATTATATTGTTCCATACATATATACCATTTGAGTAATGAATGAAATTCATCTATCCCTACTTACTTTATAGTATGTTTGGGAATGGTTGGACTTATTACTTTATTAAGTAGGGAGTGGATCCCCTCTTTGGTCCCACTCCTTACAAAATGGTATCAGAACCAAAATCAGATGGTAACTTGACTGTTTCAATTTATCTTATATTGTTCCTTAATTAGGTACTTAGGTGACCCTTTACATGTAGTTAATGATCCTAATATTGAGTAGTAGAATATAATATAATTCTTCAATCCTATCTAATCTGGCAATTTGCACTCCCCAAACCATTGTGCATTTGAGACTCAATTTTTTAGAACCCTATTTAACCCTACACCCTTTATGGAGAATGGAGTTTCCTCTACATAGGGATCTACTCTTTTGGTAATTAGATTCTATTTCAATGCCTTTTAGGAAGATAGTTCACGACTAAAATGTAGGTTGATGTGAACATTCATGCATGGTCTTAACCCTAATTCCCATTGGGACCCTCTCTTTTATTTTTCTAGCATGCCTCTAATACTTCCATTGGGAGGGTTGAGAATGCATGAATGATAAACATAGAACTCTAAAGGTGGTGATTCCCTTGATCTAGATGATGACCTAAAATAGCTACGTTATAGAATGCCTTGCCTTCATGTAGCTCTTCCCAAATTCAACTATATAAGGGTTGGATACCATCCTCGTTGATCCTATCATGCCTCATACATAAAATTTGGTTGATGAAAACATATAAGTTTGATATCCTTAAGTGTTCCCCATTCTCATCTCCAATGGTGTACTTGGGTTATTAGTTATTGTGATGAGTAGGTTGATAGTATAATCTACCTTATCTTGTGAAGGCACTATAGTTGTAAATCAGATAGTGATGGGAAAACCTTAAATCTCTTCCTACAACATTGGGTAATCGTATGACTTCATTAGGTCTTGAGATGAGGCAGTGTGAATTATGATATATGGTGACATAGGGAATGGTGAATATTGTGTCTTATTATGGTTAGATAGAATTTTACCATGCATAAGAAGAAACCCTTATCCCTCTTATTCTTATATATTATGAATTCGTTTTGGTATTTTCTTGAAGTCTTAGAGTTGTTTGGTGGAGGGAAGTGATGGTAGAACAATAGTATATGGCCATGTGGTGGATCTATATATGATTTGGTTCTAGTATCAATTTTGGTACCATTTGTAGATTTCCATCAAAAAGTTTTTATCGACAAATTTTTTTATTATTATTAAACTATATGTGCAAAATAAAATATATCCAGATTTTATCGACGGTTTTCAGAACCAAGTCACCATCACAAGAAAGTTTAGGTATAGAGAAACCCTTCAGTGAAGAAACACTTAAGTGTCATGATCGATCTTGAGACCCTAGACCTAAGTGTGTAGTGGAAAGTAACGAGTTTTATATATGAATGGCCTACTTGATGTACCCCTACTGCCTCTCTAGATAGTTAGTTAGGATATATCTTAATCCTTGTAAGAGGTGGAGTACTAACGCTTATTTCTTCAGGAATGTAGCTTAACTTAGGATTATATGAAGTAAATAGTGGTTGTAGTATGTAATACATGAGTAACAACCAATATTGAGGTGATAGGTAACCATCTACCACCTAACTAGCATAGATGAATAAGCCTCGAGAATCATACTATCATAGATGCTATTGAATAACTAAATTTAGTGTTGAGGTTGATCTTCATGTATATATAGCAATGAACATAGGTAGGAAAGCTACTTATATAAAGAAAAAGATTGTGTAATTTGGTCTTATCAGGCATAATTGTGGGCTAGGTTGTGAATGAGTCCATTTTGAGGATGAAATCTTCTTTAAAGGGTTGAGTGTTGTAGCATATCTGAATTTAATTATATATATTAAGCATGCCCTTTTTAGTTATATAACATTCAATCCTTTTCGGACTCCTTCTAGATTGAATTAGGAAGAGTTGCAATCATTTAATATCTTACATATGAAATAACTATTTATATTTGAATTTCTAGAATAAAATAATCAAATGAATTCATTACTAGGGTTAGATGTACAAATTCACAAATTAATTACTTTTGACCCTAAATTGGCATCCTAGAATCATTGTTAGTTTATTTGAAGAGATTATATAGAACATATAAACTAATGTGTCATAACTAATTAAGAAGGGAAATAAATACATAATTAAGCACTTAACTTATCAGTAAATAAATATAATAGCAAATATTTCCAAAAGGTAACTATTGAAAATGAGTTCTTTACACCTTAATTAGTTTACACATAAGTTTTTAGGTCAATCGTACTTCTTTTGGTCAGCCATTTAATTAATTGAATTCTTAGCCTTCATATATATTAATTACATGTTATGATATCGATTACTCTTTTATCCTTATAGAGGACTTCTCCCCCTCCTCTCGATGTGATCAATGCGTTCTCACTTTCTTTGCATATCATAAACAGCTAGAATGGTCGTTTCTTCTCAATCTTTCCATCCTTTCTCCTTCTACTCCAGTCGTTATTACCCTCTTCTTCTCTTCCTTCCTCTTCCCATCTACTCCACTTCCTTACCATTACCAACAGTTGGAAATACTCCCTTCATGAACCCCATGTTGTGTAGCCATGACAACAGTGGGACAGGCACTGCCATTTGTAAAGCTTGCTAGAGGTTGTCATTGTGAACCCAGAGGTGGCATCGTCAGATCTGATGCCACCAGTAGGACATGGTGTCTCCCCTCCCTTATGGTGAAATCTATAATAGTGATGCTCTCCCTATTCTTCATCCCAGAAAACCTACAACTCCCAAACCCTATCAGTTGTCGTATTTCTCTCTTCATGTCTATAGCCTCAGTAGTTAGAAAGTTGATGACAACATTGTCACGGCCAACACAAGCACCGGAAGCAACCAACCACCTAGTTCTCTGGCATGTCTACAACCTGATATAATGGGGCCCATCAGAAATGTTGACCATCGCTGATGTCATCCTCATGCAAGATTGTGGTTTTTGACAACGTTCTCTACCACGCTAGGTTCCATCGATGTTGTCGTCTCCTCCACTTTCCTCATCACCACAGCCATCTCCAATTGTTTTTGTACCATCCTTGTCTCCTCATTTTCCATTACTTGTCCTTCCTCTCACACATAGTAGGAATCCTAGCCTCTGTACGCTCTTATTTTACTTCTTCTTCCTTTGATCCCTCCCCTAAAGCTTGGAATCATGCTAAACCAATAGATCTACAACTTTCCACACCCATCCAGACCTCATCCTATTACTTCAAGCTTCTTCCATGTTGACATCTCTTTGGTGCATCGAGTTCAACTTACAATAGACCAACAAAGACTCCTTCCTTATGGCCTACTTCTTTTCATCTTCCCTAATAAATCTTATGACCAAATATCATAAGCCACCTCATCCAGACTAGTTCCAACCCCTTCTTCCTTCTTCCTACTCTATCCTAATGAATCTTATGACCAAAGATCATAAGACACCTTGACCAGACTAGTTCCAACCCCTTCTTCCTACTCTATTCCTTTCCCAACCTCATCGGAAACCCCCAGCGTCGGTGATCTCACCACCACCTACAACCCCATAGAGACTATGGTGAAGAGTTTTACTGCTCAACACTTCCCATGACGGTGACCACTTCCTAACTCCACACCCCAGTAGACCTCTATGTGACCTGCTAGACCTCAAACACCTTGAAGTTGATCTAGTAGAGCCATCCAAGGTTTGTAGTCATCCAAACATGGATATCTCAAGCAAGCATCATTTAAAAGTGAGTTTTCCTTATTAGTGCAATATGAATTTAAGGTTATAGATAATATGATAATGAAAACTATAAGGTGTATTAAGTTTTTTTATTCTATACAAGGTTACATATGATTAGATTATCTTATACTTTACAACTGATGGAAGGGTATTAATATATACATGAGGCTATACATTCATATATGAAAGTGTTCCACTACTAATAGAGCAATAACCAAGAGATTGAAACATTTAATAGTGCATTCTTAAAGAACCCGACGGAAGATTGAGATATGTAAACATGATGATCTAGACCAGTTGAGCTACTATCTCATAAATGTTATGTTAGTACCAATAGACACTTATGTGTATGAGTTATAATTTGTTATGTGGGAATTAATATATTTTAGTAATTTTCATAAGAAAACTTAGCATTCTAATCTCATCGTTTCATTTATTACGAACCTGATGCACATAGAGATGGTACTAGAAATCCAAAGAATCTTATAAGCATATTCAAACTATGGGACATGACTATGTCCAAACATAGTAAAATAATGTAAGATAATAAATGATGAGGAGAGTAAGTTGTACATGACATACTAATTCCCACATAGATATATATCTTGGAATACATGGGTCTAATTTTGATGAAGATGGTTATTAGAGAGATATAATGACACATATAGAATATGTAGAAAGAGAGTATGTATATGTGAGGATGATGCAATGAGAAGGAATGCAGATCAAATCTTAAAATGTGAAAATTGATCTAAAATATTTATATGTAACTTTACATGACAATGATATGTGTATACAAAATCTAATCTACCCATACTATAGTCATATGTGTTATGCAAAGAATCTTATAAACATTACATGAAAATGATATATAGACATATGTGATATGCATATGTCTATGTGATCATGGATAAATATATGTGTCTAAAATGGTGTACCCTACCCTAGTATGGTGATGCACAAGTCATAATTACCACCAAGACACTTATATATGTATAATGGATCATATGTTATTAATAAGATGAAAAACCTTAATATGTCCTTAGGTGATTGGGACTGGGATAAGAATAATATTGAAAATAATCAGTGGAATGTACACATAAGTTTTGTTTGGTTGACTGATGAACCTAATATGTTCCTAGGATGAAAACTTGACTTTGTGGACCAAGTATATACTTTGAGTTGTGAATTAACTGTGAAGATCATGGATGTGCAAATCCATATTTATGTTTGGGCATTTAAATGACTATAATTCCTAATTTTCTACATTAGGGGACACTATTGAACATTTCTCCTTTTTGTTTCTAAATTGATATTCTACCTTCTTGATTTGATACCATCTGAATACTATGAATATTATATATGCTTTTTCTATGGGGTTTTTGTCCCCTTTTGTTATGCTTTCAATATATGATGTGAATTATGACCAGAATGCTAATCTAGTCACTCTATTTTTACATGCTAAATATTTGACTAGAATATCTAGAATGGCGGTACTTATTTACAACCATACTTATATAGGGTGCATGTATTCCACCCAGGGTGTGTGTTTCCACCCTTAATTTTTAGGCCATGATCCTATAGTGTTATGGCCCTATTTAGGTATATTTATTCTACATTATTTATGAATGCAAATATATTGTTTTCCTAGAAATTGTGAATGTTTGGTATGGCAAGACTCTTCTTTTATTTCAATTATTACTCTAATATTATGCATCAATCAGTTGATTTGACTCTTGTTGAACTTTCCTACTTTTATATGACCCCTTTTTAATGGGAACATCCTTTCAAACATATAACCTAGATATAATGCTCAAATGATGTTTATATGCACATACTCAGTATTTCTTGATGCATGCCTTTGTTTCCTAATATTTGGGTGATGTTCTCCCTCCATCTAGGTGTAAGTGCATTAGAGGACAAGGATTCAGGAAGATTTTATGCATGATGTGGACCTAAGGATAGCTTGGAATGTCTAGGTTGCCCTCTACAATTGGCCTTGCATGTTATTGGATGTGTAACTTTTTAATTTTCCATACCACCTTTTAGGTGGGGAACAATTGCATAATCATACACTATGTAACTTTTTAATAGTTGTGTTTCCGTTGCTTATTAATTATCTTTCTCTGTATATGTATACCATTTGAGTAATAAATGAGATCCATCTATCCCTACTTACTTTGTAGTATGTTTGGGATTGGTTGGACTTATTCCTCAATTAAGTAGGTATTGGATACCCTCACCGGTCCCACTCCTTATAGGCCCAAGTGTCAATTCTGGGAGAAGTGGAAACAGATGAAAATTATGATGATGAAGAGGTAGAGGATGAAGGTGAATATGACATTGATGTTCAAGAGTGTGTCATGATAAAGCATAGGAAGTTCAATCAGATCTACAATATCCTCTATGCTCTAGAGATGAGCTTGATGAAGAATATTATGACCCCACTAGATATTAGTCTAGTCTTAGTGTCCTTAGGCTATGTAGCTTGTGAGCTTAATCATGTAAAATTGTGGGATCTTTCATATGTAGCATGTATTTTATTTCAATACATGATCTTTTTGTGTGTTTTATTTTTATGTGTTAACTGTGCTCTTAATCTTCATGCAATCAAAACTTTTCTATTAGATTAAAAATCTCTTACATTTGAGTTGCATATTTGCATATTTTGATGATACCTTGTGAAATTTCTCTGTGCACATTCAATTTGATTGTTTTATTTTATTGCTTAGGAAAGCCCTTCATATCTTTCTCTTCTACACCCCATGTATGTTTTTGTGTGTTTTATTTTCTAGTGTCGTATCATGCTTTTAAACTTCATGCACTTGAACATTTTCTTCTGAATGACAAATCTCTTGTGTTTGAGTTGTATATTTGCATATTTTATGATACCTTCTGAAATTGCTCTTTGGTCATACAAGTTAATTGTTTGAATTTATTAATTGGACAAGACCTTAATATATTTCTCTTTGACTCCCTCTCCCCAGTGTGTTAATATGACAAAGAGGACAAAGACTCTAGATGTAGATATATTGCATTTTTTATGGGGGAATGTCGTGATACTATTTATTCATATTGTCCTCCTATTACGAACAAATAAGGATAAACTCTACACAAGTCTTCTTCCAAATAGAGATTAAACTTGGTAGTACTACTACCATTACACACATCCTCCGCCAGGTGTGAGGTGACACATTCTGGTGGTCTAACACAATCCAATTGGTTATCTTGTTTTTTAAGGGGTACTTAGCCAAGGTATATGCAACCTTATTACAAGATTTGTGCAGTTTATCCTCCAATCCTTGAATGCTTTGAGTTTAATATTAATTCTTTCCAATATTTTCACAAATTTTGGATATTGTTTCAGTTCTCTTTGGAGCATTTTGACAACCACCTTGGAGTCAGTCTTGAAGACAACCTTTTGACTCACATTTCTACGTGCAAGTTCAACCACCATATCAACAGCTATGATCTTCGCATGGGTTTCCAACTATGCAAGAGTTTGGCGTTCGTGACCCTGATTCATTTACCCTCGTCATCTTGAATGACTGTTGAAATTGCCCATCCTTTCTCATGCCAAGCATCGTCAATATTGACTTGGATGTAAGTGTTCGGAGGTGTTTTCCAGTTCTCTTCAATTCTCATTTCATTGTTCTTCTCTTCTTCCCAAACCTACTAATCAACATAGTTTTTTTAGAATGGTATGGATCAGATGAAGCTTTGATTTTATATTATGTTCAAATATGTGGTAGTTTCTGGCATTCCAAAGATACCAGCATGTCACCATAAACTTGTGGCGCATTGGTTTTTTAGATTTTTTATTGTTCCGCATCTATTCTTCATGGTTCATCTGAAAGAACTTTATAGTTTGGTTGCTTGGGTTTAAATCCATCCTGACCTCTTTAGTGTATCAACAATCACGGAGTACATGCACCTATGTTTTGTCATCTAGACCACACCTTCCACATATGCTATTTGTTGCTAAGTGTCTCCTGACCCACTGTTTGTTTGTAAGCAGTGCCCCATGTAACATTATCTAGGTAAATAACTTCACCTTATCCCCCACTTTAGATGTCCACATATTATTCCACTCCCCCTCCCTTTCTACATCTCTTTGTACTTTAAGTATGCGGTAAGAAGATTTTGTTGAGAACTTCCCATCAGTTATTGCATCCCACACTCGTATATCTCCCATAGTTGTGTGGTGTGGTGGTTTGATAGCTAGAATGTGCTTATTTGTATCTTCATTGAACCACTCCCTTAGGAACTCCTCATCCCATTCGTCGTTGTCCTTTACATTGCTCGCAAAGCACATGTCATGTAGATCGTCTGATGCCCTCCTTCTCACCTTATTATCCAGCATGTAGAATGGCCTGACCCAATCATCTATCTAGAATAATCTATGTTCCCCACTGATGGGTTGAATGTATGAATTACCACGAATCAATTCTTTACACTTCAGTGTGGCTCGTGCCAATCTTGATCCACATGCAATGGCCTCATTCTTGTAGTTCAGACACCGCATCTTCATGAACTTTCTCCAGGTGGTGTCATGGTTTGAATCAATATCCCATGCATTTTTTGCCAAAAGTGTGAGGCTCCATTCACGCATGATTTTTAGGCCTATTCCCCCCTTTTCCTTCTTATTGGAGACTTTATCCCAAGCAAATAGGGACATCGGATGTGCTTTATGATTTTCACCCCACATGATTCTTTGAATATTACTGTCAATTCTATCACACAAGCTAAGTGGCATCAATGTCGTTTGCATGGTATAAGTAGGTACTGCTTCTACTATGGTACAATCAAGGCAATGCCTTCCTACTAGAGACAAACATTTGGTAGCTTGTCCACTCACTTTAGCATCCACTCTCTCAAATATCTCAGTGTAGGATTTTTTTGTTAACCCTTGAGTGTATGATAGGCACCCCTAAATACTTGCCCACATCATGTTTTTCCTTAAATCTAGTCATACAGTTGAGTTGCCTCCATTTTTTCCCTAGGACACTTTTAGCATAGAAAATTTATGTTTTTGTAATAGAAATAGATTTTCCATATGCATGTTCAAATCATTTAAATCACTTCTTAATCGATTGCATGTGTTGGTATCTCGCTTCCCCAAACATAATGTGTCATCTGCAAAGCATAGGTGTGATAATTGGATCCCATTTCTCCCCAACTTCACAGTTTTTCATTCACCATTTGCAACTATAATTTGGATCGTTTGGCTCAGTATTTCAATGCACAAGACAAAAATATATGGTTATAACAGATCATCTTGCCTCAGTCCTCTACTAGGCTTGAACGGTTTGATTTGTTTGTGGTTCCACATAATGGAGCATTCTCCTGTAGTAGTTGAATGCATGATGTATGCAACTATGTTATCCATAAGTGTTGTTTTCTTTGAAGTATCATATATAAATCTCCATGAGAGTGTATCATAGGCCTTTGAGAGATTGACTTTAATGGTTGTACTTTGTGGGGCATTCATCTTCTTCATTGCATGGATAGCCTCTTAAACAACTGCAATATTATCAGTTATCCTTCTATTTGGCACGAATGTGCTCTGTTTTGATGATACCCAGGTCAATAGAAAATTCTTTAGCCTCTGAACGACCACCTTGGATATCAGCTTCAAGTAGAAGTTGTTTAAATATATTGGTCTCAATTGATCACAAGATATCAGGCTTGGAATCTTAGGTATGAGGACAATAGTAGACGCACATAATCCTTGCTCGGTGGCTCCCATCGTAATGCAGACTTGATGGTATTCATTATTGAACCTCCAACGGACTGCTAGTTCTTGATAACGAATAAGCCATTAATACCATATGGTCATGTAGCTTTGTAAGGATTTATCTACTTTAGGATATCTGCGCAGTCTTGTTCTACTGATTTAGCTGCAACTGCTTGTGTTTACTGAGTTGAAAGCTTTCTAAAACTACTCAGAATTTTGTCATAATCAGCCTGACATGTTAGGTCTGTTGGATCTAGGGCTCTATAGGGGGTGAATAGAGCTTCAAAAAATCTCACAAGATAGATAAGACCTTCAAATTATATCAAATTAAAACCAATAGCTTAAGTGCAATTTGAATTCCTAACTAACAAGCATAGCAAGGATGAGAGGAATTGATAGCAAGCACTTGACAAGGTCATGTAGAGTGGTTCCACTCTCCAAACTAGGAGAGATCCAGTCCACTACCTAGAGAGGTCAACCTCTAGGACTTTACAGGTGTTTTT
This sequence comes from Alisma plantago-aquatica, assembly GCA_963693085.1. Classification (NCBI taxonomy): domain Eukaryota; kingdom Viridiplantae; phylum Streptophyta; class Magnoliopsida; order Alismatales; family Alismataceae; genus Alisma; species Alisma plantago-aquatica. The sequence continues at coordinate 918,869,014 of OY856412.1, read as the reverse complement.
CTCTATATATTCACCAATTAGAGTTACAACACAAGACCACCAAAGGACTTACCCATCCAAGCGCAAAAAGTATTCCACCTTACCAAGGACTTACCCACTTTGCAAGAGTCTTTGACCTTGTTCCAGGGTCTTACCCACTCTAACACAAGTCTTCCACCTTCAAGGATTTTTCCACTCTTCTTGGATCTTCAGCCTTTACCTTCTCCTTCACCTGGAGAAGATCATCACCTCTTCATCAACCTTGAAGAGGGACAAAAATAGCTCCACCTTCACTCGAAGTAGCTTACTTCATATTTGCTTCATTGAGGAAAGGGGTAGGGAAGATGGAATGGAATGAGAGCTTTACAAGCACTCTCTTACAACTGGCCTATCTCAATCATAATCATGAAATGAAGTGTAAACTAGAAAGAGAAAGGGGCTCAAAGAGTTGCAACAAACTCAACTATAGCAAGGACTTAGAATAGCATGAATGAGCAAACTTGGAACGAACTCCAAGGGGTCCTATTTATAGCTGGGTGTGTTCCCTTGAGTGTGGGATCACTTAAGGGCAAAATATAGCCATTTTCCAAGTTGCAACGGATCTATTCTCGCTCAAAACAACTCACCAATGGTTATAATCACTTTTTCTACGTTTTCCATGCAATACATTTGGTCGAGTTTCAATAAAGGTAACTCGACCGATCCACTAAATGACAAGGCCAATTTTCAAACTATCGGTCAAGTTTGTTATGCGAAACTCGATTGATGAGCTAAAATTAATTGCTCAGTGAGTCGGTCAATCGAGTTATGTGAGTGTATAACTTGACCGATTGGTCTCTCCAGAAAATCCATCACTAGATCGGTCGAGTTTTCAACTCGACCGATAAACAACCTAGGACAAATTTTCTAAATTGACATTTGAGTGATCAAACCTTGGAATTAAGTGTCCCTAAATTTTTTTCATCTTAGTTACAAGTCATATCATCAATACAAGTGATTACAAAAAACATCTAAGGTCATTTGGAGTGATATCCCAAAACGCACACTTGCATTGCTTTTGGCTTGAACTTGAACAAGCTAGGGCTTGTGTAATTTGATCTTTTTCATTTATCTAAAGCCTGAAATCAATCTTGAATAAACATATTAGATACATAGGAATGGAATGGTTAAGTCATTATCAAAATATGGGCAATGTATAGAACTCTCAAGTCAACAGGGTCTTCATTCTCAGTAAGTAGGGTCTGGAAATGTATACGAACTAGATCTTGCAGTGCTTTTTCATTGTGCACCCAGGTTTCGTTATTGTCCTTCAATGTGGTGATAGTCTTATGCCTTCTTCATTGCTTGACATAGGCATTATAAAATTTCATATTACAGTCACCATCAGTCGATTTAGTTCTTGAGTTTCTAGTCCTCCTCTTCCTCCTTCAACATTTTGTCTAGCTCAAACTTCATGTATATATATACCATAAGTTATTGGGATATAGTTGTTCACTATATCTTTTTCCAATGTTTCTATGTTTTGCATCAATCTAGTTTTCTTCTTTGTTCTGGCTGCCAAGTTATTCTTGTGCCAATTGACAATTGCCTCCCTAGCATCATTCATTGCATTGTTGAACTGTAGAGTGTTATCCTATTTCATTCTCAGCATAGTTTGGAACTACCCATTTGTTGCCTAGGCTGCCTTCGCCACATATCTAGTTTGGACTCTTTTTGGAGCTATAGACTTGACTAGTAGAGGATAGTGGTCTGACTGGAGTCGAGGGAGATGCTGCACACAGAAGTGCAGGTATTTCTGAATGAAGTCTTCATTTGTCGCTACTCTTTTGATGCGTTGATGTAGTTCTCCTCTCGTGCATGTAAATTTTGGCCCAAAAAAACCCAGATCGCTTAAACCTACCTCCATCAGTGTGTCGTTAAAGATCGTAGCTTCTGAATGATTATAATGAATACAAATGCTTCTTTCAGATGGATTAGTAGTGACGATAAAATCTACAAGCACTACCCAAGGCGCACAGAACTTTGCTCCCATACATATGATATGTTTCCACAGAAGCTTCCTAACAGTTATGTGGGGGTTCACATAAACAAATGTGATGATGGTAACATCATTTACGCAGCATGTGACGAACTGACTTCGCATACACAAATGCAGATATATTGCATTGTTTGAATTTGTGTATATATTTTGATAAAATAAATTGTGTAAATTTTGTTAGCCACGCATAGTACTAAACACACAACTTTCAAGAGTTGTGTTTGAGAACTAACCAACATGGTTGAAAGCATGAATTGAGGGAGACTCATTCCACTCAAACCATATCCCCCCTAACCTCAAAGATATGAAATCAAAATTTTCATGCTCTCAATATGTTTAGGAATGATTTGTCATCTTGAAAAAAGGAGAGAATGTTGACTGCTATAGTTACATTGTCCTTGTATTGATGATGACTTCACCATTGCATTCATGTGTCCCTAATGTTTCTATAATTCTTTCGTGTCATCAAACACTTTATAAATTGACAAAACCTAGAATTGGATATTCGCGTGTTGTCAAGCACAAAGAACTAAGCTTGAAGACTAGGAAGAATTCTTTGTAGATCATTGATGTAAACCACCTGTAAAGATCGTGTGACTTGTATTTAAGATATAATTTGTAATAGATTTACTAGAATGAGTTAGGATGCATTTTTAAGAATGTGAAAATTCCCCATATAGAAACTTTCATAGGTTGAGAATTTCATGAAAATTCATTTGTGTCTGTATACCTACAGTCAGGTGAGATTTTTCGTAAATAGGGGGTCTCATCAACTGAATTGTTGAATAAAAAATGTAGTTGATTGACATATCTAGTGTATCAGTAGAAGCATTATAAACCATTTCAGTCGATATAGAATTGTGAGTGATAGTGCCAAGTTGGATGGAGTGGGTGTGTCCACGGGTAGTAGTTTTGTTACTTGGGTTCTGATATTCATATGGATAGTGATGCTCAAGATAATATATGTTATAGGGGTATATAATAGAGTGAAACAACATAGTGTGTAATTAGAAAATCTTCTCTAGATGAAAAAGTAACTTTTTTGTAAATCAGCTCTATGGGCTACCATATTGTACAGATGTTAATGTTGGCTATTGAATAAACGAGTTGTCATCGAGATGATTGCGACGCATTATGTATGGTAAATGTTAAGATGAATGTGCGAGAAGACAAGACAAATGTGCTTTAGAAAATATATACTAGTAATAAATTGAAGGTGGTGAGCTTTGAGAATAAGCTATATGCGCACTGGTAGAAAATGTAAATTAATTGGTATTCACATCCACCATCCCTAACTTGATTTGGTTATTTAACTTAACAAGTGAGTAGATGCATATACAATTTGATGGTGGGTGGAATGGATGTACATATTCAAATATTTGAATGTATAGATTTCGTCGACATCACATGACTGTTTGGCATGCCCAGTCTAGCAGAGCTCCACATGATTGCAACCTGCTACTCGCAAGGCTTAAAAAATGTAAGAGTTTGGGTGCGCCGGGTAGCAAGCACATTCCTGCCCAGCACATTAAAAATATGGTACAGTACGTCCTATAGGAAAGTTCATCAATTAAACACCTGGCTGCAATTAATCGTAAATGTTTTTTTCGATGATAACACCACAATGATGATTGTCATATGTGAATCTGAATATTAATCATGAGACCATTTTTGTGCCGATGTGGGTTGAATGTCCATGCCATTCACCCCAAAATATTGGGAATTTGACTATCTATCTAGTGTCATCTCCGGCTGTATGGACATGATGTATTAGACCGAGATGCACTTATTCATAATGATCATAAGTATAGTAATAAGGGAAAGAAGCAAATCCATATCAACTTCGGAAGAACTACTAAGGTGAAATTTAGAATCTTTGTATCTCAATCAGAATATGACCCACAACACAACTGGGAAACAAAGATCCATGTAGAAGCCAACCATAACATTGTTTGATGATTTGAGCTCATTAGAAAAATACAGCCTTCACACAAAGTTAAAGGTATCTAGCTCTTTGTCCACCTCAAGCGCTTCACACACCCTTATATTTTGTAATCCATGTCAATCATCTACTGAACTATTACTCTTAAAATATACCTCCTAGAAGGCAATCAGAACATCACTTACAATATGTTTGGATGCTTCAGTTTTAAGTACCAGTATTTGCTGCATAATTGTGCCTAGAGCTTTGATTGTAAATTTACTTTTTTACTAAGAAAAAGGTTATGCCGTTGAAAAAAAGGAGCGGGTCACGAATTTTGTGAGGTCGCACAATTCTGACGGAAGTGACAAAGTCCTAAAACCCGAGGCCCGAGCGCTCCCTTACTGTCCTGACTCCCCCCTGCATGCTTCCGCGCAACATCGCCATAATTAACTACAACAGCTAACATTGTTGGCTTCAAATCCAGCAGAATTCTAAAAGTAGGCAGCCAAACGGCCCCTTATAGTTATGACTAGAGTTGAGCTTAACAGAAGATATCCAAATATAAAGGACTGGGAACACGAAACCACTTCGCTTTTTTTTAAGAAAAATTGCCCAAACACTATCTCAGCATGAAACTGACCACAAAATTACACACCAATTCCTAATGAAAACCTTGCTTACTCGCCATGTAACCAAGTACAGCAAGTATTGCACAAACGAATTCAATACCGCATACAGTTTCAGTGGAAAGCTGGATATGGTTTGGTATTTTGCACAAAAATGTTCAGGTCTCGTAGAATTACTGGTCAAGCTTGAAGTGCGGTGCTTCAAAGTAGCCACCATACAACTCAAGTTCGAAAAGAAATATGTTAGCTGATGTTCCATTCAACAATGACTTCTTGCAGACGGCTGAATCCAAAGATGATGAAGACCAGATCATCCAAGTCAAGAAGCTAAACTCAAGAGATGTCACGGTAGATGCAGAAGCTCCTGCCATCCTCGTGGATTCACATATGTAACAAAAATATATACATCTAGAACCTTTAGCATGTTGCCTGAAACATGTTTGGAATCCATCAGGTAGATATGGTGATGAGATCTTTTGTCGCTCTTACTACCCCAAGAATTCGTTGTAGCTTTATCCCAAATGATTAATGTAATAATAAATAGTATGATGGTTGGAAAATCAAAAGACAACTGCGCTGTCAACCTGCTGTGGTGTGGAATTGCCTAGACCATTCCTATCAGTTTGTAGATACCGTGTGGAATGCATGAATGATATTTGCTCGACATCCATAGTTCACACGGTACTGCAGTTCAACCTTCATGGGACTTTCCGAATCATATGTGATCAACAACTTTTAAGTTCTAAGTTCATACAGTATATGTACATATTGCAACGATGGTACTGTATCCTAACACATTCCACCTTGAGTAATTTTGTATCATATCTAGATCTTAAGTCAAACAAGAAAAAGAAGCTACCCTTTATGACAATGAACATATAAATCACATGTCCGCAACAGAAAACTATGGATATATGATATACTTTTGATTTTACATGATTAATAATGTAAAAGAATTGACTTCTAAAACACTGTCCAAGACAAAGTCAATGTAAGGACAAATCGAATTAAGCAGGCTAGTTTTACATTTTATATGTGGCTATAGAAGTGCAGTAGGGAAGAGGATAACGGCTTAGGAAGAGCAGCAGCTTGTGCTCTGATTCACAGGCTGGCCGCGAATTTGAACTGTTGCGGGTCTAGCATTGTTCATTGCAGGTTGGCTGGCCATTCTGAAAGGAAATATACAGGATCAGAGGAAAAAACATAATTCCTATAAGATTATAAGTTATAACATGCATGTTAAATAAGCTACCACACGGTTGCTTGAAAAGCGTAATTCTATATCATGTGATCCATGAAACCCTTGAATCAAAGGCATTGTTCATGTTTCATTAGTTAGAATTAATTGAAGCGGTCAACCAACTGAGCAATTTCAACATTTACGGCGAGCTTGGTTGGATGTAGTCAACTGCAAAGTGTGAATTTGCAATGTCAAGAAACACGGCAAAATTGCACTTTGTCATCCGACTACATCCTACCAAACAGCTGGGATAAGGACTTTCACATCCTGTGAGGAAATAAATTTATTTACTACAGCCACAATTCAGTCTACCTGTTCTTGATATCCGCTGTCATGGCCATGAAGGCTTGCTCGACATTAGTGGCACTTTTTGCACTTGTTTCCATGAACGGAATCCCGATTTCATCAGCAAACGCCTGTCAGATTAGTATTATATTAACAAAAAGGCAAAAATATTCAATTTTTATCAACAGTACAAAAACAGAGTATTCTGTCATATGAAACCATAATTATTCTGTACAATTAAGCCTATTAAGCAACTGCACCTTAATGTCATTTCCTATAATAATGTGTGATTAATGCCAATATTCCATCTTATAATCAAGACAATTAATTTGGCAGTAATCTTTTCAATTGCTGGTGTGACATGATATATATTCCAGATAACAAATTCTAGCAATAAAATAACTGAATAACTTAAAACCCTTTCGAATAATATGCAATATGGCAAGAAACTCCCGTAAAACAAAAACAAAAAAAGTAATGATGATTGCTGCCTTGTTATGAACAGCGTGCCAAAATTATAGACCACTTCAACAAAGCATGACAAAGTGTTGACTGCGCCCTTAATTCCAGAGTTGGAAAAGAGAAGAAAAGAACATTATGATTTTCAAAAGATCTGAAGCTCAGAAAATTTATGTCCCATATAATGCATGCTAAGATTGCTAAGATTTGGCTGGTGTGGTGAGTATAAACATAATTATAATAGAAGGTAAAAACTGATGCATGATCAACATATTGCCACTAATCAAAATCACTGCAAAATGTGGTTTAACTGAGTAGCTTATAGATCATACCTTGGCTGTCTCAGAGGAGACAACTTTTTTTGCAGTAAGATCACACTTATTTCCTACAAGAAGTTTATTGACATTTTCACTGGCATAACGATCAATTTCATTTAACCATTGCTTGACATTATTGAAACTCTCCTGGTCAGTCACGTCATAGACAACCTGTGATGTATTTAAAGGCAAAAGGTATTCACTAATTGCTTTCCAACTGTAGCACCACGGAAAACGAAGGAGAGCTGGAGAAGCTTACAATTATTCCATGAGCGCCACGATAGTAACTGCTAGTTATTGTTCTGAACCGTTCTTGCCCAGCAGTATCCCACTGAAAAAAACAAAGCGAGCAGTTTTTGTTAGAGATGTGGAAAGTAAATATAATATCAGAAACAAATAAATACCAACAATTTTTTTACCCTGATGTAGATTAAACCAGATAAATTGATTTAGATTCTCAAGCGAACTAGTTTTGTAGTATGCTAAAGCAACTACTTCATTTATGAGGTGCATGTGAGACATCTGCACAGGTGTTTGTGTGTGTCATGTGTATGGGCATGCAAATCTTTATAAAATACACTTTGTTAGAGTGTTTGTTGTAGAAGTATTATCACAGAGATACTGAACTTGGATAATGCATGTAACGCATTAGGAACAAGAGAAAAAAATAGAACTTACAGTTAAGGGTTGCAGGCCTAAGCTACTTTTTTTTTTGTGAAACAGGAAAGTTTTATTATTTCATGATGAAATAGACTGCAATCTTTCGTGCTTCCTAAAATATCATTTACTAACTTGAACGAATACATTAACAGTAATCCGAAATAAAAGATCCAGATCAAACTAAAAAACTGAGCCATCATCCAATTAATACTTGCAAATCAGGTTATTACCAATTTGCTGGATATAACATACAGCATAAACTAGTCATATATGAACTACACAAAAATTGATGTTTGAATAAACTTACAATTTGAAGCTTGATTGTTTTACCCTCTTGTTCGACTGTGCGGATTTTCTAGAAAGAGAAATGAAGATTCAAGTTCAAATTGTTATCAACTATCAAGAATATACATAATCAAGTATAAGTTAACGAACACTTACAAAGTCAACTCCAATGGTACTTATGTAACTTTCAAGATATGAATCATCCTGTGATCATAACGAGGAAGAATTAGAAGAAAAAAAAAAAAACAAGATATGACAGTGTTTGATTGGATGATTGCAACTTATTGCCCTTAAGAATATTATTTCATTTTACAGCATAACAGAAAAATATGAATATAGGTCAAATAAATCGAATATGGATCCCACAGAAAATGTATCGCATACAAGATGCTATTTATTCAATGAGAGTCATGCAAATATCTGAGTTCATGATGTGGAATTTAATAAGTAATTGACCCTGACACCATAGCCTGATAGTCGCTTCACTGACGTACAGAACTACATTCAATTTGTAAGACCCTTTTTACCATTTTCCTCATATGTTCATTTCAGTGTCATTTTTAGTCATTCATGCATTAAAATTTCTGTTCTTGATGTCACGCGAGGAATTGTTGCTTCCAGTGTGCATAAGAAAAGTTGTAGCATCAATTCCAAGCACTGCGAGCACAGTGCCATTTGAATACTGTATTCTAGTATGGTTCTTAAGATGTCAAGGCTTATGCATGCCTAGGTGCCCCATACAGTGCTATCCCTTCACCTTGAAATGAGCAAAAAAATTAAAGACAAACAGAAAAATCCAGGACAGGCACCTAAAATATATATTTTCCTGGAGAAAAAAAATGATTCCATATATCGCTTTGCTCCCCTATTTAACATGTTAAGGCCCTGTTTGGTAGGGAGTAAAACCAGATCCTTACTTTTGAACTCTGGGAATTAAGATGTGTTTTTCGTTTGCTTAGCAAATGGGAAAATAAAAACAATGTTTCTAACTCACAAAACAGACTGATCTAGCGGAAACTCCCGGAGTTGGTACCATGCCAAAAATGGGTGTGGTCGGGTGCAGTTTGCATCCTGTACACACACTATTGTTGAGCAAAAGTTGCCCGCTGCTGCAAACCAAATAGGCGTGCAAGCGACTCCGAGTTCTGTCACCGCTATACCAAACAAAACTAACGCACGCAAAAAGCATGTTTCCTTTTGATCTGTTTTCTGATTCAGCCAACTGCACCGTATTACATCCTAGCAAACAGGCCCTAAGGGTCATCAAGCATTGTGAGGCTAATACTCCACTGCTAGTTTATACTTTTAGGCTCCAATTCGTTCACAATAACTAGAGTTCTTAGGGAACTCGCTTTCCAGGAACTGATGTCTAGACGATTGGTTTATATTGAAGATTTTTTGCCAAAAAAATTAATTATATACACGATTAATTTATGGTAATTTTGGCTTCAATATATACTATCTTAAGCTACATACAGAAAACATTTTCTACAATCTCCTAATAATATGAAGAGAAGTATTCGAGAAGTATTCTTGGTATTAAACAAGAGATTCGATCCCTCAAAACATCACAGGAGTATAAAAAAATATGGATGTCCTAGTTCTTGTAAAGTCATCCTAATGGATTAGAGATATTAGAAATATAAGTCATATCATATATGGGCCAGAGTCTATAGGCCCATATAGAGTTTAGTCTAGTCTAGTCTAGTCAAGTCTGGTCAAGTCTGAAAGTCTCTAGAGTCAAGTCCACCTTCTCATATATAAAGGAGAGGGGGTTTTCTTGTAATCATAACATCATAACACAATACTGTGAATATTATCGTCCATCCGTTCTTTCCAACATGGTATCAGAGCCTTCTTTCCAGGAACTCTCACCCTAGAGGAAAAACAACGTTCCTCCGCTGGTAGGCGGCAGCCACCATCATGGCCGGCTGCCCAGAGGTCCATCTCCATCTTCTCTATAGGGTAATTTTCAATGCCCTCTCTCATTGAAGGCCCTTCACCGTCTCCTTTATTATCCAGATCAAAATCTGAAAGTACAGTCTTCATCGTCATCTAATGAAATCCAAATCTAGATATAGATCTAGCATCCCCATGTGTCCGTCTTTCGTCTTTCATCTTCCCCAAGCACAAGGTTCAGTCGCTCCGTCCATTAAGACAAAGTCCAAATTCAAGTTGTCATCCTTCTTGCATCACCAAGATCTGCAACCCCCATGGTGGTGTTCTCCAAGGTCAAAGTCATCTCCATGATCTGTGTCATCTTCTTCTCCAAGGTGGAAGTCATCTACACCATCTGGTTTGTCATCCTCGTAGTGGTGGAAGTCATCTCCACCACCTAGATCATCGTCTCCATCATCATCGTCATCTATGGTGGAAGTCATCTCCACCCGAATTGTTGTCTTTATCATCCAAATCGTCATATTGGAGGCTTATTTGTAGAAGAGGAGTCATCCATGAAGTTAGGATTAGACATTTCCAACGTTTTTTTCCCACAAATCTTCCCTGGCGGTGTGAAACATGGTGTGTTCCTCACTCTACACGTCGTGTGTTTTCATCAGGCAGTACAAATTTTCATCCAGTACGCAGGTCACACGCCGTGTTGATATCCAATACGCCGTGTTGACCAGAGACAAAGTTACGCCTCTGACAAGTCACACAACGTGAAATCCATCACTAACACGTCGTGTTGTGCATATTTTGCTAGAAATCTGCAATTTTTTTAGCACGGCGTGTCCATCAGCCAACACGTCGTGTCACCAACAGTCAGTTCATACATCTTCACCATAGGGTTTGCAACTCAATCAACAACGGCTACATCTTCAAATTATGTGTCCCAGATCAGTTCACTAGGCATCTTCAAAGCTTAGAATCAGAAGCTCCCCAACAAGAATTTTTTTGGATCCATAAATTTTTGCGGGGGCTTCGGGTTGGGAGAAGATCCATCTAATTTCTTATTTGGATCTTGTAACAGGGTCACATGCTACATCGCACCCAGTTATCGGTTCTACTTCTCCGGCCATGTCAAGCCACTCCTCCAGTCATTCCTTCCTTGACCATCCCATGTCCCCTAATGTCACGGGGGAGTTTCTCTTTGTCTTTGTCCATCCAACCACTTTTGTTGTCTCTTCGTGGTTGGTGTGTGGGGGAGAGATAGAGGAGATGAGAAGAGGAGGATGAGGAGAAGAGTTGAGGTGCATATCTCATAAAGAGGAAAGAGGAAAGCATTGTCTACATATGGAGTTTTGTGTACTTAACATGTAGTCCAACTCTCACCGTCTAGTTCAAGGCCAATGTTCATCCTCGCCATTCAGATTTCGAGTTGCCAAGCATTAATCTTTTGTTCAAAATTCATCCACTCGCATCATTAGTTGAAGAAGATGATTCCTCATATCAATTGGCAGTCGTCGGCGCTCTACATCAGGCTAATATATTTCTTCATCAACCATGTCTTGATTATTCTACTCTGGCAACATTTCAACATTCTAATATTGGAGCATCTTGGATTGTATGTACATTTCATTGTGTGCCGCTCCGACACACTTGTCTCTTGCAAAATATCATTCAGTCGGCTACGTCAACAATTGTTTCCTTCTTGTTCGTATGTGCCTTCTCAAGCATGTTGATGTCCGTCCATGCCCACATTGATATTCGATTCTGCCATGTCCAACACGTTGATGTCCGTCCGTACCCACGTTAATAGTCGTCCATGCGAAACACGTTGATGCTTATCTGTGTCATATCAAGCACGTCGATGTCCGTCCATGCAATGTCAAGCATGTTGATATTCGTCTGTGCCATCACGGTGATGTTCATACGTGTTCCATCAAGCACGTTGATCGTCTAGGCTACCACATGGTGGTCTTCTCCTGGAAATTACTTCGACAACATAGCAACTGAGTTTGACTTGGATGATCTTCATTTTTTCCTTCAGCATACTCTAAAATATAACCTCCAACCTAGTCAAAGCTCCAGATGTTTCAAAGATTCAGTGTACATCAATCTCAGGTGTTTATCAATCTCAAGGGAAGCTTCAAACTCAAAGATGCCAAAGATATTAAAGTGTGGGGGAGTGCACATGTCGTGCTAAGTCAAGGGGATATCAGATATCTAGTCATGATTTAGTCATAACTTTTTTCCTGTCTTATTTTCGTCTGTCATACAATCTGGGCATGTGATTCACCCATGCTCCAACTTGCTAGGGAGTGTTAGAAATACAAGCCATATCATATATGGGCCGGAGTCTGTAGGCCCATATAGAGTCTAGTCAGTCTAGTCTAGTCAAGTCTAGTCAGGTCTAAAAGTCTCTAGAGTCAAGTCCACCTTCTCCTATATAAAGGAGAGGGGTCTCTCTTGTAAACAACATCATAACACAATTATTGTGAATATTATCGTCCATCCATTCTTTCGAACAAAGGAAATGTGATAACTCTGCAAATTGATAGCGGTATTTACGCAAATTTCAATTAAAAGCGACTATTGTGAAAAAAAATATGAGTGGGGTAAAACCCCAAACATGTAGAATGTTTTCTTATTGCTTGATAGATAGGAAGCAGCCACCCTTTCCTATAAATAGGATAAGGGGGAAGCATACAGACACTTAGACAAACCCTAATGGGACAATACACAATTGGGCCCAAGTTACAAATTAGACTAAACAGACTTTAAGTAAATAGACTAAAACACTCAAGTAAATAGACACTCTAACACTCCCCCTCAAGCCGGAACTTGGGAGAATCCCAAGTTAGCTTGCAAACAGACAGACAGACTAAATAGAATAAAAGATAATCAAGCCCATACAAGAATTTCTCCCCCTTCATTTTACAATAAATCACTCAAGCACTCAAGGACTCCCCTCAAGTAGATATTCCAAAGCAACAGATATCTCGACAGGCATAGAGGCTTCTTGATCATGATAATGGCATTTGGAGAAAAAGAAAGAATAGCAGATAGGCACCAAGTCTTCATCACAGTCGTCGTCATAGTAGCCAGAGAGTGTTGGATCACAAGTCCTAGAGAGTGCTAGGTCACAAGAAGCAGCAACAGTCAACGTGCAAACAAAGCACGGATGAACTAGAGAGTGATGGATCACAATAGCAGAAAGTCAACATGCACACAAAGCATGGACAAGTAGAGAGTCAACATGCACGAAGCACGGACAAGCCAGAGAGTGTTGGCACATAGAAGCAAAAGTCGACAACGTAGGCAGATAGAAGACCAGTGTACAAAGTAGCAAACAAGTAAATAACTCCAGTATGCAATGTAGACGAAGCTCTATGTAAAGTCAACAACAAAAGTCTTCATCATTTTCCCTCTTCAAAAATATCCATCACAGTAGTAGACGTCAAAGTCCAGAGAGTGTTGGTTCACAAAGTCCAGAGAGTGTTGGTCCACAGTAGAAAATCAACGTGCAAAACATAGCACGGACGGATGATAGTGCAAAAGCACAAAGCAGCACGTAAAATGTGCTCATCATAGCACAAGTAGCAACAATGACGTCTAAATATGTAACTTCATAGCAGCAGTCGAGGTAGATGATGAATAAGTAATAATCGCAACAGAAAACTCCACATAGCAGTAAAATTATCATGAACAGTCCACATAACAATAGAAGGATCCACATCGAAGAAAAGGAACACCAATAGTAGCATAAGGATCCATATATTGCAGGAAAAAGCTGCAAGAAAATGCATGTAGTAGCATAACTGAATTCTTCTTCTTCTTCCTTCATCTTTCCTCTCATCTCATATCTTCCCTCTACTCTTCATCCTCTATTCTCCCCCTCATGCCAACCATGAAAAGAATGAAGAGTGGTTGGAGTAGAGAGTCAAAACAATGGTAGAGGTAGGGTTGTGTATGCAATATGTGGACAAGGTACCCGTTAATGCGAGTCAAGGTGCAACATGACCCGATTACAAATATTTGGATAGAAAATAAAATGGATCTTTTTCCGACTTGAAATGAGATTTGCCCTGACTAAAACACTTAAGTAAATAGATACTCTAACAACATCATAACAGAGGACATGTGTCCACTGGAGGGGTCTCTCTTGTAAACATCTTATATAGTGAATATTATCGCCCATCCATTCTTTCAAACAGAGGACATGTGATAACTCTGCAAATTGATAGCAGCGTTTACACAAATTTCAATTAAAAGCGACTATCAATCTTTATTCTCGAATCGGCATTGTGAGGAGATGAACATGGATTAGACCTATTAAACTACTATAGAATGGACTGTATATGACTCTGTCAATATCTAATTTATAATTGCAATGAAGATGCGAACAGCGATGAGCTCCTATACATCGTCCAACGGCAGCACGGCTTTAGTTTTGAGAGCCCATTGGAATCCAGACATAGCCATTGGTGTCTTGAGATGGCTGCTGCGATTGCTTAGAGTTGCAGGCCACGGAAGAAGCAGGAAGGTCATTCATGCCGCTCTGGATCCAAAGCTGACGGAATACACACAGCGGCCGCCGTGGAAGGATTTGTAGGCAGAACTTGTTTTCACCTGTGTTCAATCTGGAACTCGTGAAGTAAACCCCATTTATACACTCGGAAGTTCGGATAATTTCTGGGAACTTATTTTCCAGCATTCCAGTAAACCAATCTTTTAAAAATTATCATGGAAACTCGAGTTCTAAAGTTTTTTAATCCAACTTACCAATCGGATCCTTAAGGATCTGAAGATTAAAAAACCTTGAAATACCTTTTGTATTTATTAAAAAAACATTTAGGTTGAGTTTAGCTGCTGACTTTTAGACTCCTGGTAATTCATTAGTAAGAAATTATACTGGTGGTATTTAAAGGTAGCAATACGAACTGGAAAGAGGAAGCTATTCAGCTGTTTCCAGCTTCAAAAGGGTGAAACACGGGATTGGAATAGCAGGCTTAAAGTCCTCATAATCGGCAAACCTTGCCAGCGCCACAGTTCTATCAAAATTATATAAATCAAATATGTAAAAACAGAAGCTATATGGTGTGTTTTAGCAGTAATATGGTGTGTTTGGCTATAAACTACCTGGATTTCAGATCACGCCATCCAAAGTAGGCCTTGGTAACAGTAAAAACAGAAGAAAAACGTGGCTGGCCAAATCCATTGAGCAGATAATCTGCAGTTCATGTGTACAGTACGCAGACAGTTTCATATTTAGAGGAGAGGACCACATAGTGCAAATAACCACATTAACCACCTCTATGAACCAACATGCAAGTGATGTTAATCTGACATGTAAATGTAACTGCTGAAACATGGAGGACTGTTGAATGGAAACACTCAAAATGAGTAGTTTTATTCAATGCCCATGTGCTCTTATTATTATCTCAGTTATATGAGGTTTTGTCGGGTCTTCCTGATGGAAAACCAATTTCCTAAAAGCCGAAATTCAATAGCAATCACTTACCGGGACATATACTCAAGGCTGATATTTAAAACAGAAGACAGAGACCTAGTTTTTATAACATTTGCTACTAGACATCTAATAAACGATCAAACAAACATATTTATACTAGGAAACATTGGAATTTACAAACAAGTCCCTAAAATTAAACTTAGGTCCTAAATCTGAAACAATTACATAATATATCTTGAAACGTCATCATCATCATCATCTAAGCCTCAATCCCAACCATGTTGGGGTTGGTTACGTGGATCCTTCTTTTCCCATCAGCTCTGTTATGAGACATACTCTGATCAAGATGCAAAGATCCAAAATTTCTCTTTATAAGCTCTTTCCAAGTTAATTTAGATCTGCCTCTGCTTCCTTTAGCTGTGCTTGACTCAATAAACTTACTTCAAATACGTGCATTTGTCGGTCTGCTATGTATCCTAAAACATGATAAATAATAGAAAGAACTAATTAAGCCAAATCGGATCATACGCCATTAGGCTGTGGATCCAGGAGTGGGACTTCCTGCATCACATCCTCTCTGAAATATCACCACATCTCTAGCTTTTTAGTTTTCCTATGCATACATAGGCTTACATGACATATTGACATCATTGCCCTAATCATTAGTCATGCCTTTCTTTAATTATCAAGGCGCCCACCTAGGTACCTCAAATTAGGCACCCAGCCTATTAAGTGCCTCTAAGGCCTTTTATGCTAAATTTAAGCAATTTAAAGGTCAAATTAGCATGAATCGAGTCCATATTTGGTCAAATTAGATCACCATGAGTCATTTTATGGTTGTAATAGGTCTGATCGGGTCAAATTTTGGCAGATTAGGTCTGATATGGGGAAAACATTTCTGGTTTGGGAAAATTAGGTGACTTGGGCCAAATTGGTAAGTCCTCATAGTGTTGTTTGTTAACATTTTTCTACTTCCTTATATGTCTGTTATTCTTACTTCTTTTTCTTTCCTTTTTTTATCCTTTCTCCTGCATTTTATTCCTAAATCCTACTGCTGCTGCATTTTTTTTATGAGTTATTCCTCCTATATCCCTTCCTACTACTATGTGAGTATGTGCATATTTCTTATTTCAGATTTGCCCTATATCTCCTGCTACCAAATCTCTACTACTACTATTTGCATATATTTGTTCTTTTTCTGTTTTCTTCCTCCTATATATCCTCTCAAAGCTACTATTGTTTGCATGTTTCCATTTATTTTCCCTGAACTATTCTTCCTTCCTCTATATTTTCTGTTTCAGGATCTCCTACTGCTGTTTTTTATTTTGTTTTGTTGAATTTTTCCTCCTCTTTCAATCTCCTTTATGCCCTTGTTTTTGTCTTATTTTGATTTCTTCCTGCACAACTCCTACCATTTGCATGTTTCTTTTTATCCTATTTATCTCTCCAATTCCAACTCATCTTCCTCTTACTGTTGTTTTCTTTTTCTTCCTGTAAATTCTCTTGCCCCTGATTCTCCTATAGTTATCAATTCAAATTAGACTTATAATAGCATGTAATGAATAAAAATACATTATCACATATAGTATCACGCGTACAAACATTCAAATACGTAACTGGAAAAAGGTAAAAAAAAACAACGTGAAATTTTTATTTGAAGATGTTACTCTAAAGGATTGGAGGTCAAACAGAATAAGAGATCAGATCTTATTGATTCATATCACTTTCTGGACCATTTCCGATAAGAAGGCAACAATTTGTGTGATGTAATTTAGTGTAGAAATGCATCTTCTAGATTTATATTTTACAAGTTAACATATAATTGACTGAATGGAGGATCCTTTGCCCCTTTATACATGAAGATCATGGATATTCTGTTCAAGTCTTAAGAACATAATTCGTTTTTACAAAGGAAAAGTTCAACATTTGTTAAGTTGTAGATCTATGAAACTGTAGCTTCTAGACATCCTCTTTTGGCAGGAAATTTACACATAAAACGAGATCCATAATACATAAATTAACGGTTGTCAATGGCACCAAGGCAGTGCCTTGGCTTGGCTGGGTGCCTAGGTTGCATGGAAAGCTATTCATTTCTACAAATTTGTTAGAAGGCTTTTTATGTATATTTATTTAACGTCCTACACCTGAGATAGTCATATATGAGTGAAGTAGAAGCCTAAAAATGCATGAAATACATTCAGACATGTCATATGTGGTATTCAAATGACATTTACAAAATTGAAAATCCTGGAGGTAACCCATGCACCCGTTAGGCACACAATTTTCTTCGCTTGATTTTGTTAAGCGCTAGCCTAGGCTGCTGAACCCCCATGGGCTCCTAGCCGCCTAGGCACCAACCTCATCAGCTAGGCTATCCAGCCTACAAAAAATTTACTTTTATGATTTGATTGATGAGGCTGCAAATCAACTCTTCATTAAATTTGTTAGATTAGTGCTCTCCTATCTTCGTTGAAGGATAGCAATCATAGAGTGTGTATATCAGAAACAAGAAATGAGAAGTTCATGATGATGTGTATCATCTTCATCCTTCAACTACCTCAGGCTCTTATCAGAAACAAAATACTATATATCCAGGACAAGTTATAGACTAATCACCTGATGTTCTTCTTCTAGCTCTCTAATATAAAGTTGGGACAAATGATATTCTTGATTGCCGGGCATCTATTGTCTCCACCTGATTCATATGCTTCTCTCATTAAAATGAGTAAGACCCTATATTTTACTCTCATTGATTTGTTTTCTCATTTGTCTCTCTACAAATCAGGCTGCATCTGTGTTCAGCATGAAAGAGAGCACATATTCTAGCGTTTTTAAGATGAGCCTCGGAATATTGTGGTTCCTACTATGGCTCTTCAGTTCTTGAGCAATAAACTTTACATTCCCTTATTGACAGTTAAATTACTAATGGTCTCAATGTCAAAGATTCTCTAAGAACCTGATACTTGTTACCATACTAAAAAATACTATTTCTTGGCCTGGTTCAAAAGATGTGAAGAGAGAGTTTCAGCTGAAATTATTCAAACATTAATGGAATCATGAACAAATAATTGCAGATCATTTGTACATTTGCTGATTAATAACTGATTAGTGAACTATCCTACTGCACATGAAATCTGAAGAATTCTATGGATAGTACATACTTTTTCTAGAATCAAGTAACATGTGACTATATAAAATAACACACCTTTATATTTATACCAGAAATAACAATTATATTTCCTACTTACCGCAAACCTTAAAAGGAGGCACGATTTACCGACACCAGAATCTCCAATGAGCAAAAGTTTGAACAGATAATCACTGTAAAGTCATAAGATTATTTTTCCTCATAGTTAGATATCTCATAAAAGACAGTAGAAGTAAAGTTAGTCATCAGTAAGTTTAAACTGCATAAATGATATTCAGAATTCCTATAAGAAAAAAAGCTATTTAACATGCTAAATAAAGAGTGTCAGCTCTAGCATCGACTACTAACTAGATCATTCAAAGGTCATCTTCAGTAAGGTTTTCAATTTCGTGGCTTCTGTATGCATGCACAAATTATAGGCAAGTAACTCTTTCAGCAATATGTTACACATCTTCATTTGGCCTTTGTTTTAGCGCTTTTTTTTTAGTTCTTGTTCTTACCGATCTATTTGTCTGTCCAGTTGAATCTTACAATTTACCTAGCTTTTTAGTCCACAGTTCATAGGGTACCAACGAACCTCTTCCCACTAACAAGGCACAGATGATTTTTTTTCTGGACGGGAATCAAGGAACAGACGATAACAATGTTTTAGTTGCAGTGTTCCACAATTGAAGGCTGGTGAGGTTCCAAAGTGCAGAAGATGAACAGTCATACTAGGAGGCTGCCACGTAAAGAATATTTCACATATCCGGATCAGACTAGCATGCAGTTTCATTTTTTTAATCAAAAAGTTTACAAAATAATATAGTAGATATCCGTAGATATAGAAATTCAAAAATCTTTACAAAAATAGTTACAAACATTATTAGTTCATACACA
This sequence comes from Alisma plantago-aquatica, assembly GCA_963693085.1. NCBI lineage: Eukaryota > Viridiplantae > Streptophyta > Magnoliopsida > Alismatales > Alismataceae > Alisma > Alisma plantago-aquatica. Next base: position 918,849,820 of record OY856412.1, on the reverse strand, counting down.
AGAGTTCAAATGTATATCTTTGGCAAACCCATAAGTGTTAAAGAGGATGGAGTTGGGCGGATGAAATCCTGGCCCTAGCATGAGACAAAGTTTCAGTTCTTGGGCTTCACATTTCAAAAGGAGGATAACAAGGATGTTTTTTAGAGGGGAGAAAGTAGGGTAGATAACACAGAAACGCATGTATGTGTTTAATGGAGTAAGATGATAATTTTATGGGCCGGAATGAAAGGCAAATTCTAGAATTTCTATACTGTTTTGCAAGGTAGTATTGTTAGGTTGTTAGTAGACTAAATGTTTGCAAATCAATGTCATAGAAATGACAGTAATCAGATGGGTGTAGGAATATGAAAGCCAGATCTTCTTAAAAGCTAGGAGGCACAGACAATTTCATGGCGCAATCATGGACGTTACTGGAAAGCATGGTTGTATAGGCGGCCAGGCGTTCCAGGGGGACGCCCAGACAGCCTAGGCGCCCAAGCGGAGGCCCAGGCGTTTTTATATATTTTTTATTTTAACAAATATATGTAATTTTAAAAAAAAATACATTCCTTATACATAAATATACATGATAAATAATTAAATATGAAATCAATGTGCTAGCATCGTCTGAAGAAAGCAACAAAATCATTAGATATGGATTGAATTGTGGAAGTTTTACCTAAACAAAATTCATATAGAAATCAGAAAGCTAAAATGTATAATGTTTGTAGCCAAAACATGTATAATATTATTATGTAGAATTTAAGCTAAATGAAAACTAACAAGACCTAAACTAGAACTGATTGGCCCTAATATAAACTCATTTGATCCAAATTTGATCAAATTTGACCTAATTTACCCTAATTTTTGCCTAAACCATACCTAATTTTGTATACAATGACCTAATCAATCTCAATTTCCATAAATTTTTCATATATTCACCTAAATGAGACAAATTTTGGCCAAATAAGACCTAGTCATCCAATTTAGAACAATTTGCCCCATATCAAACTTGTTTCCCCTAAATTAGACCTAATGTGCCCAATTTTGACATGATTTGGCCTAAATAAACCTAATTTTGTATATTATGATCCAATCAAACCTAATTTCCCCAAATTTTCCCAATATTGACCTAAACAATATTTAATTTGGCGAAATTAGACCTAATCTCACCATATCAGACTATTTTTCCAAAATCAGACTTATTTTCCCCAAATCAGACCTAATCTGCTCAAATTTGACATAATTTGGCCTAAAATCAAACCTAATTTGCATAACATGAGCAAATCAAACCTAACTAACCCTAAATTTCCCTATGTTGATCTAAACGAGGCCTTACATGACCAAATCAGACCTAATTCCACCAAATTAGACCTAATTCCCCCAAATCAGGCTTGTTTTCCTCCAAATCAGACCTAATTTACCCTAAATTGACCCCGTTTGGGATAAATCAGACCCAATTTAACCATAAAATAACTCAATTTGATCAAATTCAGATCTAATTTATGCTAAAGTAGCCTTGAATTGGCTTAATTTGGAACTCAAAAGGCCTTAGGTAACAACTTAGGTCAATTAGGGGGTTGGGCGCCCAGTTTGAGGCAGGCTGACTTAAGCCTAGGCGCCCAAGCGCTGCCCAGGCGAGGGCCTGTACAACACAGCTGGAAAGTGTCCCAAAATGGAGGATGTATCCTAGTTGTTTTTCTTCTTTGCGTTGAAGAAGCCCTAGATATAGATGGAAAGTGCAATAAATACAGCCTAGACACTCAGTCCACTCCTCGACCTAGACAACCCCAAGTAAACCAGACGCACAATACTCTTCATCCTGATATTGTGGAAGTGTCCCTCTCCCTCCCAACACAGCAAGAAATAGTGCTCAAGAGAAGAAGCCATGTTATCAGCAACCGAGTCTCCTGGAGTACTCACCAAGTAGAGGTTACTTACCAATGACATTTAGACTTCTAGTAGAATAAATTTCAATCATCCAATGGAAATTCAAACAAACATCAGTCCAGGACTGCATGACATATTGCCACGTCTATGCTATACAATGAGTCTAAAAGTCCAAAAACCAACACGGTATAATGTTTAAACTTAAAACAAGATCTCGGTCTAAAGATGATGAAAATCTAGTAAACATATTGTTTTGATGTGGGGCAGGGTTAGGGAATCAAGTGAAAACAAACAAATGGGGCAGTGCCAACCCAACTCGGCCCCGTCAACTTGTTGTGCACCCAGGATCAGGTCAGGCGACGCCCAGCCGTCCTAATTGGGCCATATTTGTAGGCAGTCTGATAGGCGACGTCACCCCCCCCCCAAGAACACATGGCCGACTAGGCGGGTGCCTCAACAGTTATGGCTTGTTTATTGCACTTCTTGTCCTCATATTGTGAAGATTATATTTTCCACAAGGAAGGGAACGAGTTCCCTCTTGTTGCAAAAGCTACTCAACTTCTGTGAGAAAGGTGCAGTTACTCTTTATCCCCCCCCCAACTGTTAGTTATGCTTATCCACAAGGAAGCTGTAGTTGCTCCTTGTCAGCCTCCTCTCATGGGAAGTTGTTGGTGCTCCCTTTGATCCTGCCATAAGCTATGCTATGCGAAAAAAACAAGTGGTTCCTTATATTTGAAAAACTAGGTGATCAAGAAAGGTATATTTGAAAAACTAGGTGACCAAGAAAGGAGCTACAGAACTCTTCAACTACGATCCTACAACATTTGGTTGTAAAGGTAGGCTAACAATTTCTGCTATCATTTTCCTTCCACTGCAATTTATAATATCTGTCCTGCATTGTGGTGAGGTGCTCTCGCTACTCATCGATAGATTGTTTTTATCATGATTCTGATTCTTACATAGAATAAATGCCTACTGCTTGTTTCTGGTTCTTACAATAGGGACCACTATAAGATTGAGATCATTAGTATAGTGGTTTGTGTTGTCTTACGAACATCGATGTTCATGTTTTGAAAAATGAGCATCGATATAATCATTTTCTATTATTTAGATAATTAGTTTTATATATGCAGATACTAGATACTTTGATAATACAGATATTTTGATATGCACATACCCACAAGCAAAACATGTTTGTGCTTCCTAGCTTAGAGAGTATCAAGTAAGAGACAAAGGTGTCAGTGGCGATGGCTTAGGGCATACTTGAAGAGGGCCATTTTGGATCTGGTTGTATATGTATATATTGTGCAGGCCAACAAATGCACCTATTAAGCTGCGTAAATGCACCTTTGTCAAGACGGTAATGAGATTTTGATAGATACAGTTAGGATGGCAAGGAGTGTATTGGAAAATCATGGGAAGGACACATGAAAAAATGAACAAAATTTCTTACGACTGGATACAAACAGAGTAACAGACAAAACGGGAAAAAAGGATGCATGTAGATGAACCCAGGTTGAACGACACTGGGGCTTAAAAGACGTTGTTGTAGTAGTTCTTAGTACTTGATGCAAGCAAATTTTTATAAGTACCTTATTATGGGATAGCTTCTTCCATAGTAGGTTTAAGCGTAAAATGATGCATAAACTTGGAGGTTGATGACTGAATGGTAGCATTCATCTAGAAGCTTTAATGTAATCATAATCCCATGGGATACATATTTTAGCAGCCAAATTTAGCATGGAAGACCCCTTAGAAGCATTTTTCTTGAGGGTCATATTGAAAAGAAGGATCCACGTAGCCAACCCCAACATGGTTAGGATTGAGGCTCAGATGGTGATGATCATCACCATCATATTGGCACTAACATTAAAAACAACAGTTTAAGTAAAATTTATATCAATTGATAGATCACAAAAAGTCAAAGATGCACCAAGCAGTTAGTGAGAGAGCTATGGAAAGCTGTGGAGATTGGGTATTTGATCAACAGGATGTAAGTTTTCCGCAAACTAGATTGGGAATATCAGACAGGCATGCTTGTATCCTGAGTTATTTTAATGGGCCAACTACAACATGAATATGCAAAATGATGATAAGAGAACAAAAAAAAGGTAAAAGAACATGTAGTCTAGTAGAGGGACCAGGTCACAAACTCTATGTTACCCGTTGGTCATGCAATTTTCCAGCTACACTGATTAACAAAGACAATCGTCTTTAATGCTCATAAACTTCAACTATGCTTTCTCCTGTTTTATTAAATACAGTGAGGAAAAGACCCCTGGGTGGTGTATGTAATTATGTTCCTTTTCACCCACTGGATGACCGAAATCCAGTTTGAGCACCGGCTCCACCATTGAAAAAGTCACCTTAACACCAAAAGCAAAAAACGAAGACCTAGAGTCGGCAAAGCTGCGAATGAATTCAGCACAAGTGGCGTCCAAGGGCGAGTAAACGCTACGCTACTCCTCAACAAGATCTAGTGGCGGGGCTAACAGATCTAAAAGGGGCGCACAACACTATTCACACAGAAAACAGATCTCCACCAGTAACGGCATGACCGCGATGCCGCACAACTGCAAAACGAGAGGGAGAAAAGTTTGCTAGGATCTTCCTACGCGGACTTTTCCTAACCCGGAAAAAGCACACGATGTGGAAGGAAAAGTTGGATTTCAGCCCACACCCAGGCCTTTCATGGGGTCGTACCGATCGGTCGTCCCTGCAAAAATTCCGACGATAGAACGGAGGAAGGAGAGGGATCGCACGACTTACTACTCGGGATTCATGACCGTCGACGAGTGCGGTTGTCGGGGAGGGCAGGAGCGAGGAGGAGAGGAGGCCGAGCTGCGGGATCTCGGCGGCAGGAGAGGAGACGAGTCTGAGAGGCGAGTCTTCTTTTCGCCCGCGAACCGTCCGAGAAGCGGCAAATCAAGTAGCCAGATCGATCGCGGTTGGAGGAAATGAATGAAGAGAAAAAGGAGAATCGGTTTTTAAAAAATAATATATTAACAGCGCCGAGTTCCGCGGAGGCGAGGGACGCTGACTCGCTGAGATTCTGAGAATATAGATGACGAGAACCAGACAGAGCGTCACAGTCACGGTCGAAAGTTTTGGGTCCTTTTTGCAACTTATACCTCTTAATGTTTGTTTACAGAAAGACAGCAAGGTTGCTTTAAAATAACATATTAGGATAAGGTTCGGTTTGTGTTTAACCGCTCCAACTAACTGCCGCTTTACTTTCCCCTATATAAAGAAAAGGAAAATGCTACAAAGAGGCAAAATGGGAGGCACTTTGTCGTTAGCATAACAATAGAATACATAGGGTTGTCAATGGGGAGGGTATGGTGAGGGTAAGGTCTTACCCTTATCCTTACCCACCAAGTCTGGAGGGTAAGGGTATAGGTAATTACCCACTCCACCAATATCCTTACCCTCTCCTTACCCTTACCCTCTTACCCACATGGTAAATGGGGAGGGTAAGGGTTAAGTGGAGAATTTATATGTCATCTTCAAATTTGTTGTAATATTAACAATAATGGTCTAGCTAGTACATTCATTTATTTGAGTGAAATATCAAGATGTTCCATAATGGATTTTAAATATCCAAAATGTTTCTAAGTAATATTCTACAATTGTTGTATTGAATGCATGTACAAATAGTAGTACCCTAATATTGGTGTGTGAAAAAATAAATTATTCCTAGTAGATTAAGACTTCTACGTTAAAATGATATTTAAAGGAAAATATGTCATAGAGAGTTATTCTTAGAAACATGCATATCTTATACCCTCTAAAATGTTGTAACATCCAAAAAAATAAAGCACAAATAAAATAGATAACACTACCTCACATATGTATTAAATGATACATTAAAGGTTAAATCTTGTTATTATATACATGTTTGCCTTACACCACAAATAATTTAATGGAACATAGACTACATATATACATGTGCCTTGCACCTCCAAAACTGTGTTGCATACACAACCAAGTTAACTATATAAGAAGTAGAAAAGAATATCATGTATTATTTAAAATGATGATCCAATAAAATTAAATATTACATAGATTCAAACAACATATGACCATACATTCAATATATTATATATAAATATTGGTGGGTAGCGGGTTAGAGGGTATGGGTAATGGCTTACCCTTACCCTTACCCACTAAGGTAGCGCATTAGAGGGTAGTGGGTAGGCGGGTAAAGGGTAAGAAAATCCTTTACCCTTACCCTTCCCCTACAGGGTATGGGTAAAGGATAAACGGGTTTATCCTTACCCATTGACAGCCTTAAGAATACCTACCTCTTTACTTCAAAAAAAAGTTCAAAAGTGTATGCCTTTGTGCTGTTGCGGCACATGATTAAGACCAACTCTTTTTAGAACGTTGTATTCAGGATACGGCTGGCAATTCAAGTTGGGTCATATCGAGTCCTAACGCGCAAAGTGAATTTTGAGTTTAATTCAGGTCATACTGGCTCATGATTGGAGTAAGAATACATTATACAAGAAGAGATATGAGAGATCGTGTCATTGGTGGAGAAAAAAGAAACAACCAGTGGTCTGGCTCTCGCAATTTTCTCCCACCATGACGAATCTGAAGAACACTGCTAGGATGGCCTTCTTCCTTGTCATCTCCTCTATCTCCTTGCTCTGGAATGTGCTATGGACTCCGAGAGAATAGAATGATCCTTATTAGGTTTGATCGGTCTTATGTTATCAAATAAACTCTGATCGGCGGCTGTCAAACCATGCTTTGTCATTTGCGTTGATCGGGCGACCAAGGAAGTTGATCAGCCGATCACTAACTTGGCAGCATGACTCATGAACTTCTAGTCAGCTTATCACTAACTTGGAGGCATGACTGATGAACTTCTGGTCAGTTGATTAGTAAGGTATATCGGTTGATCATCTTTCTGATGAGTATTCTAAAGAGATGCAAGATTGGTCAATCATCGTGGTTTATCTTGCGATCCAAAGTTGGTTCAAAACTCCAAAGTCACTGATGTTGAGGGAGCAATTTGGGATTTAATTTGGATGGTTGATCATTAAGGGAGATTGGTCGGTCTAGAATTCCTTCGAGGTATTGTGTTACACATGAATCGGTCAATCTAGATGATGGATCGACTGACCACTTGGTGTCAAAAAATCATCAGTCTCTATCACTTTGGGCGACCTTCCAATCGGTCGATCTGGGATGGTGATTGCTCAATCTAAAGTTCATCCTGTAATGTTTTGAGATGGGTAGGTTGGTCATCCGATCAAGAGATTTGGTCACCCGATCAACAAGATTGGATGTGCTGGTTAGCTACAATCTGATGTGAATTTTCTCACAAATCTTGAACATGAGCTCGGGGAAGGAATTCTCGAATGCTCTAAGTGTTGGTATGTATGCCCAAAGAGTCAATCATGTGATGATTGTAATGGTATAACTTGTAAATGATTTGATTAATAATAAAGATAATCTTCAACTTTATTATATTCTATTCAGTTATGAGATAATGATGTAACATAATAAATATCTAAAGGATTATATTACTCAATGATGTATGTCATCGGGTTGAGGACCTGCATAATGAGATCACACAGATGTCAAGAGTATACATTCTTGTAATGTCCTTAGTCAGTTATTACTGTGAAAGCAATGTAGACAATAGTAATACATAAGACTAGAATGTGTGTTGGTTGATGATAGAATATCATCAGTCATGATATGTGATGTTGAGCCAAACACATAGTTACTTGCTAGGACAGACCTCCCATAAGAGTGATATATGAAAACCATAATAAGTAGTCAGAAATAGCTCTTGTAGTGTTGGTGGTGAATGTGGTTCTTAGACCTGAAGTCATTACACTGATCACATGTCGTTCAGTTTACTTAGACATCACTCGACGTGATCTTGAATAAGGGTTACCATAAAGGTGATGCTCGGGTGCACTGTAACACGTGGGGATGATTGTGAGTGATGTAGAAGGGATTTGTCTCTCCTACAGGAGTATGATATCATGATCACTTAATTAGAGAGACTGAGAAAAGCATGTTCATGAACTTGTGAGTCAATATGTAATATTGAGCTTACAATATCTCAGGCATACTACTCTAGTTCAAGGTATAGAAATTGAATGTTGAAGAGGATGACTATTTCATGTTGTTGGATCCTAGATGGGTGATTAGATGCTCTAGAGGGGGGATGAATAGAGTTGAATGCACTTAAACAAAATTCATTAGACCTTCAAGATATATCATAAGATAAGGTTGCTAAATAGGTAATTTGAGTGCAACTAAAACATGCATAACAAGTATGAGAGAGATTGAGCAAACACAAGAGGACAAGCTATTTAGAGTGGTTCCTCACTTCAAACTAGAAATGAGTCAGTCCACTTACCTAGAGAGGTCAGCCTCTAGGATTTCCTAACCATTGCATTCTTATATTCATTCATAAGACTTACAATACATGACCAACCAAAGGACTTACCTATCCAATACAAAGAGTCTTCAACCTTACCAAGGACTTACCCACTTTGCAAGAGTTTTCCGCCTTCTTCTAAGGACTTACCTACTCTTGCACAAGTCTTCATCCTTCAAGGAATTACCCACTCTTCTTGGATCTTCCGCCTTTGACTTTACCTTCACTCGGAGAAGCTTCCACCAAGGACTTACCCACTTGAGCAAGGAGTCTTCTGCCTTCACCAAGGGCTTACCCACTCTTGCTCCTAGTCTTCAGCCTTGATCTTCACCAAGGGACTCCTTTCCTTGTTCTTCTTCACCTCTCTTAGCTAAGAGAGAGAACCTTCATCTTTATGGTTGAATAGAGAGATAGGAAGGTGGTGGAAGTGAGAGCCTCACAAAATATACATGTAGGACTAGCTCTCTTACAAATCTCCTACTCACTCTAATGGATGTAGCAAGTGATTAAGCTTAGAGAGAGAAAGGAGGCTGTAGGAAGCACTCAACTATAGAATAGGAACCTCACATAGAGTTTGCATTGAATGCTCAACCTTAGAATGAAGCCCAAGGGGTCCTATTTATAGATGGGGATACCTCTTAGCCTTTGGGAACACTTGAGAATGAAAACTAGACGTTTTGTGGCTTGCAACAGATATATTTTCACTTGTTGCAACTCTACAACGGCTAGAAGCATTTTTCTACACTTTTCCATACAATGCAATCGGTCGAGTTTCTATAGGGGTAACTTGACCGATAGAGTAAAAGACAAAGCCGATATTCAGACCATCGGTCGAGTTTGTCATGGGGAAACTAGACCGACCAATGAAAATTGAATTGGTCAGGTACTCCATCAGTCGAGTTCTGTGAAGTGTAAACTCGACCGATCAAAAGTCATTTTCAAAAACGAATCAGGATCGGTCGAGTTTGCAACTCGCAGAACTCGACCGATGAACAGCCTGATGTGAATTTTGAAAAATGGCTTTTGAGTGCTTAAACATTCGATCTAAATGCTCCTGATTTTTTCTAAGCTTAATTATAAGTCATACAATCATTACAAGTGATTTACAACATGATTCTAATGGATTTACATCATATTATAAAAATGTGCACTTGTATTGACTTTGACTTGTCTTTTCTCCAATTTGATATGCGCAAGTTAGGGCATTTGGAGTGTGTCTATACCTAATATGCAAATACTCAAGTAGAGGCATTGGGCACCAATATGTGGAATGGTTAGTCATCATCAAAACACGAGTTTAGTCAATTTAGACGCGTGTCAACATTGACCTAATTGACCTTGAGTCAACATTCTCCCCCTTTTTGAAGATGACAAACCATTCCATAAATGTATTGAAAGCTTTTAAGTAAAATCATACCTTCGGAGAAACCTAGTGGTTTCAATCGGATTGAGCTTATATGCTCCACCTCAATTGATGCTAGTGGAATTCTCATACTCCCCCACAATTGATGTTATTTCTCCTGCATGGTTAGCTTTCTTAACATTTATAGAAACTATGTCTTCTACTCATACTAGTGAACGCACACGTGCACATGCACGTGACATATAAAATTTGTTGGAAATGTGCGGGGAGAGGACTCGTCCGTGAAGGGGTCCCTACCGTAAAATATATTTGTGTTGGTTGTTTGAAATGAGAGAATTAAGAAACCATTTTCATAGGATGGAGAGAGAAATACAGAATTAAAGATAATAAAAGTTAATAGGAGAGTGTGAGAATAAATATTTGTAGGAGCAAAATTCCTTAAAAAAAGGAGAGAAGAGAGTGAATCAAGGAGAGTGCAGCATCAAACTCGCTCTTTTTATAGTAGTATAGATATGTTCTACACATATATGTCTTCTCCCCTTTACCTTCTCCCTTTACATGAACATACTTCTCTTCTTCATGTAAGACATGTCTTCTCCCCGTTTTGTCAAAAGAAGACATACCTTTCTCCCCCTTTGTCATTTCAAAAGGTGGGGGTATGAAAAAATAAGAAACACCACTTGTTAAGGGAAAGGAGATAACAAAAAGTTATATAAGGAGAGTATAAGAGCACAGATAGGGGCTTGTCCAAGCATAGAAAAAAAACACAAGTTAAAGCATATACTTGAACAACCCAAAAAGCAAGATAAAGTGCTACATAAAAATAATAAATCACAATTTTGACCCTCAAGATGACATAATTTGCCCAAAAAGCATCATGTCTCATGGCAAAGCGATGAGTCTTTCTTAGAAGGTTGTTTCTGCATAAAAAACACTACTCTTGCAGCAAAAATTGAAACTGGAGCAAAATCTACATAAAATCCAAAAATACTCCAATTTCTACATATAATGCAGATCTATGTACCCTGCATCACAATGTTATGTGAGCAACTCAGGATAGTAGATATGCAATTCAAGGAATAAGCTTGAGCATGTATGAGACAATATACAAGCATAACATATAGTAGAATACCACTAGATGAGCAAAGATGCCAATTACAAACAGGGTTAGAACTACATGTATATATATGAACTACTAGTAGATGTTATCACAAGTTAGGACTACTAGTAGGATCTAGATCATAGCAAGAGATATCAAAAGATACACAAGACAAATCATGGCTATGAGTAGATGAAGAGATATATCCAAACAAAGAGATATGCAATTTTAGAAGCATGGAAGGATATAACTTCACTAACAAATATGCATCATTACCAAAAGATGACTACCGCTAAGAACCTCGAGGTTGTATTAAAACAAGATATACACCTAGATAGATGTAGCAAGTCAGAGCACAACGGAAACAATTTTTAGACACAACCAAGAGATCCAAAGAGATCATCATCAAAACATGCAAAACAACTCAAAGCAAGTAATTGCAAGATATAGATATACCAATTTAGAGCAATTAGAGAGATAGAGTTGTAAGTAAGATAGGCAATTTAGAACATGGCAATATGCATATATAAAGGTACCAAATGAGAGTGCCAAAGAATAAGGCTATCGGTTGAGAACATCTAGTTGAGAGGGAAAATTCTCATTCCATAAGCCAAATGTATATTCTGTGCACAGTGTTATCGGTCGAGTTTTGTGTATTGACAACTCGACCGATGACAGCTGTTGGCAACCCCCATTGGTGCCTATCGGTCGAGTTTCAAATAGGGAAAACTCGACCGAAAAAGCTGCTGTCAAAAGGCACATATATTTCATAAAACATATTTAGAGGCATGCTAAAGATATAAGCCATATCCAAACATGTGTAAGCCAGTTAGTAATGCACTATAAAAGCATTTGAGACAATTTTTTTAGTAAGAGTGTGAAGAGGAACACAAAATACCACTTTTGACTCAAAACCCACATGCATAGTGCACACTAACTTGACAAAATCAAGTTAGAAATTGTTATAAGAAAGAAAACATTTATCTTTGTTCTTACCATTCCTTTTTCCATTTGTTGTCACCCTCTACACATCTCACCTTTCTTATTTCATGTAGATTGACAAGTCACTTTGCAATTCAATAGCTCAAGTCAATCCATTTGCAAGTACCTACAACAAGAAAGATGAAATGGTCCCCAATCATATTTTTGGGTCCGGAGGGATTAGCTTAGCAACCCAAGTCCTATTTCTCTTGGGTGCTTTCCTAAAAGGACAACAAGTAGAATAATGACCAAAATCATTGCAATAGTTTCATGTGCCCATAATCTTGGAACTAGAGGATTCTCCATGGAAGATTGGAGGTCCTTTACCTTTGTTGTTCCTTTGACTACTATCATACCCCAAACCATGTCTACCAATTTGTTTAGTAGTATGGTGTAGGATATCATCAAGATTCCTTTTACCAACTAAGAGTCTTTGCAAAGAAGATCTCAAACCATCATTTTCATGCATAAGAGAAGTAATAGTAGAAGACAAATGATTGATATTATCTCTAGCATGTAAAAGATCATTTTCTAAGCAAAGAGCTTTAGTTAAATGAGAGTCTCTATCAATATGAAGAGTAGCAACATCATTCTCTGTAAAGAGTGAGATCCAACAGGGAATCCACCCTTCACTGAATTGAAGAATTATTCCATCCAAACCCAAAAATACCAAAAAGGTAAGAAGGAGAGGAGGAATTTCATTCATTTCTCAAATGTTATATAATACAGAGCATGATAAAGAATAAGCAGCGGAAACAAAACTATTACAAAGTTACAATGGGTATCATTATACAATAGCTCATCACCATAAAAGGTGATATTACAGAAACTTGAACTAACTACAATTAAGCCCGGTAGCAGAGGGTAACCTAGCCATTCCAAGCTATCCTTAGGTACAATTCTCTTTATATGATCTTCGAGCAATCTTGATCTGTAATGCACCTAAACCTGGGTGGGAGGGAACATCACCCAGATCAAGGAAACAACAAAGAGGTCAGCAAAGGATGAGTATGTACATATATAAAACATTCTGGGCATTATATAGGGTTAAAGGTGCAAAAGAGATGTTCCCACAAGAAAAGGGGCTATTTGCAATTAGGTATGTTCAAGAGAAAAGTAACAAAAGAAATGAAGCAAAAGAAATGAGGCATATTAAATTCAGATTACAAGCATGATAATAAAAGAGTGTCTTGCCATAACAATCATCCACAGATTCACATTAAAACAATAAATATTTGCATGCATAACAATGTAGACTAAATATACCTAAAATAGGGCCATAACACCATAGGATCATGGCCTAAAAATAAACAAGGGTGGAAACGCACACCCCGGGCGGAATACGCACGCCCTAAATAAATATGGTTGTACATAAGTACCGCTATTCTAGATATTCTAGTCAAACATGTAGCATGCATAAAATAGAGTGACAAGACTGGCAGTTTAGTCAATTTCAAATAAAAAGACAATATAGCAGAAGGGGTCCAAAAACCCATTATAAACAAGGTATCACAATAACCAATTGAATATCATGAATTGAGAGAAGGAAAAATAATAAATGTCCAAGCAAGTGATTTTCAAGTAGAATAACACTTCAAGAGATGCCTCATTAAAAGAATGTAGATTTTAGTCAAATAATGCCCAAAATAAAATAGAGGATGTACATACCTTATGATTAGTCCTAGATATTCATTAACACCTCCTAAGTTCAGGTTCAGGGTTGTCTCAACCTAGTCACAATATATGTGCATACAATTAATATAATATGCATTAAATCCCTAGCTTAAAAATCGACCCTACATTAGGATGCAAATCTGGGCATGAAACCTATCCCAATAAATCAGTCGTATTTTTCTGATTTCAAAAATGTATATATATGTCGTATTTGGATAAACGGATAAATTCTTATGACTTTTACAAGTTTATAGCATTTCTGGCTAAATATAGAAAAATCGAATTGTGAAATGACAATTTTACCCCTGAATGATTATGCGAATCATCAGGGTTTTTCTGTCACGCAGACTACTAAGTTCACTGCCGAAATTACTAATTTGCCCCCATTGGCGTGACAAAGATATGCTGGCCACCATGGGCTGAACTGGACTTTCGTCCCAGGGATTGAATCCCTGTGTCCAGCGCCATGGCTGCTCCACAGAGAGCTTAGGCCAAGGTGAAAACCTTCGATCAAAAACCCCAAGAGAAAGAGCACAAAGCTCACTGCCTTCGTCTCTTCACCATGGACCCAGAGAACCATTGTTCTGGTCCTAGGGTAGCCGAGGTCGAGATGAAGCCCATGACAGAGACGACCAAGGAGAGGCCTGGTACCGACTACAGCAAGGGGAACACAACTAGAAACAATTGTGATGCTAGGACTTAGCTGGAACCCACGCTCACGAGGAGACATGATGTGCAAAAACCGCGAACCATTGTGGCATGTGTTTGGAGAAGAAGTGATCCAAACTTGGATGGATGCCGTCAGAAATGGTGGGGAGGTCCCATCAACGCCACGGTGTGCGACGAATGCAGGTGTTCCACCATTCACCCCTGATGGGTTCGATAGGGATACAGGAGCCCAGGATTTGCAGAATCCTTCACGGCAGCGCGACAAAACAGGGGAATTCGGCGGCGTTTTGTCGACCGCACCAATAGCGCAAAACCACGGCGAGGTGGAAGCACAGAAAGACAGAGAGGGGGTTCTAGATGGTTACCCCGTGGATGATTGGATGGAGGAGGAGGATTCCGTTCGCTACTTGCCGTCCTCACCGGAGAAGGAGACCAGTGCCAATAGTAGCTCCAAGGCGCCCACGCGAGCAATTGGCTGACGAGGACGGTTGAGGGGGTGCCGAGGATCAAATCTGGAGCGAGCAGAAGGAAGTGGTGGCTCCGGAATAGGGAAACAGTGAGTGGGAAAAAGGGCAGCGCCGGCTGCTCGACGGTAGAAATAGGCGTTTTGTCCCTAGGTCACGAGAGGAAATGAATCATGGGTCATTATGTTTGGGAGAGAAATGTGGATCTATTGGCGAAGAAAACTCGTTAAAAGATGAAGTGTGGAGGGAGAACGGCGAGGCGGAACGAGTCGCCGGGAAGCCAGTCGGGCAGGCAGTCTCGCGCGGAGAAGTTGGGGGTAGGAGACGAGGTCCAGTGTCCGCCTAACCGACCCGATAAGGATCCACGTGCATAACTAAGCACTTAGTTGCTGTGACATTTAAATGCAGCGGAACTTAGGAAAAAGGGCGTGACAATCAAATGAATCGCATAAATAGCATTGAACATATACATTAATCTCCTAAATTGCTATTAGGGGTGTATATGATATCCGATTAAGCTCAAAATTGGTGGGTTACCAAATTAGGGTATGTCAAATACGAATTTGGACTTAATTTTGCATTTTGAGATTAATTGCTTTGTATTTCCCCAAATTCACTTAATTATTATATTAGGGTTTTTAAGTTCATCCTAAAGATCAAATTGGGTAAATCCTTTTGAATTATCTCCATTCTATAACTCTAAGGACCTAGGATTATCTTTGAGGATCTTATTAGGGGCCAAGATCATAGATTTGTATTGATACTCATAAATTCCCATAATTCAATTATTAAGGTTATTACATCTTATGATTTCATGTTCATGTGATTCGAAAGAGTCAATTAGGATTATCAAATCCTAATATGGTTTGATCTATGCTATTACAATGAAATATAGACATTGAAAGGAAGCTAAGAAAAGAAAAGGGACAAGGGATTTTGGATATCCATCTAATAAATAAGGGGCCTAGAAGAATGGGAAATTAGCCTATGTGTCTAGAATCGAGTATGTTACAACACTCCACCCCTTAAAGAGGATTTCGTCCCCGAAATCCATCCACCGCTAGACTGAGTGCTAGTTTGCTCTACAGATCCTCATCTTCCATCACTTAAGCATGAATAGCCAATCTTCATTTACAAATTTCCCAATAGAACCATTTAGATTGAGACCGCTAACCTAGTGTACTACTTTTGCGTATAAGCATCAATCCTCAAGTACCATGACTCTTGTCATTATTACTACTAAGGAGAAATTCCTTATCAACATCATCATCATCATCATCATCATCATCATCATCATCATCTTCAATGCCATCGTCCTCATCATCCACATCATCATGGTTACTACCTTCTCATCTACTCATCAGCATCATCATCATCATCATCATCCTTAACAACAACATTAGTATCATTATTATCATCGATATCATCACCTAATTCTCATTATCATCATAAACATCATTAACATCTTATTATCTAAAAGGGTCACGTGGGAAAAGCTCAGAAATTCCACCATCCTGAGTATGTTCATCCCAGCCTATACTATATAGTCATCCCTACCATTAAATTATTAGCAGTTTGGTGTACAGAATATTGTCTTGAACTTTTAAATGTTTTTTTTGACATACATACATCTATCAAGGATAACCCAAGATAAAATTTTAAAAATCTATTTTAATTGTCGAGGTAATTCTTATGATGGTAAGATTAGCAAGGCTTGTCTGGAATTCTCAGTTTGGTAGCCTCCACATATGTTTGACATTATTACTAGGAGTTATCCAAGTTTTACTCATTGTAACTATTATTAACCTGATCATTCCTATTAACTAGATAGTACGGGAACTCCACCCCTTAAAAGGCTTAAACTATAACTTAGGGCATAGTCTAGAGGAGAAAAAGGGTGGGTCCGCTAGGTCTTATATATATATATATATTTAAAACTAGCTATGTAAATCTTAGGCTTAGGGTATTAGGGTTGAACATACCAACCAAGGGTACTTCACTAAAGAGATCCTCTATCTCAACTTCCTTGGGATGGCGACTTGGTTCCAAAAACCATCGATAAAATTTGAAAACTTTTCTTTTGTACATATAAATTGATAATGAAAATAAGTTTGACGATGCAAAACTTGCGGTGAAAAATCCAAAATTGGCGCCAAAAACAATCGGGGAACCAAGTCATCCACGTATCACAACCTGACACATACACTACTATCCTATCATCACTTCCTCCTCCAAAAGGGTCTGATCCTCCTATCTCCAAAAAGATCATACGACTATTCTCTAATATGTAAGCGTGAGAGAGAGAGAAGGGTATCCTATTACTCAAGGTCAACCCCAAACAAAATCTATGAAAGCATGACATTCCACCATTCCCCATGTCATTCTTAAGTATAACTGTCACAACCTCATCACAAGACCTAAGGGAGTCATAAGGTCATCCAACCATTATAGGAAGAAAATTGAGATTTTCCCAATACTAGTTGGTTTACATTTATAGTGCCTTCTGAAGATAATGTAACCCTACGCAGCCAAGCTATTCATCTTCAATCATTAAATAAACAAATCACACTATGTGATATGAGAGAGATGATTACTCATGGGTATCTACTAAAACTTGTAGCTTTCTTAGTAAACTATAAATATGAGGCATGACAAGCTCAATGAAAATGGTATCCAATTCTTACATGGATTTAGGTAGATCTATGTGTGACATACTCCATATTGAAGTCAAGACATTCCTAAGTATAATATAGCTAATTAGTTCAATCACCTACTATCCATGTAATCATCAACATGTTTCCACCCATGCCATAGTTATATGTATGTCATCGATACATGCTTCCATACATACCAAGTCCTCCTAGTGGGCATATCTGAGACATGCTAGACAAACAACTAGAATAGGGCTCATAAGGGAATTAGGGTTACGCCTATATACTAGTATTCGAGACCACCTTCATCTTAACACTAAACTATATTTCCATACGGTGGGAAAATTAAGTTTAATAACCAGAAGAGTCAACCCCCTAATTAGGGAAATTTATTTATCCATATGGGGTGTTGGGTGAACTATGGTTCTAAAAATCAACGTCTCAACCAAATAGTGGTTTGGGGAGTGAAAGTAACCAATTTAATCATGGGTTAAACCCTAATTGGCATTCCACTACTAGCAATTAGGTGTATCAATAACCTCTAATAGTCACCTATTAATTAAGGGTCAACCTAGGATAACTTGAAATAGTCAAGTTACCAACTGCTTAGGCTCTGATACCATTTTGTAAAGAGTGAGATCCAACAGGGAATCCACCCTTCACTGAATTGAAGAATTATTCCATCCAAACCCAAAAATACCAAAAAGGTAAGAAGGAGAGGAGGAATTTCATTCATTTCTCAAATGTTATATAATACAGAGCATGATAAAGAATAAGCAGCGGAAACAAAACTATTACAAAGTTACAATGGGTATCATTATACAATAGCTCATCACCATAAAAGGTGATATTACAGAAACTTGAACTAACTACAATTAAGCCCGGTAGCAGAGGGTAACCTAGCCATTCCAAGCTATCCTTAGGTACAATTCTCTTTATATGATCTTCGAGCAATCTTGATCTGTAATGCACCTAAACCTGGGTGGGAGGGAACATCACCCAGATCAAGGAAACAACAAAGAGGTCAGCAAAGGATGAGTATGTACATATATAAAACATTCTGGGCATTATATAGGGTTAAAGGTGCAAAAGAGATGTTCCCACAAGAAAAGGGGCTATTTGCAATTAGGTATGTTCAAGAGAAAAGTAACAAAAGAAATGAAGCAAAAGAAATGAGGCATATTAAATTCAGATTACAAGCATGATAATAAAAGAGTGTCTTGCCATAACAATCATCCACAGATTCACATTAAAACAATAAATATTTGCATGCATAACAATGTAGACTAAATATACCTAAAACAGGGCCATAACACCATAGGATCATGGCCTAAAAATAAACAAGGGTGGAAACGCACACCCCGGGCGGAATACGTACGCCCTAAATAAATATGGTTGTACATAAGTACCGCTATTCTAGATATTCTAGTCAAACATGTAGCATGCATAAAATAGAGTGACAAGACTGGCAGTTTAGTCAATTTCAAATAAAAAGACAATATAGCAGAAGGGGTCCAAAAACCCATTATAAACAAGGTATCACAATAACCAATTGAATATCATGAATTGAGAGAAGGAAAAATAATAAATGTCCAAGCAAGTTATTTTCAAGTAGAATAACACTTCAAGAGATGCCTCATTAAAAGAATGTAGATTTTAGTCAAATAATGCCCAAAATAAAATAGAGGATGTACATACCTTATGATTAGTCCTAGATATTCATTAACACCTCCTAAGTTCAGGTTCAGGGTTGTCTCAACCTAGTCACAATATATGTGCATACAATTAATATAATATGCATTAAATCCCTAGCTTAAAAATCGACCCTACATTAGGATGCAAATCTGGGCATGAAACCTATCCCAATAAATCAGTCGTATTTTTCTGATTTCAAAAATGTATATATATGCCGTATTTGGATAAACGGATAAATTCTTATGACTTTTACAAGTTTATAGCATTTCTGGCTAAATATAGAAAAATCGAATTGTGAAATGACAATTTTAACCCTGAATGATTATGCGAATCATCAGGGTTTTTCTGTCACGCAGACTACTAAGTTCACTGCCGAAATTACTAATTTGCCCCCATTGGCGTGACAAAGATATGCTGGCCACCATTGGCTGAACTGGACTTTCGTCCCAGGGATTGAATCCCTGTGTCCAGCGCCATGGCTGCTCCACAGAGAGCTTAGGCCAAGGTGAAAACCTTTGATCCAAAACCCCAAGAGAAAGAGCACAAAGCTCACTGCCTTCGTCTCTTCACCATGGACCCAGAGAACCATTGTTCTGGTCCTAGGGTAGCCGAGGTCGAGATGAAGCCCATGACAGAGACGACCAAGGAGAGGCCTGGTACCGACTACAGCAAGGGGAACACAACTAGAAACAATTGTGATGCTAGGACTTAGCTGGAACCCACGCTCACGAGGAGACAGGATGTGCAAAAACCGCGAACCATTGTGGCATGTGTTTGGAGAAGAAGTGATCCAAACTTGGATGGATGCCGTCAGAAATGGTGGGGAGGTCCCATCAACGCCACGGTGTGCGACGAATGCAGGTGTTCCACCATTCACCCATGATGGGTTCGATAGGGATACAGGAGCCCAGGATTTGCAGAATCCTTCACGGCAGCGCGGCAAAACAGGGGAATTCGGCGGCGTTTTGTCGATCGCACCAATAGCGCAAAACCACGGCGAGGTGGAAGCACAGAAAGACAGAGAGGGGGTTCTAGATGGTTACACCGTGGATGATTGGATGGAGGAGGAGGATTCCGTTCGCTACTTTCCGTCCTCACCGGAGAAGGAGACCAGTGCCGACAGTAGCTCCAAGGCGCCCACGCGAGCAATTGGCTGACGAGGACGGTTGAGGGGGTGCCGAGGATCAAATCTGGAGCGAGCAGAAGGAAGTGGTGGCTCCGGAATAGGGAAACAGTGAGTGGGAAAAAGGGTAGCGCCGGCTGCTCGACGGTAGAAATAGGCGTTTTGTCCCTATGTCACGAGAGGAAATGAATCATGGGTCATTATGTTTGGGAGAGAAATGTGGATCTATTGGCGAAGAAAACTCGTTAAAAGATGAAGTGTGGAGGGAGAACGGCGAGGCGGAACGAGTCGCCGGGAAGCCAGTCGGGCAGGCAGTCTCGCGCGGAGAAGTTGGGGGTAGGAGACGAGGTCCAGTGTCCGCCTAACCGACCCGATAAGGATCCGCGTGCAGAACTAAGCACTTAGTTGCTGTGACATTTAAATGCACCGGAACTTAGGAAAAAGGGCGTGACAATCAAATGAATCGCATAAATAGCATTGAACATATACATTAATCTCCTAAATTGCTATTAGGGGTGTATATGATATCCGATTAAGCTCAAAATTGGTGGGTTACCATATTAGGGTATGTCAAATACGAATTTGGACTTAATTTTGCATTTTGAGATTAATTGCTTTGTATTTCCCCAAATTCACTTAATTATTATATTAGAGTTTTTAAGTTCATCCTAAAGATCAAATTGGGTAAATCCTTTTGAATTATCTCCATTCTATAACTCTAAGGACCTAGGATTATCTTTGAGGATCTTATTAGGGGCCAAGATCATAGATTTGTATTGATACTCATAAATTCCCATAATTCAATTATTAAGGTTATTACATCTTATGATTTCATGTTCATGTGATTCGAAAGAGTCAATTAGGATTATCAAATCCTAATATGGTTTGATCTATGCTATTACAATGAAATATAGACATTGAAAGGAAGCTAAGAAAAGAAAAGGGACAAGGGATTTTGGATATCCATCTAATAAATAAGGGGCCTAGAAGAATGGGAAATTAGCCTATGTGTCTAGAATCGAGTATGTTACAACACTCCACCCCTTAAAGAGGATTTCATCCCCGAAATCCATCCACCGCTAGACTGAGTGCTAGTTTGCTCTACAGATCCTCATCTTCCATCACTTAAGCATGAATAGCCAATCTTCATTTACAAATTTCCCAATAGAACCATTTAGATTGAGACCGCTAACCTAGTGTACTACTTTTGCGTATAAACATCAATCCTCAAGTACCATGACTCTTGTCATTATTACTACTAAGGAGAAATTCCTTATCAACATCATCATCATCATCATCATCATCATCATCATCATCAATGCCATCGTCCTCATCATCCACATCATCATGGTTACTACCTTCTCATCTACTCATCATCATCATCATCATCCTTAACAACAACATTAGTATCATTATTATCATCGATATCATCACCTAATTCTCATTATCATCATAAACATCATTAACATCTTATTATCTAAAAGGGTCACGTGGGAAAAGCTCAGAAATTCCACCATCCTGAGTATGTTCATCCCAGCCTATACTATATAGTCATCCCTACCATTAAATTATTAGCAGTTTGGTGTACAGAATATTGTCTTGAACTTTTAAATGTTTTTTTTGACATACATACATCTATCAAGGATAACCCAAGATAAAATTTTAAAAATCTATTTTAATTGTCGAGGTAATTCTTATGATGGTAAGATTAGCAAGGCTTGTCTGGAATTCTCAGTTTGGTAGCCTCCACATATGTTTGACATTATTACTAGGAGTTATCCAAGTTTTACTCATTGTAACTATTATTAACCTGATCATTCCTATTAACTAGATAGTACGGGAACTCCACCCCTTAAAAGGCTTAAACTATAACTTAGGGCATAGTCTAGAGGAGAAAAAGGGTGGGTCCGCTAGGTCTTATATATATATATATTTAAAACTAGCTATGTAAATCTTAGGCTTAGGGTATTAGGGTTGAACATACCAACCAAGGGTACTTCACTAAAGAGATCCTCTATCTCAACTTCCTTGGGATGGCGACTTGGTTCCAAAAACCATCGATAAAATCTAAAAACTTTTCTTTTGTACATATAAATTGATAATGAAAATAAGTTTGACGATGCAAAACTTGCGGTGAAAAATCCAAAATTGGCGCCAAAAACAATCGGGGAACCAAGTCATCCACGTATCACAACCTGACACATACACTACTATCCTATCATCACTTCCTCCTCCAAAAGGGTCTGATCCTCCTATCTCCAAAAAGATCATACGACTATTCTCTAATATGTAAGCGTGAGAGAGAGAGAAGGGTATCCTATTACTCAAGGTCAACCCCAAAAAAAATCTATGAAAGCATGACATTCCACCATTCCCCATGTCATTCTTAAGTATAACTGTCACAACCTCATCACAAGACCTAAGGGAGTCATAAGGTCATCCAACCATTATAGGAAGAAAATTGAGATTTTCCCAATACTAGTTGGTTTACATTTATAGTGCCTTCTGAAGATAATGTAACCCTACGAAGCCAAGCTATTCATCTTCAATCATTAAATAAACAAATCACACTATGTGATATGAGAGAGATGATTACTCATGGGTATCTACTAAAACTTGTAGCTTTCTTAGTAAAAGTATAAATATGAGGCATGACAAGCTCAATGAAAATGGTATCCAATTCTTACATGGATTTAGGTAGATCTATGTGTGACATACTCCATATTGAAGTCAAGACATTCCTAATTATAATATAGCTAATTAGTTCAATCACCTACTATCCATGTAATCATCAACATGTTTCCACCCATGCCATAGTTATATGTATGTCATCGATACATGCTTCCATACATACCAAGTCCTCCTAGTGGGCATATCTGAGACATGCTAGACAAACAACTAGAATAGGGCTCATAAGGGAATTAGGGTTACGCCTATATACTAGTATTCGAGACCACCTTCATCTTAACACTAAACTATATTTCCATACGGTGGGAAAATTAAGTTTAATAACCAGAAGAGTCGACCCCCTAATTAGGGAAATTTATTTATCCATATGGGGTGTTGGGTGAACTACGGTTCTAAAAATCAATGTCTCAACCAAATAGTGGTTTGGTGAGTGAAAGTAACCAATTTAATCATGGGTTAAACCCTAATTGGCATTCCACTACTAGAAATTAGGTGTATCAATAACCTCTAATAGTCACCTATTAATTAAGGGTCAACCTAGGATAACTTGAAATAGTCAAGTTACCAACTGCTTAGGCTCTGATACCATTTTGTAAAGAGTGAGATCCAACAGGGAATCCACCCTTCACTGAATTGAAGAATTATTCCATCCAAACCCAAAAATACCAAAAAGGTAAGAAGGAGAGGAGGAATTTCATTCATTTCTCAAATGTTATATAATACAGAGCATGATAAAGAATAAGCAGCGGAAACAAAACTATTACAAAGTTACAATGGGTATCATTATACAATAGCTCATCACCATAAAAGGTGATATTACAGAAACTTGAACTAACTACAATTAAGCCCGGTAGCAGAGGGTAACCTAGCCATTCCAAGCTATCCTTAGGTACAATTCTCTTTATATGATCTTCGAGCAATCTTGATCTGTAATGCACCTAAACCTGGGTGGGAGGGAACATCACCCAGATCAAGGAAACAACAAAGAGGTCAGCAAAGGCTGAGTATGTACATATATAAAACATTCTGGGCATTATATAGGGTTAAAGGTGCAAAAGAGATGTTCCCACAAGAAAAGGGGCTATTTGCAATTAGGTATGTTCAAGAGAAAAGTAACAAAAGAAATGAAGCAAAAGAAATGAGGCATATTAAATTCAGATTACAAGCATGATAATAAAAGAGTGTCTTGCCATAAGAATCATCCACAGATTCACATTAAAACAATAAATATTTGCATGCATAACAATGTAGACTAAATATACCTAAAATAGGGCCATAACACCATAGGATCATGGCCTAAAAATAAACAAGGGTGGAAACGCACACCCCAGGCGGAATATGCACGCCCTAAATAAATATGGTTGTACATAAGTACTGCTATTCTAGATATTCTAGTCAAACATGTAGCATGCATAAAATAGAGTGACAAGACTGGCATTTTAGTCAATTTCAAATAAAAAG
Source organism: Alisma plantago-aquatica (assembly GCA_963693085.1). Taxonomy (NCBI): domain Eukaryota; kingdom Viridiplantae; phylum Streptophyta; class Magnoliopsida; order Alismatales; family Alismataceae; genus Alisma; species Alisma plantago-aquatica. The sequence continues at coordinate 918,825,677 of OY856412.1, read as the reverse complement.
ACAATATAGCATAAGGGGTCCAAAAACCCATTATAAACAAGGTATCACAATAACCAATTGAATATCATGAATTGAGAGAAGGAAAAATAATAAATGTCCAAGCAAGTGATTTTCAAATAGAATAACACTTCAAGAGATGCCTCATTAAAAGAATGTAGATTTTAGTCAAATAATGCCCAAAATAAAATAGAGGATGTACATACCTTATGATTAGTCCTAGATATTCATTAACACCTCCTAAGTTCAGGTTCAGGGTTGTCTCAACCTAGTCACAATATATGTGCATACAATTAATATAATATGCATTAAATCCCTAGCTTAAAAATCGACACTACATTAGGATGCAAATCTGGGCATAAAACCTGTCCCAATAAATCAGTCGTATTTTTCTGATTTCAAAAATGTATATATATGATGTATTTGGATAAACGGATAAATTCTTATGACTTTTACAAGTTTATAGCATTTCTGGCTAAATATAGAAAAATCGAATTGTGAAATGACAATTTTACCCCTGAATGATTATGCGAATCATCAGGGTTTTTCTGTCACGCAGACTACTAAGTTCACTGCCGAAATTACTAATTTGCCCCCATTGGCGTGACAAAGATATGCTGGCCACCATGGGCTGAACTGGACTTTTGTCCCATGGATTGAATCCCTGTGTCCAGCGCCATGGCTGCTCCACAGAGAGCTTAGGCCAAGGTGAAAACCTTCGATCCAAAACCCCAAGAGAAAGATCACAAAGCTCACTGCCTTCGTTTCTTCACCATGGACCCAAAGAACCATTGTTCTGGTCCTAGGGTAGCCGAGGTCGAGATGAGGCCCATGACAAAGACGACCAAGGAGAGGCCTGGTACCGACTACAGCAAGGGGAACACAACTAGAAACAATTGTGATGCTAGGACTTAGCTGGAACCCATGCTCGCGAGGAGACAGGATGTGCAAAAACCGCGAACCATTGTGGCATGTGTTTGGAGAAGAAGTGATCCAAACTTGGATGGATGCCGTCAGAAATGGTGGGGAGGTCCCATCAACGCCACAGTGTGCGACGAATGCAGGTGTTCCACCATTCACCCCTGATGGGTTCGATAGGGATACAGGAGCCCAGGATTTGCGGAATCCTTCACGGCAGCGCGGCAAAACAGGGGAATTCAGCGGCGTTTTGTCGACCGCACCAATAGCGCAAAACCACGGCGAGGTGGAAGCACAGAAAGACAGAGAGGGGGTTCTAGATGGTTACCCCGGGGATGATTGGATGGAGGAGGAGGATTCTGTTCGCTACTTGCCGTCCTCACCGGAGAAGGAGACCAGTGCCGACAGTAGCTCCAAGGCGCCCACGCGAGCAATTGGCTGACGAGGACGGTTGAGGGGGTGCCGAGGATCAAATCTGGAGCGAGCAGAAGGAAGTGGTGGCTCCGGAATAGGGAAACAGTGAGTGGGAAAAAGGGCAGCGCCGGCTGCTCGACGGTAGAAATAGGCGTTTTGTCCCTAGGTTATAAGAGGAAATGAATCATGGGTCATTATGTTTGGGAGAGAAATGCGGATCTATTGGCGAAGAAAACTCGTTAAAAGATGAAGTGTGGAGGGAGAACGGCGAGGCAGAACGAGTCGTCGGGAAGCTAGTCGGGCAGGCAGTCTCGCGCGGAGAAGTCGGGGGTAGGAGACGAGGTCCAGTGTCCGCCTAACCGACCCGATAAGGATCCGCGTGCAGAACTAAGCACTTAGTTGCTGTGACATTTACATGCACCGGAACTTAGGAAAAAGGGCGTGACAATCAAATGAATCGCATAAATAGCATTGAACATATACATTAATCTCCTAAATTGCCATTAGGGGTGTATATGATATCCGATTAAGCTCAAAATTGGTGGGTTACCAAATTAGGGTATGTCAAATACGAATTTGGACTTAATTTTGCATTTTGAGATTAATTGCTTTGTATTTCCCCAAATTCACTTAATTATTATATTAGAGTTTTTAAGTTCATCCTAAAGATCAAATTGGGTAAATCCTTTTGAATTATCTCCATTCTATAACTCTAAGGACCTAGGATTATCTTTGAGGATTTTATTAGGGGCCAAGATCATAGATTTGTATTGATACTCATAAATTCCCATAATTCAATTATTAAGGTTATGACATCTTATGATTTCATGTTCATGTGATTCGAAAGAGTCAATTAGGGTTATCAAATCCTAATATGGTTTGATCTATGCTATTACAATGAAATATAGACATTGAAAGGAAGCTAAGAAAAGAAAAGGGACAAGGGATTTTGGATATCCATCTAATAAATAAGGGGCCTAGAAGAATGGGAAATTAGCCTATGTGTCTAGAATTGAGTATGTTACAACACTCCACCCCTTAAAGAGGATTTCGTCCCCGAAATCCATCCACCGCTAGACTGAGTGCTAGTTTGCTCTATAGATCCTCATCTTCCATCACTTAAGCATGAATAGCCAATCTTCATTTACAAATTTCCCAATAGAACCATTTAGATTGAGACCGCTAACCTAGTGTACTACTTTTGCGTATAAACATCAATCCTCAAGTACCATGACTCTTGTCATTATTACTACTAAGGAGAAATTCCTTATCAACATCATCATCATCATCATCATCATCATCATCATCCTTAACAACAACATCAGTATCATTATTATCATCGATATCATCACCTAATTCTCATTATCATCATAAACATCATTAACATCTTATTATCTAAAAGGGTCACGTGGGAAAAGCTCAGAAATTCCACCATCCTGAGTATGTTCATCCCAGCCTATACTATATAGTCATCCCTACCATTAAATTATTAGCAGTTTGGTGTACAGAATATTGTCTTGAACTTTTAAATGATTTTTTTTGACATACATACATCTATCAAGGATAACCCAAGATAAAATTTTAAAATCTATTTTAATTGTCGAGGTAATTCTTATGATGGTAAGATTAGCAAGGCTTGTCTGGAATTCTCAGTTTGGTAGCCTCCACATATGTTTGACATTATTACTAGGAGTTATCAAAGTTTTACTCACTGTAACTATTATTAACCTGATCATTCCTATTAACTAGATAGTACGGGAACTCCACCCCTTAAAATGCTTAAACTATAACTTAGGGAATAGTCTAGAGGAGAAAAAGGGTGGGTCCGCTAGGTCTTATATATATATATATTTAAAACTAGCTATGTCAATCTTAGGCTTAGGGTATTAGGGTTGAACATACCAACTAAGGGTACTTCACTAAAGAGATCCTCTATCTCAACTTCCTTGGGATGGCGACTTGGTTCCAAAAACCATCGATAAAATCTGAAAACTTTTCTTTTGTACATATAAATTGATAATGAAAATAAGTTTGACGACGCAAAACTTGCGGTGAAAAATCCAAAATTGGCGCCAAAAACAATCGGGGAACCAAGTCATCCACGTATCACAACCTGACACATACACTACTATCCTATCATCACTTCCTCCTCCAAAAGGGTCTGATCCTCCTATCTCCAAAAAGATCATACGACTATTCTCTAATATGTAAGCGTGAGAGAGAGAGAAGGGTATCCTATTACTCAAGGTCAACCCCAAACAAAATCTATGAAAACATGACATTCCACCATTCCCCATGTCATTCTTAAGTATAACTGACACAACCTCATCACAAGACCTAAGGGAGTCATAAGGTCATCCAACCATTATAGGAAGAAAATTGAGATTTTCCCAATACTAGTTGGTTTACATTTATAGTGCCTTCTGAAGATAATGTAACCCTACGCAGCCAAGCTATTCATCTTCAATCATTAAATAAAAAAATCACACTATGTGATATGAGAGAGATGATTACTCATGGATATCTACTAAAACTTGTAGCTTTCTTAGTAAACTATAAATATGAGGCATGACAAGCTCAATGAAAATGGTATCCAATTCTTACATGGATTTAGGTAGATCTATGTGTGACATACTCCATATTGAAGTCAAGACATTCCTAAGTATAATATAGCTAATTAGTTCAATCACCTACTATCCATGTAATCATCAACATGTTTCCACCCATGCCATAGTTATATGTATGTCATCGATACATGCTTCCATACATACCAAGTCCTCCTAGTGGGCATATCTGAGACATGCTAGACAAACAACTAGAATAGGGCTCATAAGGGAATTAGGTTTACGCCTATATACTAGTATTCGAGACCACCTTCATCTTAACACTAAACTATATTTCCATACGGTGGGAAAATTAAGTTTAATAACCAGAAGAGTCGACCCCCTAATTAGGGAAATTTATTTATCCATATGGGGTGTTGGGTGAACTACGGTTCTAAAAATCAATGTCTCAACCAAATAGTGGTTTGGTGAGTGAAAGTAACCAATTTAATCATGGGTTAAACCCTAATTGGCATTCCACTACTAGCAATTAGGTGTATCAATAACCTCTAATAGTCACCTATTAATTAAGGGTCAACCTAGGATAACTTGAAATAGTCAAGTTACCAACTGCTTAGGCTCTGATACCATTTTGTAAAGAGTGAGATCCAACAGGGAATCCACCCTTCACTGAATTGAAGAATTATTCCATCCAAACCCAAAAATACCAAAAAGGTAAGAAGGAGAGGAGGAATTTCATTCATTTCTCAAATGGTATATAATACAGAGCATGATAAAGAATAAGCAGTGGAAACAAAACTATTACAAAGTTACAATGGGTATCATTATACAATAGCTCATCACCATAAAAGGTGATATTACAGAAACTTGAACTAACTACAATTAAGCCCAGTAGCAGAGGGTAACCTATCCATTCCAAGCTATCCTTAGGTACAATTCTCTTTATATGATCTTCGAGCAATCTTGATATGTAATGCACCTAAACCTGGGTGGGAGGGAACATCACCCAGATCAAGGAAACAACAAAGAGGTCAGCAAAGGCTGAGTATGTACATATATAAAACATTCTGGGAATTATATAGGGTTAAAGGTGCAAAAGAGATGTTCCCACAAGAAAAGGGGCTATTTGCAATTAGGTATGTTTAAGAGAAAAGTAACAAAAGAAATGAAGCAAAAGAAATGAGGCATATTAAATTCAGATTACAAGCATGATAATAAAAGAGTGTCTTGCCATAACAATCATCCACAGATTCACATTAAAACAATAAATATTTGCATGCATAACAATGTAGACTAAATATACCTAAAACAGGGCCATAACACCATAGGATCATGGCCTAAAAATAAACAAGGGTGGAAACGCACACCCCGGGCGGAATACGCACGCCCTAAATAAATATGGTTGTACATAAGTACCGCTATTCTAGATATTCTAGTCAAACATGTAGCATGCATAAAATAGAGTGACAAGACTGGCATTTTAGTCAATTTCAAATAAAAAGACAATATAGCATAAGGGGTCCAAAAACCCATTATAAACAAGGTATCACAATAACCAATTGAATGTCATGAATTGAGAGAAGGAAAAATAATAAATGTCCAAGCAAGTGATTTTCAAGTAGAATAACACTTCAAGAGATGCCTCATTAAAAGAATGTAGATTTTAGTCAAATAATGCCCAAAATAAAATAGAGGATGTACATACCTTATGATTAGTCCTAGATATTCATTAACACCTCCTAAGTTCAGGTTCAGGGTTGTCTCAACCTAGTCACAATATATGTGCATACAATTAATATAATATGCATTAAATCCCTAGCTTAAAAATCGACCCTACATTAGGATGCAAATCTGGGCATAAAACCTGTCCCAATAAATCAGTCGTATTTTTCTGATTTCAAAAATGTATATATATGTTGTATTTGGATAAACGGATAAATTCTTATGACTTTTACAAGTTTATAGCATTTCTGGCTAAATATAGAAAAACCGAATTGTGAAATGACAATTTTACCCCTGAATGATTATGCGAATCATCAGGGTTTTTCTGTCACGCAGACTACTAAGTTCACTGCCGAAATTACTAATTTGCCCCCATTGGCGTGACAAAGATACGCTGGCCACCATGGGCTGAACTGGACTTTCGTCCCAGGGATTGAATCCCTGTGTCCAGCGCCATGGCTGCTCCACAGAGAGCTTAGGCCAAGGTGAAAACCTTCGATCCAAAACCCCAAGAGAAAGAGCACAAAGCTCACTGCCTTCGTCTCTTCACCATGGACCCAGAGAACCATTGTCCTGGTCCTAGGGTAGCCGAGGTCGAGATGAGGCCCATGACAGAGATGACCAAGGAGAGGCCTGGTACCGACTATAGCAAGGGGAACACAACTAGAAACAATTGTGATGCTAGGACTTAGCTGGAACCCACGCTCACGAGGAGACAGGATGTGCAAAAACCACGAACCATTGTGGCATGTGTTTGGAGAAGAAGTGATCCAAACTTGGATGGATGCTGTCAGAAATGGTGGGGAGGTCCCATCAACGCCACGGTGTGCGACGAATGCAGGTGTTCCACCATTCACCCCTGATGGGTTCGATAGGGATACAGGAGCCCAGGATTTGCAGAATCCTTCACGGCAGCGTGACAAAACAGGGGAATTCGGCGGCGTTTTTTCGACCGCACCAATAGCGCAAAACCACGGCGAGGTGGAAGCACATAAAGACAGAGAGGGGGTTCTAGATGGTTACCCCGCGGATGATTGGATGGAGGAGGAGGATTCCGTTCGCTACTTTCCGTCCTCACCGGAGAAGGAGACCAGTGCCGACAGTAGCTCCAAGGCGCCCACGCGAGCAATTGGCTGACGAGGACGGTTGAGGGGGTGCCGAGGATCAAATCTGGAGCGAGCAGAAGGAAGTGGTGGCTCCGGAATAGGGAAACAGTGAGTGGGAAAAAGGGCAGCGCCGGCTGCTCGACGGTAGAAATAGGCGTTTTGTCCCTAGGTCACGAGAGGAAATGAATCATGGGTCATTATGTTTGGGAGAGAAATGCGGATCTATTGGCGAAGAAAACTCGTTAAAAGATGAAGTGTGGAGGGAGAACGGCGAGGCGGAACAAGTCTCTGGGAAGCCAGTCGGGCAGGTAGTCTCGTGCGGAGAAGTCTGGGGTAGGAGACGAGGTCCAGTGTCCACCTAACCGACCCGATAAGGATCCGCGTGCAGAACTAAGCACTTAGTTGCTGTGACATTTAAATGCAGCGGAACTTAGGAAAAAGGGCGTGACAATCAAATGAATCGCATAAATAGCATTGAACATATACATTAATCTCCTAAATTGCTATTAGGGGTGTATATGATATCCGATTAAGCTCAAAATTGGTGGATTACCAAATTAGGGTATGTCAAATACGAATTTGGACTTAATTTTGCATTTTGAGATTAATTGCTTTGTATTTCCCCAAATTCACTTAATTATTATATTAGGGTTTTTAAGTTCATCCTAAAGATCAAATTGGGTAGATCCTTTTGAATTATCTCCATTCTATAACTCTAAGGACCTAGGATTATCTTTGAGGATCTTATTAGGGGCCAAGATCATAGATTTGTATTGATACTCATAAATTCCCATAATTCAATTATTAAGGTTATTACATCTTATGATTTCATGTTCATGTGATTCGAAAGAGTCAATTAGGGTTATCAAATCCTAATATGGTTTGATCTATGCTATTACAATGAAATATAGACATTGAAAGGAAGCTAAGAAAAGAAAACGGACAAGGGATTTTGGATATCCATCTAATAAATAAGGGGCCTAGAAGAATGGGAAATTAGCCTATGTGTCTAGAATCGAGTATGTTACATTCTCTCTACTAGTAGGACTAGAACAAGATTCATGCATATTGATTTTAGCAAGCAAGGAGGCATTTTCTGTTTCTAATTCTTGCAAAATATAATCTTTGTCCTTGTTTTCATATTTAAAAACATCAATATCATGCATGAGAGAATCAATAATTAAAGTATGATCTTCATTAGAACTAGGCATGATAGTTTGAGCTTCTATAAATCTAATCTTATCAAGCAAACTAGCATTTTCAAGTTTAAGAGAATCTACTTGACTAAGACAATCATTTTTGTCATAAAGCAAGCAAGAATTGGCATGTTCAAGATCATCTAGTTCTACATGCAAATTGTCAACAATTCTAGCAAGCTTTTTCTTTTTCCTTTTATAAGACTTAAGAGAGGCACAAGTATCATGAATAATAGCAATTAAAGATTCTTTATCTAAAGAGTTTAGATTTATCTCACTTGAGTCTTTACTTGTTGATGCTATAAGAGCAAAATGACATTCTCCTTCATCACTAGAGCTTGAGCTTGATCCTTCACTTGAATCTTCACTTGAGCTTGAGTTGGAGGAGCCACTTGAGCTTGAGTGGCACTTATCTTCTCTTTTCTTGTGATGATGGATCTTCTTGCCTTGTAGATAATCTATCTTGAAGTGACCCTTCTTTCCACACTTGAGGCACCAGATGGAGGAGGAATTCTTGCCTTTGTAGAATCTACCCTTGGAGTACATGGATTCTACTTCAACTTGAGAGAATGGAGAGGCTTGATCAACAATATCCTTGATTTGAGCCTTCATTTTAGCCTTCATTTCAGCCTTCTTCATTCTCTTAAGTTCTTTCTCTTCTTGTCTTTCTACTTCCTCCCTCTTATCAAGTGTGGCTTCATGTGCTTGTTGTAACATAATGAATTCTATAATTTTGTCTTTTGATCCTCTTTCCCATATTTCCCTTTCATTTCTATCCTTTATGTCGTTTATGTTTAATTAGTAGAATTTATAGTGGTTTAGTGAACATTTATTCACTAATTGTACCAATATAAGGGTTTATGCACAAATACCTCAGTGAAACATTAATTACCATAATTAAGTACTGTAAACCTTAATATAACTTTTTTATATGATTTGAAAACATGAAATGAGCCTATATTTCGAATTTGGTTCGATTTGGATGTTGTTTGTGCAAGTTATGCAATTTTAGGTACATTCTGGACTTTTATGCAATTTACCCAATTGGGAGGTTTTCTTTGCAAATTATCAACTGAATTTTAATCTTTAGATATTCTCTTACCATTAACGAGATTTTAAACCATTGGAGAACCTAGTTTCACCTTGGTTTGATGGTATTTCTTTCCAAGGGCATTATAGGGATTACCCTTTTATAAAGGTGCTTATCTTTAAAATCTATCAACTAATGAGGTTATTTCTTTCTTGAAAAATGGTGGGGATGGCCTTGAAAGATCTGTGGGCTCTTAGAGCCTAATTTTGATATCCAAGAAGAATCCATGAGCTGTCCTCTTGCATGGCCATCAAGCCCTAGGCTAAAGACACATGGAAAGTCCCTTAATACACCTCATGCTTCACCTCTTTCTATATATAGCCATGTATACCCCTTCCCAACTCACAATTCGAAAAGTCATGCTCTCCTTTTCTTTCCTATAGCTTAGATAATAGTTTATTCTGTATTTGGCCATGAAGTTGTTGTCCCAAGGTAATAGAGGGAGCCTACCTTGGTGAAGAAGGCTCCTAGGGCTTCCAAATTGCTCTATTAGGGTTTATAAAGCTCCTCCTTGGTAATTTCGACCAAAACTAGTAAGTTTCCTCCCTTCCTTCCCTATTTTCATACTGATAGTCTTCCTTACACATTCTTCTAGGTCGGAACTATGACCATACATGGTAAAACTCCACCTAAAACCCTAAAACATCTCATCTACATGCTCTTTTGCTAGGGTTTGCATCTCTAAAGTGGAAAAGGTGATCTTTGCTCAAGAAAGGAGCTTGGCTTGGAGCAACCAGACCTTTTAATCTTGGAATCCTTTTTGTTTGAACCTTATTACCTTCCTAGAGGAAAGTTTTGTTAACCCCCTTCTCATATATTGCTTAGTACATACTTAAAACCCATACTTCTATGTTGATAATCGATGATTTCCATCTCTTTTTACCATGTCCTTCTAAGGTTTTGGTTTCTTGCTATTTTATCTTCTCTAGAATCTCTAGTTTGGTTATATAAGAAACTTCAAACTTGATCTTGGGTCAAATGGTTTTTCTCCCTCTCCCTCTTTAATTATCTCAATCGGTTTGATGATGTGGCAATTTCCTATTGGTCAGTATTGAAAAATTCATATCTTCTAAACCGCTTATCCAAATTTGACAAATAAATACGTTTTGGAATTTTAAAATTAATATATATCTAATAAAAATATTTTTAAGGTCTTATTTCATGGTTTGACGAAGGGAGATTTTTGTAAAATGAATTTAATGCATAAAATCCATAAAAATTACATCTTAATCATCATAACTCCAAAATTAACATAAGAATATGTTTTCTTCATTAGGAGAACCTAATAAGTTCATTGGTGATATTTTCAAAAGATAAATCCGAAATTTTCTAAAAAGTTCTGAAATTAGGGTTTCTATATATTAATGTGCACTATGTACTCCAATACATGTTAATACATTGAAAATAGGCAAAGTGGAACTTGGACTCAATTAAAGTGGTAAAAGTTAGTAATTGATATCAGTAAAAGAGGTATGTACATTCCTTACACCCTATGTTGGGATAATTGCAGCCAAACCCTATATTTCCCTAATGAGGCTTGAATGAACCCTAAATATTCTATTCTTGAATCCTAATGTTGTTCATGCCTCAAATTAAATTATAATTTCTTCTTGTTTGGGTCTTATACCCCACTTCCATGCTTACTGAATATTATGACTACTCTTGCCAGGACTACTTTTCTAGCATGTGGATTTATGTTCTATTCAATTTAAAGTAGTGGTACTTTTGTACAATCACCCACAGAGGGCATGTAAATAATCACCCTGGGGAATGTCTTATTCTCCCCATAATATTGTAGGTGACTGGGAATGTCTTATTCTCCCCTCACCTAAGGTTAGAGGTCTGATAGGTGCCTCAACCCTACTTAGTTAGGTAGGCATAATTATCTTACATGCAAATCCTTTTTGATATAATTTTTAATGGCAAGTTTTTTTGAATATAGCCTCATACTCTTATTATCTTCATCATATGATGAACCCTAGCCTGTTTTTATTTGTTGTACTTATCTTGATATCCTAGATTAGTTTTGTGACACATACCTTGTTTTCTTTCCCCTTTTGCTGGGTGCTTTCCCAACCTCCCAGGTGTTGAGCAAGGTGATGGATAAGACAAGGAAGATCTTAGCTTTTGGCTTAGACTCGGTTGATGGAGATGTTGTTTGGAGACAAGATTTGAAGTAGTTTATACTTCCCTCTATCTAGATCCTGATTATGTGTCTTGATGTAAACCCTAATGGGAGAATTTGATGTATTTTTGTAAACCTTTTATGAAATTGAATATAGTCAGTCATTAATTTTATTTCGTTGCTTTCTAATGGCCTGTTGTATACCAATGTTCAATAATTTTGGAAAAAATTTCACCCATTCCAGCTTACCTTTGAGAGTGTTTGGAATGGACGTCAATTCTTCAAATTTTTAATAAAGGGGTGATTTCACTCTTTTACAGCATGGTATTAGAGCCCATGGTAGTCGGAATCTGACTATTTCAGTTTTGTCTCCCTAATTAGAATCCCTGCCTTACATAGTTCCTTTTGGTGACATGGTTTCCCTAGAGTTGATATATAAATGATGAAAGGTTGATTTAGGACCCTATAGTTCCACATTTGTATCATGATGAATAAAACCATAAAATACTCATAACTAAAATATGCATAACTTAATGTTGTTTAGGTTTGGCTTTAGGTAACTATTAGGGCATGAAGTTGAAGCAAAGGTGTCTAGAAAGGATCAGGTTCTGGGGGCTGGTAATATTTTCCTCCATGCCACTTGCTTGGTTTACGAGGACTCCCAGATCCATATGATATTGGCATGGCCTAAGCTGAAATGGATTGTCCAAAATAGTTTGCTTTTAGGCAATAGTGACCTTAGACATCTATGTTGTATATCTTTGGGAACCCTAAGTTTTAGGTGTATGATGACTTGTTTGAGGATGGATACCAAGATAGTATACTTATGTCCCTTGGGGCCACATGCTTGGATAGTTTATCCCTAGAACCTAGACTTTGATGTTTGGGATTAAGTGAGCTATCAGAGTGCACAGTGGAAGTGTGATGGATCTTGTACATGGTTTAGTTAGACTCATCCTTAAACCCTAGTGTAATTTGGCTTGATAGGTCGAACTCTTTAAGGGGTGGAGTATAGTTAGTTTGATTATGATGGGTGGTTAGATTTCGAGGATGAAATCCTCTTTAGGGGGATGGAGCTCTATGACATCTTGAAATCTATCTACACTGTCTTTAGAAACCCTAACCCCATACTTAGGAGGTTGTTGTGCTTGAAACCTTAGTGGGGTCTAAATAAGTTATAGTTATAGCCTAACGTGTTTGTTTATATATTAATGAACATATAATGATCATCTGAGGAATAATTTATATGTTCAAACCCTAATGAAAACTTGATGCACATAATATGAGTAACTCACATAATAATCCTAATGGATGTGCATGGCGTTTCCCATGTCATAGACCAATATACCCTAATGAAATGACGAATAAGATAATTGTAACCTAATCTTGGACTTAATACATGCTAAGTAAAATATAGTGATCATATTAACCTGAACCCTAAGTTGCAATCATCTAACCTTAACATATACATCCTTAATGCCTTTCATGATACATTAATGACATTAGGTGCCATAATCAGTTAACATACTTTAATACACATAAATGATATATATAATCATCTAATCACATATTAGTCAAGTTATCAATATGAAATGCATGGTATGTTACCTTGTTATCTAATACACACACGATTAGTCACTTAATGTGAATCATTTCATAATATGCCTCACCTTGATCATTAAAATACATGGAATGGCTTCAATATGAATATGAAGTGATTTGATTCACATAAATGTGCAAATCAATGATATAAATAAATATGAGAAAATGGTTAATGATGACATTAATGTGAGCAATAAAGATAATGTGGTAATGAGATAACATTTAATATAAATATATGTAATTGATGTGACATAATTTGGATTGAATGAAGACTTAATGACAAATTGAATATTTCATGAAAAATAATTTTTTATAACTTAATGTGGTGATAGTATAAGGATAATGAAGACGAAGTTCAAAATATTAAGGATAATGATCAAGTATATTAAGGGAATTGAGTAACCCATAATTTTGCTAAAATTCTTAGTAAGATAAATGAGAAATATATATATATATATGATGTTTCATGGATGATAATGAAATATAACTTCCTTGGTAATAAAGTGATTATGACATGACATAATTAAAATAATGGTGATAATGTGATATCATAATGAATATAATGTTAATGAGCCAAAAATGTAAATAATGTTAAATCTCCTAAAAATAATATCTAAATAATGAAACCTAGGTGATCCTTGAGAACCTGACCTATGTCGAGATGCTTGTGGAGTATATGTTGATGAGTTGTTTGATAGAAGTTAAGGTTGAAGAAATAACCTGAAGTTTTATGATGAGATGTTGCACACTCACCCTTCCCTTCTTGCTTGTGATTTCGGGGACAAAATCCTCTTTAAGGGGCGGAGTGTTGTAACATACTGAATTCTAGAATTTTGTCTTTTGACTCTCTTTCCCATCTCTCCCTTTCATTTCTATCCTTTATGTCATTTATGTTTAATTAGTAGAATTTATAGTGGTTTAGTGAACATTTATTCACTAATTGTACCAATATAAGGGTTTATGCACAAATACCTCAGTGAAAGCTTAATTACCATAATTAAGTACTATAAACCTTAATATAACTTTTTGATATGATTTGAAAACATGAAATGAGCATATGTTTCAAATTTGGTTCGATTTGGATGTTGTTTGTGCAAGTTATGCAATTTTAGGTACATTCTGGACTTTTATGCAATTTACCCAATTGGGAGGTTTTCTTTGCAAATTATCATTGAATTTTAATCCTTAGATATTTCCTTACCATTAACGAGATTTTAAACCATTGGAGAACCTAGTTTCACCTTGGTTTGATAGAATTTCTTTCCAAGGGCATTATAGGGATTACCCTCTTTATAAAGGTGCTTATCTTTAAAAGCTATCAACCAATGAGGTTATTTCTTTCTTGAAAAATGGTGGGGATGGCCTTGAAAGATCTTTGGGCTCTTAGGACCGAATTTTGATATCTAAGAAGAGTCCATGAGCTGTCCTCTTGCATGGCCATCAAGCCCTAGGCTAAAGACACATGGAAAGTCCCTTAAGACACCTCATGTTTCACCTCTTTCTATATATAGCCATGTATACCCCTTCCCAACTCACAATTCGAAAAGTATTGCTCTCCTTTTATTTCCTCTAGCTTAGATAATAGTTCCTTCTGTATTTGGCCATGAAGTTGCTGTCCCAAGGTAATAGAGGGAGCCTACCTTGGTGAAGAAGGCTCCTAGGGCTTCCAAATTGCTCTATTAGGGTTTCTAAAGATCCTCCTTGGTAATTTCGACCAAAACTAGTAAGTTTCCTCCCTTCCTTCTCTATTTTCATACTTTTAGTCTTCCTTAAACCTTCTTATAGGTCAGAACCATGACCATACATGGTAAAACTCCACCTAAAACCCTAAAACAGCTCATCTCCATGCTCTTTTGCTAGGGTTTGCACCTCTAAAGTGGAGAAGGTGATCTTTGCTCAAGAAAGGAGCTTGTCTTGGAGCAAAAAGACCCTATAATATCGGAATCGTTTCTATTTGAACCTTATTACCTTCATAGAGGCAAGTTTTTTTAACCCCCTTCTCATATATTGCTTAGTACATACTTAAAACCCATACTTCTATGTTGATAATCGATGATTTCCATCTCTTTTTACCATGTTCTTCTAAGGTTTTGGTTTCTTGCTATTTTATCTTCTCTAGAATCTCTAGTTTGGTTATCTAAGAAACTTAAAACCTGATCTTGGATTAAATGGTGTTTTCTCCCTCTCCCTCTTTAATTATCTCGATCGGTTTGATGATGTGGCAATTTCCTATTGATCAGTATTGAAAAATTCATATCTTCTAAACCGCTTATCCAAATTTGACAAATAAATATGTTTTGGAATTGGAAAATTAATATCTATCTAATAAAAATATTTTCAAGGTCTGATTTCATGGTTTGACGAAGGGTGATTTTTGTAAAATGAATTTAATGCATAAAATCCATAAAAATTACATCTTAATTATCATAACTCCAAAATTAACATACAAATATGTTTTTTTCATTAGGACAACCTAACAAGTTCATGTAAGGACCCTAACCTATGTTTAGGGTTTATCCAGTTTGCTTTGCTTAACCCTGATGCTTAGTTGCTTGCTAATCACCTTTAGTGGTGATTAGGGTTTGTTGGTGCTTTGTTGAGAGTTGGAGGTGCTACTTGCAAATAACTCAAGTCTAGGGTTTGTGGGCAAGTTTGTCACCTTGTGAGGTGTTCCTCCCTATCCTTGCTTCCTCTAGTGTTGAGAGGTAGGGTTGGGCTCGTTGCTTGAGTTTCTTTGGGCTTGGATGAGCCTTGGTGGGCCTTGTTGTGCCTTGCCTTCGCTTGGTTGGACCTTATGTTGGGCAGGAGTGCCTTGTGTCAACCTAGGTGTGTCGACCTGTGGTGTATCGTCCTGTGTTGTGTCGCCCATGGGAGTGTGTCGGGCATGGTGTGGAGGTGTGTCGCCCATGGACCCTTTGACCCTCTTTGACCTCGTTTGTGTCACCACTAGTGGACACTTGGTGCTTGATGCTTGCATGTGGCAATGGCCTTGGACATGTGTTTAAGACATGTTAGAGTGGTGGCTTTGCACATGGACAAGTGTCCCTAGGTGGGCGACACCTTGCCTTGTCTTACCTTGGTTTCTCCTCCATCCTCTCCTATATATGTGTTCCCTTTCTCTTGCTAAGGATCCCTTTAGTTCCTTAGTTTCCTCTCTCCCTTGGTGCACGACACCCTCTTCCTTTGCAAGCTTGGTGGCCGATCCTTATATAGGAGTCTCCTTCTTCCTCTAGTGGTGGCCGAACCCTAGAGTGCCTTGCTCTTCTTCTTGTGGTGGAGCTCAGAGCTTGGTGCTAGGAGCTTGGAGCTGGCTTAAGGCGGGTTACATAACTCCTAACCCTAACTACATTACCATCTTCTATGTTCTTGTTTGTATGTTGCTTATGATTGGCTATGTATGTTGCTAGTTTGGTTTCTTGCTTAGTTGCTTCTTGTTGGCCAAACCATGTTCTAGGGTTTCTTGTTGAGCAACACCCCTCTCCCTCCTTTGGTCTAGAGAAGTGAGATTGAACCCTAGTATCATGGGCAATAATCCTCTCTCATTTAAGTTGAGAGGTGATCTTGTATTCTAGTTGCTTGAGCAACACCCTTCTCTCACCATGGATTCGAGAGGTGAGCTTGGTGGTGGTTGTAGACCTTTGTTAGGGTTGTCCCTTGTGTTGCCCGATTGGTGATAAGAAGGTGTGCAAGACTCCTCTCACTTG